>JAYESA010000001.1:110679496-111279496 GCA_036927795.1 Iris macrosiphon | reverse complement strand
CGTAAATCTAGGCGAAAACTGTGACCAAGTTGGCAAAAAATGACAACTTTTGGGATCGCAGAAAACTACGGTAACTACCTATGTTCACGGACTCATATCTCCCACCACAGAGATCCGAATTCAGTTTTTTTTTGGTATGTGAAGACCACCTAACCTAGGTTATTTTCTGTCAAATAAAATAATTTATTAGTTGCTGTGTGTTAAATTAAATTAGATGAAAAACCCCAAAAACCTGCTTTTTATAAATTTCTGAAATTGTGATACGGAGCGCGCTCCGCCAATCGGGACCGCCCCATCATTTACCAAGTGTACCAAAAGGTGTGCACAGTATACCCAGATGTGTGGGATTTTGCGAAAACTAATTCGGACGCGTGTGCGCGCCGGAATTAGCCCGTATCCGCAGAAATTTTCCGTATCATAACTTTTGCAAAATCCCACGCCATTTATTGCATGCTCGTCAGAATATGACGAAACTTGTGCCACTAGACTCGTGATATCGTGCTGGTACTGTGACCCAATTTTCACGCAATTCTGAGGCAGTTGACCAAGTCGTCTATTGGCGGGCCCAATGGTTGACTTTTTGGGCAAAATTGTGTTCGGCTCACCAAAATCTATATTTGGACATACCGTTGGGTTCGTACTGACGTTTAAAATTTGTTTGACCTGTAATTTTATCCCATTTAGAGACCTTTAACCCTGGCACACTTTTTGGTGCAAAATGGGCCACACGTGGACCCCACTTTGATCCAAAATTATCGTTTTGCCCCTGTGTCCAAATTGGACAAAAGGGTAGTATTTTCTAGCTATCTCTCTTATTCTGGGAACGTTGGTGATATTTATTTCAGCATCCAGAGACGTTCATTCTGAGGCCGTAGTTTCTGACTCTTGGTGTTTGACATATGGACGTTATATTTTGCAGCTTTCTTGCCAGGCGAGTATACCTTGCCATTGTACTGTTATTCATATTCCATATGTTGTATGCATCTTTATTTTTTGTTATTAGTTCATATATTTTAACTGTTATATAAAATGCGCGTCCAAGGAAACTTGGGTGCAGCGACGGTGTCGTCGTAATTTATTTTTATTATGTATATGCATTGACCTTGTTTATGAGACCGTCCTATTATCATGAAGCATCATTAGGTTTCATTGGCCGTGACACAGTTGTTACATGAGTTGTGAGTCTCATATAGATCACGGACTTGCGTGCAGGGTTTGGCCTCCTGTACGTGTGGGTCGTGCGTTAGGAATAACTGATGTTAGAAACTTTGTATGCTAGTAGACTTGGCAGTTATTAGAGGTATTATCGTGTCATGGATGTGACATGCTTAGAGCATGGGGTGGGGAGAACAACAAGTAAAGCGTGTGGGCTCCGTTACACTTTTCTTGTGTAACCCGTACGCTCCACCGGAGATGCGCGGTCATGATGACCACTATATATTATATTATTATCAGACGGCCTCTGCCGTTCCAAAAGACGACATGCTTTGTAGGTCCCTGGATCTCCAAGAGAACCATGCCAATCCTATTTTAGCCAGATAGCCCACGCGTTGGGAAAGTTGTTCTCAAACTGCATTCACATAGATGGTTAGGTGACCCATTGGATATTTATTTCAGTACTTTATTGGCATGCTTCTATGTATCTTGTTATGTCCCTCTGAGGACCTGGTCCCTTTCCAGGTGTAGATGTTCATGAGTATTCGCAGGAGTGCCAATCCGGACTGGTTACTTATATTTGCGAGGAGGTCTTCTCTTCGAGCCCCGTGATTGTTAGTTGATATTCTTATATTGTGTTCGTTATGTTGCACTTTTATATTCGGGTTGGTATTGGATTTATTTTTATCCAACTATCATCTTTAGATTCTTTGTATTGAGATCTTGTTTCATAGATATTGGCTATTTATTTATATTTAATTTCTGTAGATGAGATTTAGATTATGCCTGTGACTTGAGATAATTTATACCACTTGTGGATTATTGTTCATAATACAGCGTACGCATGTGTTATGGTTTCCATATATTGGAGTTGCCATATACATGTGACTGACATGCTTACGTGTCCTAGTCCTACGTATTTTGGGACAGGCATGACATATTTTAGTGGTGGCCCATGCAGGTCGAGAGTATATTGTCTTGGTTACGTTACTATACCTAGCAAGCCTGCAAATAGGATTAGAGTATAGGATCTCATCCACATTTGACTATGATTCATCTTCCTTCCAATGTGTCCTATTTGAATAACTGTATCCTGCTTAATTCATGTGCTTCCCTAATAGTTCCTTGAGTATAGCCTCCTCTTAAAATATAGGAATCCCTGTTGTTAGGATGATAATTAGGGTAATATTCCTATTAAGAATACAACTAGAATACTGACACATCACTAAGTTTAGACTACCTAATGAACCCTAGCATCCCTTACCTATAGGTTGATTTATCATCGCCCCTTGATATATTTATGAATGACTTGAGAGTTGTATAAACACTACTAGGATTAGTTTGAAATTTGATCATAGTGTTTGACCCTAGTATTGAGGAACCACTAGAAACCCAAGGTTGAATATTAGGACCAAACCTAACTTGTATGGTGAGATAGTATTATAGAACTATACATTTAGATTTTTGTCTTGTTATTAAGCAGACAACACCTTAGGAAGCCAAAAGAAATGAATATAATATTTTTCTCGATCATACCCCGAACACAAAGATTAGCAACCACCTTCCCTCAAGAAACTATGACATTATCTAGAGTCTTTCTATTTAGTTTTATGACTTGTTCCTTTGAACCCTTAGTGCTCGCTATTAGTGAGATGACTAATTTTTTTTTCTTCGTCCTTCAAATTTGTGCCACATAACTCTTCTGATTATAGGCCAAGCGATTTTATTTTGTGTTAAGGACATATAGTTTGTTAGGATTATAGTTGTTAATGTTAAACTTTGAAAATTTTTGTGCTTAGTAGTTAGAACTTGATAGTTTGAGTTGTTTCTTTTAGACTGTGACCTGATGATTATCTTTTAGTTTTAAATCACATGATTTATACCCCCACCTCGATACGAGTTATATCCTCTTTTCCCTTGAGACTAGTAACTTTCCATTCTTTCTATTGACATATTTGTTCTATAATCACTATGTTTAAGACTTAAGATAACCATTACCTATATAATGCAATAGGATACCCTAATAAGTACCAAGATCTTTTTTCATATACCCTAATAAGAGTTTCTACTTTATTTGCAAGTGTAAGGTTATTTTGTGGAATCCCCTTAAGACTGTTACAGTATTAGTTTATTGTTTTACGTTGGGTAGTATGCCTCACAACCTAGTATCACATAGTCCTTTTGACCCACTAATGAAGTGTAACTGCCTGTATGCTAGCATAAGACGACAGTGGTTATTCAGACTGTAGAATTTAGAGCTATTTGGTCGACTAGCGACTTTGACAAGGAGTTAGTATGACAACTGTAGAGATCGTAGAGTCTTATCTTTTTGTGAACTTGAATTTTTTTGTAATTTCTCTAATCATAATCTAGCGTGCTTATATTTTCTGGACTGCTTTGACTTATGCTGCTATTATAGCCTAGTTTTGCAAGCTTATTCTTTATCAAGCTTGCTCATGACATATATATTATTGGGTGCACACAATGATACAATTGCCTAATCAGAATCGGTATATTAAGGTCTAGCTAACCTTAGTGCGCTTGGTTTGCTCTTCGCATGACTACTTTACGTGGATTGAGATATATAGTTGACTAGTAGACGCATGCCCTCTAGATATGTCTGAGCGGATCGTATCAGTTACATAACTGTACTGATATGAGCATGTGAATAGGAATTATCAAAATATGATTTCAATCCACAACTTTCATGATAATTCCTATTTAATTTTTTTTAAAATGCCTTAATCCCCATAATTCTATTCTATTACCTCCCCCTTGAACTCTTTATTATTGTTTTTCGTCCTCCCTAATTTCGGAAAGACGAAACCTCGTGCTTGGTATAAGTTTGATACATTGATAGTACTAGATATACCCCATAGGCCAATCGCATTATTTGGTGACTATCTTTTATAATTGATGAAGGACATATCATATATGATATAATTGGTGTTAAAGTTTTGAGGATTGAATAACATGAGTAAATAAATTGAGGAATATTTTTCTTAAATGTATAGCCTTGTATGCTAGATAGTCAAATTCTAAGTTGGGTAGAAGTCGCTTTTCAACTTGACGTAATTCTTTGATTGTGATCAAGCGATCAAGTAAGATTAAATTGAGAGATTTAAGTCAATTTAATTTTAGGAATTTTTAAGAATGACTAAAATGATGAGGATTTAATGAATTTTGAAATCTTGATAGTGAGGACCAAATATTTATACTTTGAGCACATGATTTAAAGTTTGAATGTTGAAGATTGAATCATCGATTTAAACCTTGAGGATAAATATAGAATTTTAGAATTGAACAATTGGTGAATTAGTTTTAAATATTATAATTTGATGATTTGAATTAAAAGTTAAATTTTGATTATTGGGTCACCTATTTGAAATGTTAAGGATGTGAATTGAGTTTAAACATTTGAATAGTACAAAATTCTTAAGTTGAGAATAGGACTAAGATTTGATTAGAATTGTTTATTGTTCAAAGCCTAGAGGAGATTATGATAGTTAAAAATTGTGATATAAATTTTGATGTGGGATGTTATATAGATTTGAGTTAAATTTGGATGCGATTATTTAAAAATCGAGAAGAGATTACAATATGTTAAATTTTGATTAAATAGAGGTTACTTTAATTTTGAAAGTGATTGCGATGGATTTGAATAGATTTTAAATTTTGGAAGAGATTGCGATTGACTTGCCTTATATACGATTGTGAAGGATTTAACAAATTATACCCTAGTTTAATTTCGAGGACCAAATTATTTTAAGTTGGGTAGATTGTAAACCCCCTCACCCAAAATTAGGCCTACTTGGTTAGATAGAGAACTAGGGCTAGTTTGTATCCAATTGGAAATAGGACACGGTATTTTATTTAATTTTACAATAATTATATCACTTAGTGCACCTTACTGTTGCTTCGATAATTGGAGCACTACCCTAGCCATTGTCCTCCTACGAACTTCGCACTCCTGCTCTGGACGTGCCAATCATCTATTCTGACCTTTGCGTGACTTATAATTATGCTCTCTTGCGCTACATTTTAGTCGCACAATAATCGTTGCAGACGTTATTACTTAATTCTTAAAAAATTCTAACTTTGTATCGTTGTGCATTCCAATCAAAATTGGAGACACAATCTTGATCCATTTTGTAAAATCCCTAATTCTGAAAACTGTATTAATCTTTTTAATTAATTATTTAATTGATTTATAGTAATTATTAGCAAATTAGAGGAAATAAAATTTATTTAATTTTTATTTTAGGTGATTATGCATTTAGAGATTTTTTTTGGAGCAATTATAAATTTTTCTTAATTTATTCCATGTAGGAGACCTTGTGGACAGTTGATAGATTAAGTGTATGCTCTAAAATAACTTTCTAGAATTATATATATATATATATATATATATATATATAATTATTAAATAAAGAAAGAAAGAATAGAATAAGAAAAGAATTAGAAAAAAAGAGAAAGAATAAGAAAGAAAGAAAAAGGAAAAAGAAAAGATAAATCCTTAATAAAAGAATTAGAAAAAAAGAAAGAATAAGAAAGAAAGAAAAAGGAAAAAAAGAAAAGATAAATCCTTAATGGATCACAAAATCCTAACCCGCAACCCTATATCCAATTCCTACCCGGCCCGCACCCCTCTAAAGGAAATCAGCAGCAGCCGCTTTAAGCGACCCCAGCGCGTTGTGTAGCGAACCCCCGCCCCTCTATAAATATTTCTCTTTCACAAAACCTAACCCTAATCTCAAATCTCTCCAACCCTCTCGACCTCGACCGTGCCTCCAGCCCGCATACAACCGCAAACCCGCCGGAGAACCGCCGCACGGCCGACCGCGACCCCGCGCCGTGACAGATTCTGAACTACAGAGTACCCCTGTTCACACCCCGATTCCCGTACCCTCGTTCGACCAAACTCGACTCCGTCTTCACCGGTATATTCATGATCTATCCCCCTTCCATCTTTGTGTGTTAGTTTACCTCGAACAATACGTAAATCTAGGCGAAAATAGCGACCAAGTTGGCAAAAAATGATAACTTTTGGGATCGCAAAAAATTGCGGTAACTACCTATGTTCACAGACTCGTATCTTCCAGCACAGAGATCAGAATTAGGTTATTCTTTTTGGTATGCAAAGACCACCTAACGTAGTTTATTTTTTGTCAAATACAATAATGTATTAGTTGCTGTGTGTTAAATTAAATTAGATGGAAAACCCAAAAAATCTGCTTTTTATAAATTCTAGAAATTGTGATACGGAGAGCTCCCCGCCAAACGGGACCGCCCCGTCGTGTACCAAGTATACCAAAAGGTGCGCATATTATTCCCAAACGTGTGGGCTTTCGCAAAAACTTATTCGGACGCGTGTGCGCGTCGGAATCAGCCCGTATCCGTAAAAATTTTCCGTGTCGTAACTTTTATAAAATCTCGCGTCATTTAGTGCACGCTCGTCAGAATGCAACAAAACTTACGCCACTGGACTTGTGGTATCGCGCTGGTCCTGTAACCCAATTTTTACGCAATTCGGAGATAGTTGACCAAGTCGCCTATTGGCGGGCCCCATAATTAACTTTTTGGGCAAAATTATGTTTGGCTCACCGGAATCCATATTTGGACATACCGTTGGGTTCGTACTGACGTTTAGAATTTATTTGACCTGTAATTTTATACCATTTAGAGACCTTTACCCTCGTCACGCTTTTCGGTGCAAAGTGGGCTACAAGAGGACTCCACTTTAATTCGAAATTACCGTTTTGCCCCTGTGTCCAAATTGGACGAAAGGGTAGTGTTTTGTAGCTATCTCGCTTATTCTGGGAACGTTGATGATGTTTATTTCAGCATCTGGAGACGTTCATTCTGAGGCCGTAGTTTCTGACTCTTGGTGTTTGATATCTGTACGTTACATTTTGTACCTTTCTTGCCAGGCAAGTATACCTTGCCATTGTACTGTTATTCATATTCCATATATTGCATGCATCTTTATTTTTTGTCATTAGTTCATATATTTTAACTGTTATATAAAATGCGCATCCAAGGAAACTTGGGTGCAGCGACGGTGTCGTCGTGATTTATTTTTATTATGTATATGCATTGACCTTGTTTATGAGACCGCTCCATTATCATGAAGCATCATTAGGTTTTATTGGCCGTGACACAGTTGTTACACGAGTTGTGAGTCTCATATAGATCACGGACTTGCGTGCAGGGTTTGGCCTCCTGTACGTGTGGGCCGTGCGTTAGGAATAACTGATGTTAGAAACTTTGCATGCTAGTAGACTTGGCAGTTATTAGAGGTATTATCGTGTCATGGATGTGACATGCTTAGAGCATGGGGTGGGGAGAACAACAAGTAAAGCGTGTGGACTCCGTTGTACTTTTCTTGTGTAACCCGTACGCTCCACCGGAGATGCGCGGTAATGATGACCACTATATATTATATTATTATCAGGCGGCCTCTGCCGTTCCAAAAGATGACATGCTTTGTAGGCCCCTGGATCTCCAAGAGAACCATGCCAATCCCATTTTAGCCAGATAGCCCACGCGTTGGGAAAGTTATTCTCAAACTGCATTCACATAGATGGTTAGGTGACCCATTGGATATTTATTTCAGTACTTTATTGGCATACTTCTATGTATCTTGTTATGTCCCTCTGAGGACCTGGTCCCTTTCCAGGTGTAGATGTTCATGAGTATTCGCAGGAGCGCCGATCCGGACTGGTTACTTATATTTGCGAGGAGGTCTTCTCTTCGATCCCCGTAATTGTTAGTTGATATTCTTATATTGTGTTTGTTATGTTGCACTTTTATATTCGAGTTGGTAGTGGATTTGTTTCCATCCAACTATCATCTTTAGATTCTTTGTATTGAGATCTAGTTTCATAGATAGTGGCTATTTATTTATATTTAATTTCTATGGATGAGATTTAGATTATGCCTGTGACTTGAGATAATTTATACCACTTGTGGATTATTGTTCATAATACAGCGTATGCATGTATTATGGTTTTCATATATTGGAGTTTCCATATACATGCAGCTGGCATGCTTACGTGTCCTAGTCCTACGTATTTTGGGACTGGGATATGACAATTTTAGATTCGGTTCTGGTCACAAAACCGATAGAAGGCATGACTTACGAACTATAGACCATTATCTTAGACGATCCTATGTGACAAGATGAAGCGATATATGACGTGATGCTTGATGAAGTTAATCACGTTTGCTGTCTTGACTTCAGCGAGCGGAACAGCTTCCACCCATTTGGAGAAGTAGTCGATAATTGCCAGGATGAACCGATGTCCCTTTGATGAAGGCGGGCTGATTGGCCCAATGATGTCCATTCCCCATGCCTCAAACGGCCAAGATGATACCGTTGGGTGCATGAACTCAGATGGCTGGTGGATGAAGTCCACGTAGATTCTACATGCTTGGCATTTTCTTGCGTAATCGACCACATCTGCTACCATTATCGGCCAATAGTAGTCCATTATCTAAAGACGGTCATGTAGCTTTGGACCAGGTTGATGCGCCCGTAGACACCATCGTGAGCTTCATAGAGGGCTTATTTTGCCTCTGTGTTCGACAAGCATCGAAGCAGAAGGCCTTCGTAGGACCAACGGTACAATATTTTGGTCTCCGTGTCGTAATAGAAACATAGGGAGCGTCTTCTGATTGAAGTAGCTTCCTTTGGGTTTTCTGGAAGAATTTTATAGACTGTATAGTCGATGAATGAAAGCCTCTAATATTGAGTATCGGTGTCGACCTCCGCTGCATAGCTAAGATATAAGCATATGTTGCTTTTGGAATATACCAGCTCTTGACCGATTACTGTAATTAACTGATGGATATTGTCTAGGACTGCCAAGGAAGCAGCGAGGCCGATTAAAGCATCCACCTCAATGTATTGCTACCGAGGGACATGCTCAATAAAGAATATCTTGAACGTTGCGATGATGATGTGTGCAGCTTGGTGGTAGGGGATCAAGTCTTCATTTTAGACTTCATATACTCCCCGAACTTGATTGACGATTAGCTGAAAATTGCCGTAGGCATCCAAGTACTCTACCCTAACTTGTTTGGCGAGCTGGAGTCTGATGATTAGGGCATTGTACTCTGCCACATTATTGGTGCATGGCTCCATAAGGGAGTATGCACGATTGATGATGAGGCTGTATGGGGCGATCAGTACTACCCCGACCCTAGCAATGATATTGTCTTTGGGCCCTACTCTCGAAGCACCATCAAAGAACATTAGCTAAACTGCTTCGTGTGAAGTGATGTTGGCGTCTGCCACTTCGTCTGGAATCTCTTCATAGAGCTTTGGATTTCTGACCCCGGATGGGCTGCCAGATAGTCGGCCAATGCCCGACCCTTGACGGCCTTCTGTAGGACGAATACCATATCATATGGAGATAATAGTATTGCCCAGTTAGCTAAGCGGGAACTGAGTGCCCCAGGTTTGGTCATGAGGACCCTGAGGGGGTTGACTCGCAAGATTACATGAATGGTCTATCCATCTACGTAGTGTCGAGTTTTCTGGATGACGAATACCGGCACAAGGCAATCTTTCTCGATGGTGGTATATCTATGCTCTAGGCCGACCATCATCTGGCTGAGGTAGTATATGGCCTGCTCGTGACCTGAATCACCATTCTGGGCTAAAAGGGCACTGAGAGAGTGATCCATTGCGCGTACATAGAGCAGGAATAGCTTTTTCATGACCGGGGCCACCAATACAGGAGGCTTTGATAGGTATTCTTTGATGTTGTCGAACGCTCTTTGGCATTCTTTATTCCAAACAATGGAGACACCTTTCTTCATGAGCTATGTTAACGGCCGACAACGTCTAGAAGGTTTGATATGAACCTCCTGATGTATGCCAACCTCCCTTGGAGGCCGTGGAGGTCCCGGAGGTTCCTTGGCGGGTGCATCTCCAGGATGGCCTTGGTCTTGTCGGGGTCTATGTGAATACCCCGGGAAGTGATGAATAAACCCAGGAATTTGCCGCTGGAGACTCCCAGGAAGGACTTAGTAAGGTTAATCTTGAGGCGGTGTGCGCGAATTAAGTCGAACACAGTCCTTAAGTCATGGAGGTGATCTTTCTTGGATCGACTATTGACGGCGATGTCGTCAACGTAGCATTCCATCGTCTTGCGCAGATGTTCACAAAAAAATATGCTTATAGCTCGCTAATATGTAGCACCTGCGTTCTTCAGGCCAAAATGCATGACCGTATAGCAGTATACGCCTATCGGGGTCTGAAATGACGTATGTTTCTCATCGTCGAGAAACATCTTGATTTGGTTGTAGCCCGAGAAGCCATTCATGAAGGACATGCGCTTGAAGCCACAAGTGTTGTCGATCATTACGTCAATAATTGGAAGAGGGAATTCGTCTTTGGAACATGTCACATTTAGATCATGAAAGTCGATGCAGACTAGGATCTTTCCATTCTTCTTGACGATGGAAACGATATTGGCAACCCAGTCGGGAAATTATTTCTCGCGGATGAGGTCACTAGCTATTATCTTGTTGACTTCGGCTTCAATGGAATTCATCACGTCTGGTCAAAATTGTCATTGCTGTTGCTTGACTGGTTTGGCATCTGGCCGAATGTTAAGTTTGTGGACCGTGATTTGGGTGCTCAGTCCTGGAATATAGTAAAGACATCGATGTATTCCCTGATGAGTTGTAGTAGGGATTCCCGGTCTTTGTCGGGCAAACTTTTGCTGACGAAGATAGACTTTGGGGAGGTCTCGTCACCTAAATCGACTTGAACGACTTCGTCCTCGATAGGAGGTTCTTGCTGCTCAAATCGTATCTTCCATTATGAACCCAGGTGTTGGGCCCAAGGTTCCATCTCAAAGAGCTCGGGTGGATTCTCGTTGTCTTCCTCAATGTCGGTAGACACCATGTTGGAGGACAGTATTTGTCTGAGCATGTTTCCGATGCTGACATCGGAGTCACAAGATAATGATTCTGAAAAGTGCGAGCTCTCGTCGTCTTCTTTATTTGAGCCCTCGGGTGTCATGCCCCGATCTTCCGCAGGTAATCGGTCGTCCCTGCTAGGCGCAAATTATCATACCAGCACTCCCACAGGATGATCTTTCCCATCTGGATGTGATGCCTCACGAGCCCAAGCTGCACCTGTACAAGGCCATGATCCGAATAGATGGTAAGGTGTCTAAGCCACATAGTCGCACAGATAGTCTGAGTGCAGCAGAATAAAAAACGTATAGGTGATTGGTAACAAGTTCATAGAGTCGTCAATAGCAAAAGCATTGAATAACACAAGTATAGAAGTAAAACAAGCTCTTTATTGATATTGAACGAGTATTACAAGCGGCGCTAGGCCGAGAGTACAAGTCGCTCAAGTCCTCTCTCTCTGAACAATAAAAGTGTGCCAACTGGCTATATTTGTAGAATGATACATAGGCGATGTTCCAATATTATGTCTTGTATATGCGCTTCAGCTCTGGACGCAACGTTCTAAGGCTTCAGAGAGAAATCCATGCCTTAGCTCGTAAGAAGGGGATTTCCATACCGAACGAGATTCTCCCGCACCCTACAAGCAAACTGGGGGGTTATCAGTACATGAATGTCCTGGTGGGGAGGCCTCTCACCTGCTCGACAAATCCAAACACATTATATAGGTTTTGTGCACCATCTATTAAGTTATCTTTCTAGTCTTGCCTTAGGATAAGTTTTATGGCATAATAAAAAGCCAAACTCGTATGGCAGTGCTCCGTGCGATATAAAGGAACACGGCGAGACTTACCAACTTACCATCCATCCTTTCCTGTATAAGGCAAACCAAGTTAAATCAAGCACGAGCATATATAATAAAATCCAGGGGCAATTTCATAAGCAAACACAAGTGTCGTGAGCGAGGTTCTGTTTAAGGTGCACGAGTTATACAGATTATCCAGAAGTGTTGCAAAAAATATTCAAGTGTTCAAATATGTACAAGTGTGTTATATTAATATCCGTTCAGGAGTTTCCAATTTCTTAGATGCGATACAATGACTCGCACGTGGATTGCCGTTAAGCGAGGATGACTTATTTATATGAACATGAGTCGCTGACATAACGATAAAGGAGTTATAGTCATTGACGATGATGAAATGCAATAAAAGCTCATGAGACACTACAAACCATCCTATCCAGCACATTAGACTATCAGCCTTTAAGTAAGAATGGCATGGCGTGAGCAGAAATGCCATCCTGCTCGCACAAGAAAGGCTGCTACTTGAGTTCCATCTGGATCAGATCGGCCCTGGTGCCCCAGAGATCGTCCTTGGAACGAGATTCGAGAATCTTCCTTGTTTCCAAGTTGTTCGCGACATACAAGTCTTGGGTCTTCCAAATACACAACATGATATGATAATTCTTGATTCTTGTTCTGAACGAGTATTGCTCCATGAGTTATGATTCTTGGTTTACTTGACATGATTCTCGTTTAGAGTTACACCTGACTTGATGCATCCTCCTGGTTCAGGAACTGCCTTGGCGACCTAACGGTCCCGGATACATGCAGGTTCATTATTGCACAAAAGGACTATTTGATAGTCTTCTGGTTAACTAGATGCATGTACGATACGGATAATATTACTTGATTGTGGCATAATTATGTGACAAGCATTGAAATGAGACAACGAGTACAAGCTATAATGTAAGCAAGCAAGCATGCATTTATATAAAATATAAGCATTTATGTTGGCACGATCTATAGTGTAGTACGAGGAGTGAAGCCGTACAAGGACATATCGAGTGACATAATTAATAAGACGTGCAGTGTACACAAGTGAAGCAGTGTATTACGAAGGGTCCATAATGATCTACTCGAGGCATAGCAGGGTCTACTTGCACGAAGCTAAGTTAGCATACGAGGGTCCAAATTATAAGCCAAAATTTATTTCCATGTTCTAACACAAGCAATACAAGATAGGATTATTTCCTTAGCTAAGTGCGTTGTATTCTTTATTAGCATGCAATGGGTGATTCACCTAGCGACTAGCATGTATCATCCATATTTTAAATGTATTGACTAAGCAAAGACAAGTTCATCGTAGCCACCCACCTTAGCGATGATTTACCTCGGTCGAGCGATACTTCGAGCGAGCCTTTGAAAGTCTACGTCTAAACTCCTGAAGGGCCAAGTCTAAAAATTCTTTGCCTCAAACGAGTCTTCTCGCTGAGCAAGGTGGGTTGGGTCTTTGCACTTGCGTCGTTTGAATCAGATGTCCGCTTGAACGAAAAAGGTCATTACATCGGGAGTTATGGGAGGTGTTACATATCCTAAGCCATGCTTAATCTTATGATAGTAATCCTCGGGCTTGCCCGCATGGGAGGGGAGTCGTAAAGGCGCCCTTCGGCCTTTGCCTTAGTTTAATCCTTCAGTGACCTCCATGTTGTATCCTATCTTTTGGATAAGATGCCGGTCTTGCATGCTATAATTGTAGAGTGGCATTCTGCCGGTCTCAGATTCTGGTTTTTCTATTTCTGGGGTGAAGGACTGGGGGCATTGCACTCTACCGAAGATGATGATCTTATCTTCCTGCTTCCTGGGTAGGACTAAGAAATAAGAATCTTGGCTAGAGGAAAGCTGATGCTTGGTGCAGGTAGTTGTCATTTGTGTGTGCAGATGAAGGCCTAGACCGTGCTCCAGGGAGTAGAGTGTACTTATATGCATATGCTCTGAGTAGTTCAATGATAGTCCTTTATTGAGAAAATAAGGTATCTCTTTCGGTAGGATTACATCATCAGGGGAAGGAATGTTGATATTGGCGGATATATATTCCTCCAGCTCATCCTTCTCCTCGGCAACCCCCAGTATAAGCAAAGGCTTTAGTGGTTTTCTGCATAATTTTACCACCAAAGTTTCAGAGGTTACAGCCGCGATCGGGTCTCCTTTTGGTGGTCGACTAGGCCTGTGAAGACGAATGACCATTGGTTCGAAAGGCTTAGATAGGGCAAAATCTCCTCATGGTAGTCGATTTGGCCTTCGAAGGCGGACGCCCATTGGTTCTGGCGATGCCGATGGTACTGGAGATTATGGTGCCTTCCCGCACGTTTTATCGATAAGAGGGGCGACTGCATCGGTAGTGCGAACCTTGAGGCAGATTTTCATAGGCTCCTCGGGTGCTGTTGTGGCCTCGGCTTCATCGTTGGCTTCGTTGCCACCTTCATCTTAGTGGACTTTCTTATAAAGGATCGAGTCAGAGTAGTAGATCTTAATACCCTTAAATGGATCGACGTCAGCGAACTCTGTTTTGATGAAACCGTGTTCGTCAACATATTTTAGGCATTGGTGGAGGGCACGATCCTATATTCATGTATCTATGGACGCCCCAACAAGATATTGTAGGACGTATCTACTTTTATGACGTAGCAGGTGACCTTTTTTTTTAAGTTGCCAATCTGGAGTTTTAGGTAGATTTTGCCCAGAGGGTAGCTCCTTCCCTTGTTGAAGCCACTGATGGAGGTATTGGTGACCGCCAGACGATGCATCAGGATCCCCAGGGTCTGAAGAAAACTTTTCGGGATGATACTGATTGACGATCCTGGGTCGATATACATTCGGTCCACCTTGATATCGCCAATATATCCTGTATAGTACATGGGCCAATCATGCCTATTATTCTTGAGCAATATATCCTGTTGCGAGAAGACGATATTGGGTATCGCATCCATAGCATTGTTGCATTGTGGACAAGCAGCAGAATCTTTGGTTGGCGGCTTGACTTACGTTAGGTAGACATCGGCGTTCTGTAGTGCCTCACTTATGGCAGCCCGAGTGTCTATAGAGAGCCGCAAAAGCACAAATAGTGATAATTTTGCCAGAGCGTGGGCTAATTGTGCTAAGATATCAAAATTATAGGGCCTCTCCAGCCCTTGTGGTACATCATTGCGCAACGCTTTATCGAAGTTCGTCTCTTTCTGTTTGGACTTATCACCGATGGTGGCTGAGATGGCCCGGGACCCGTGGTGGTCGGTGTGAAAACTGGGGGTGTATCGCCGTGCATCGGTTGGTATATTGCTCCTGACCTTGTTGCACCTACTGCCAACTCTTCAGCCGAGGAGAAAACTGTATAACAGGTCTTAAATTTTCTGCCTTTATATTTGGCGGTGGATGATGTCGCGGGTTGTGTCAGGTCTGACACGAGGTCGATATGGACCCACATGACCTCTCTATATGGTGTGGAAAGAGGTATTAGCTCGGCCGTCTGGTCTCGAGCTGGTGGAAGGTTGACCACTTTTATGGTCGCCTTAGGGACCGGAACTACTCTGTCTGGGGCTTCCGTCTGTGGGAAGTTGCCAAACTGGAGGGACACCATGTTGGCGGCTACCATTATGTCATCAAAGTCCAGAGAAAGAGCTTTGGTGTCTATCAGATGTTGGATATACTGCTTCAGGGTATAGCACTCCTGCGTCAGGTGATGGACGTAGCGGTGGAAGTGACAGTATTTCGGGTTGGCAATCTTCGCCGCCTTAGGCTGACGTCTGACTTTAGGGAACCAGATTTTGCCTCCCTGCATCAGCATGTCAAAGATGGGTTTGACATCAGCATCTCCGAAAGAGTAAGTCTTCTTTTGTTTTGGAGGCTCTATCGGCTTTTTCTCAGGTTTCTTGGTCAAGGTAGCGACCATAGCCAGTTTCCCCTTTCCATTGTGACTGTTATTGGCGCCATTATTATTGTTGTTGTTGCTGGGACACTTTCTTTTTTTCTCGGTAGTATGGATATTGATCCCCAAGTGCCGAGAGTCCTTGAGCTTCTTCTTAGTGTTGACAGCACTTACAATGAATGTTGTCCAGTCCTTGAACTAGCTCTCGCCCATCCAGAGGCTGACTGCCGAAAGAATGTTCTTCCCATATATTTTCATGAGTATAGCCTCGGGATTGCCAGAAGGCAACCTTAGCACGACCTGTCAGAACCGCTCAAAGTACTTTTTTGTCAGTTCCTTCTCTTCTTGGACGACGTCCATCAGAGAAGACATCGTCATATCATTTTCTGCCTCATAGAATCTGTTAAGGAACAAACGCTTGAGGTCATCAAATAAAGAGATGCAGTTATCTTTGAGACTACAAAACCAATCAAAATTTACCCCCGCCAATGTTCCAATGAAGAGGCTGGTAAGGATAGCGTCGCTGTGGGGTAAGTATCCCGTGGTGATCTTGAAGTAGCTCATAAAGCGACAAGGGGAGGACTTCCCATCAAATATGCTAATATTGAAGGACTTGTACTTGGGTGGATATGGTACATCCCTCCACTCAATCGGGTATGATTGCCCCACCCCGAGATCACGGAGTGAGTCCCAATTGGAGTCTAGGCGAGGCCAAAGTTCTCAGACCTCCCTTCTTGCTTCCTTAGCTTCATCTCCTGCGAAAGGTGCCGACGAGAAATATAGGAGAGGATTGCTGACCACGGGTGGAGCGATCGTATTTGAATCCCCATTGGTTCTGGGGTCCAGGTTTGCTTGCCCAAAGGCCCTTGCTGGCTGGGAGGTCATATTTGCCTTAATTTCTAGCATTGTCTGGGTCAAAGCTTTCATTGATTCACTCATTATGTGCATCATGGTTTCCAGCATCTCGAGGCATTGTCGGTCACTTGGGCCTTTATGGTCATCTTCGGCCATGTACACCATCCTCACACGGGAAGAAATGGAGGAGGCAGTGGATGTTATGCTCCATGTTTCATACCCTTGTAGTGAGTGGTCTTTAAGGAGGGCGGGAGTCATCATGTCTTCCTCCGATTCGAAGGGGATACTACCCTCAGCATAGAAGATTGTGTCATCCTGGTGGTTGACAGAGTCTGTTCCTTGAGATTCGTAGTCTTCTCGGAACGCCGGGTTGTTGCGTACGTCCAGGGGGACACTACTCCTATCTTGGACCATCCCCAGGGGTTCTGAGGATGAACTACCTCCAGGGGCAGACATCTTCTTCCTTAAGCGGGTGCCTTGGAAGATGCCTCCTGTGGGAGCCGACGTCAGCCTTCTAGGTAATCACCTTTGTGATGCCATGGTAGAGAGTGCCAGACTGCAGGTATCTGACCTCTTTCTTCCCTTGGTGGTGAGAAGCTTTCCAGTTGAGTAGCATGAGGTGAAGGGCAACTCCTCCTCTGATACTTGCACCTGATCTTCGGGTTGCTGCTGGATAGGTGCTTTCTGATGCAGTCGCTGGAAGGTCGACTGCCTGTCTGTGAGTACTGCTTCTTTATTGCAGCAACAGTTGATGATGACGTTGGCGCAGCTGTGCCTCTGAGAGGGCACGTCGCATGTCTTAGTAATTTTTCTTGCTTTGCGCTTGTGAGTAATCATGTCACGCAAATCATGTGAAGGGTGTTTTACCTTTGCATCCTCTTTGTGAGTCCGGGTATCCCGGGCACACAGATGCCAGGTGTTGTATTTGTTCCCAGGCCTGGGGTTTATACACGAACTTGTCCCTAGGTACTATTGGAAGACTTTTGAGACTGGCCCTGTCCATTGGTCCCTGTGGGCTGGATGCATGGGTCAGTCTTGTACAATTGTCCGTTAGAGGCTCGCATAATAACTAGCGATGACTGTTGGTGGTCGGTCGTATGAGCAGTTGCTTGAGCCTGACGGGCTCGCACTGTCCTAGACTTCTTTAACTTAGCTATCATAAGCACGTAGTATGAAGAGTCCAGCTTTGGGGTTTCACCATTCTCAGTGGGTTGTATAGGATCTGCGCCACAGGAGATATGGTCAAAAATAAAGGTTTTGTTGCTATTAGGGCCGGATGCAACCTGCTGTCTGCAGTTGTGAGTTAATGTCGCATGGGCAGTATTATGAGGCCTCATCATTGGCCTTATAGAAGCTGCCTCAGTACCAGGACGTCTGGCATCATAGTATTTTCCTCTGCCAGAGTTTGGGTGCTGAACAGTTTTTGTGTCAGCCTTGGATGCTGCATAGATATGGACGTTATGGGTGTTCGTCCTATGGTCGTCATTGGCAAAAGTGTAAAAGGCTGAAAGCTTCTGCTCCGCAGTCGGGTGGGACACAACGTTCTTGTCCACCCATGTTCTGCGGGTTCTCGAGTGGGGAGCACCCTTTTGGCAGGAAGAGGCTGCTGCACAGACAGTGGTCGCATGATATGTGGTCCCTGCCGTTGGGAGAGAGACGAGGAGCACATGCTCCGCAGTTGGGTGAGGCACATCGACCTTGGCCACCCATGTCCTGCGGGTCTTCTTGGGCTTTGCTTGCCTTAGAGAAGGACTCGTGCTGTCCTGGGAGAGCATATCCTCGAACACTTGCTGGTCAAAGTGGACCACTGTTTGGGTAAACAAATGTTAAGGAGAGAAGGTTTATACGAAACCTTTCTTTTTTTTGCTTAGAAACAAGAAAAAGAGTACAATTAATCCTATACGAGGATGTTAAGTACAATAGAATGATTCTGGGGAAGTATTGCTATAGGAGTCTGATCTGCGGTCGATCAGTTTGTCCCTTGGACCACACGATGATGAAGAAGTGCTATAGAAGAAGAAGAAGCTTCAAAGGTTACAAGTGGGATTGAATACTCGTTGCCAAAGTTGTCAACCAACACTCTCTGTCTATGCTTTCTCTCTCTGATCTCTGATCGTTTTTTTTTGATCCTTTTTTTGATCCCCTTTTCCCTGTAATCAGGGGTCTCTATTTATAGAGATCAATCAAATAACTATCCAGTTGGCGTAGAAGCCAAACTGTGAAGAAAGTTGCATCTTTTACGCGGCGGTTATAATAACTGCTACCCATGTTCAAACAATCTTCTGAATATGCGTATGACACGTGTCCCATTATGAGGTAACACGTATAACTGTTTCTCGAAGATCACGGCATACAAGCAACGTAGAAAATTGTACCTTGCGTAAAGATGGATGGCGTAAAAGCCAAATAACTGTCTTGTTGGCGTAAAAGCCAAATAGCCGTCTTGTTGGCGTAAAAGGCAAATAGCTGTCTTGTTGGCGTAAAATCCAAATAGCTGTCTTGTTGGCGTAAAAGCCAAACTCTGCGTAAAATTTGATGATTCATGAATAATAGATAACCAGCATAAAATAGCTAATTATCCATTACGACTGAGATTTTGAGCGTATTCTGGGCTAAATAGCCTTATCACGTACCTTTGCAAATATAGTCGAATTGACGTATTTTGAGGAGATGGCATACGGCGTACTCCTATAGTTGAAAATAGCCTGGTTGGCGTAAAAATGCAAGGATGGTGATATGAGCGTATTTGATACAGTTTTAGCTTTCCCAGTCCTTTTAAAAATAGATTAAAATCTCGTGCATTAAATGCAGAGATCTGCCTCCATCTCGTGCATTAAATGCAGAGATATACCTCGAGCTCTGTATGAGAAACAACTTTTGATATGGCGTCTGATTTTGTCTCATCTTGAGCGCAAAAACTCATTTCTGCCCATGTAGAATAGGCAGCGTATCCTTTGAATGAGTAAAAATAACTTGTATCAAGAATATGTCACTAAACGACAGCCTGGGTCTCTGTGCAAAATTATCAACACAGCCGTCCTCTCGAGCATCGTGCAGTACTTTTGTCAGGAGTCAGGTTCACTGTTTTGTCTGACAAATTCATCCGGGGAATACGAAGAGTTTCTCGTACAACTTTATGCTGCATTAAAAATAAACGTATTTTTTAAACTTTACGCAGGAGGGTAAAGCAACCTTTTATGCGGAACAGCCTTGAAATGCTGCTTTACGCGGGTAGCTCTAAAGTTATACTTTACGGCAAACAGCTCTGAAGCTCTGTTTTACACGGACTGTTCTGAAGTCATATTTTACGCCACACAGTCTTGAGGCTCTATTTTATGCAGACTTCATGTATGTTGGGGGTTTTGACTGTATAATACGTGTATAATTCCCCAGCATATTTCATGCTTCTACAAGCACCAGCATCTTTTGTGTCGAGCCGAGCTTGGCCGCATCAGACTGCATCATCGACTTCTTAACAGTGGAGAAGGAAGTCTCCAGCAGAGTCGCTATCGTGTTTGCCATTTTATATCAAAACAAGAACCGAGAGAACTGAATTTGATTTAACAAACGAAGAAAGTACAAAGAAGTATCCTAGGAGTACAAATTTATTTTCTGGGGGTGACGATAGAGGGTTAGGAGTGTAGCAACTCTCTTTACTCCGTGGATGATCCAGTGTGAAAGCTTTTTCTCTCTCCCTTGAGTGTTGTTTCACAGATAGCCAGCCAGCCTATTGCATGGGTCTGGTACCCTACTATTTATAGTCATATTTTTGGCCGCATGGATTTTGGACTGCATGGATGGTAGGCTTTGCCACGTGTCCCCTCTCAACGGAAGCGTGCTACAGCTATGCACGGGAATTTGGGCTCCGCTGCCACGTGAACATTTGTTGAGATTTTGTTATCTGCTGAGTATCTGGGCGATTCTCAACTATGTAGGCGCAACTTGGTCAAATGGTCTCATGGCCGCTATTTGGTTGGAGAGGACCGCTCAGTTGTAACATCAAGACTTGGTCGACGTGGAATCTAGGACACATGTAGCCAAAGATGCATGGGATGCATAGAGTCTGGAACGTACGAGGCAAGAGACCATAGACTGCATGGAGTCTGGAATGCATGGGCTAGAGTCGCATGGGACGCATGGTATAAACCCCCAGATTTTTCAGAATTTTTAAAAATGAATTTCGGGATTTTTCTGAGATTTTTAACTAATTAAAATAAATGTTTTCTGATATTAATTAAATTTTGTGATTTTATTAAATATTAAAATATTATGAAAATATTATTATTGGATGTAAAATAAATAATTAGACTTACAATAATTTTTCTGGAATTTATTGGACCCCGGAACTATTTTTAAAGACCTAAAAATTAATATTTTAATTAAACCAAAACAAACCAACCTGAACCGGGTTGAACCAACCGGTTTAATCCTGAACCAAACCGGACCCAATCCTATTGGATCGGGTCGGATCTGAACCCAGAATCCGACCAGACCCGCTAGTTGCTACACAATAACTGTAGAAACCGATCGTTTCCTCTCCGCCGTTCCCGACTCCGCCTCCGCCGGCGGTTACGCCCCCGCCCCACGGCCGTTACGGTTCCCCCGCTCTTCGGCCACCCCTATAAAACCCCACAATCATCGCCATCTCCACCACCACTAATCACCTCCACCCCGACCCCTTCTTCACCAACCACTAGTCCCCCGGCCACCCGAGTCTCCCGCTGACTGAGCTCCCCCAGCTCCGCCGCTTCCCCTCGCTCCCACAGCCACCACCGCCTCTCTACCCCGCTGAGCACCCTGTCTCCACCTTGCCGCCCCTCTGCTAGCCAGCTCCGGCCACCCTTCACCAACCCTCGGAACCCCGACTCGGCCACCCGCTCTCCCAAACCAGCCACACCATCCTCCGCCGAGCTCCCCAGGGCCGATGACATCTCCAGCGACCCGATGAACCCTCGCGATGAATCCCCGCCAACCCCAGCAGCCGCACAATGCCGCCGCCCGTTCGTGCCTCGCTGCCTCACGTATAGGCGACGAACAGTCGTTACCGACCCCCTGTTCAGGTAAGAATTTCTCTCTTCTCGCCTCCTTGTTTTTTGTTGTCTGCTGTGACCCGTTCCCTGCGTGACCCTCTCGAACTCCGTGCAACTCGTTCGGGGTATCGCGTCCTGTGGCGATCGCAAACTGCGATACAAAATCAGGAAATAAATCCCCTTTTTTAAAAATTTAGAAAATATTCCGAACTCCCCAGTTCGCGACAGTTTTGCGACCAACCTGTTAAAATTTTCAAAATTGGATTGAATAGTTATTTAGACCATATGACCAAGTTTTAAAACACTATTTTAGTTTAATTTATTGAGCTGTAGATTGTATTTAATTTGAGGGTGAAATTGGCCAAAAACTTGGTCTTTATAAAATCTAAATTTCTCGGAATTGGGTGTGCCCCACTAAACGAGGCGACTTGGTCATGTGCGAACTTCACCGAAAGGTGCGCGCCTTCAATACGGATATGTGGGATTTTATGAAAGTTGATTTGGATGTGCGTGCACACCGAAATCAACACGTATCCGTCGACAAAATCCGATATCAGCCCTGTTCTGAAATTCATTGTAACTTCGTGTACGTTCGTCGTATCGAAACAAAACTTTCGCCATCGGACTCGTAGCATTACGCTGGTCCTGTAACCCAATTTTGGTTCAATTCTGAGAACGTTGACAAAATCCCGTATCGTGGGCCTCACGGCTCTATTTGACGGGCGATTTTGTGATCGGCTCATTGGAATCCAGTTTTGGATATTCCATTGGGTACGTATCATCGTTCTGGACTTGTAGACACTAAGTTTGACAAATTTGGAGCACATTATCTCTGGCACATTTTTTGGTGCGAAGTGGGCCACATGTGGACCCCGCTTTGACCATAAACTGTCACTTTTGCCCCTGTGTCCAAATTGGACTTATGGATAAGCAATTCTAGTTATTTGATATCTTCTGAGCATGATGGTAACGTTTATTTCAGCAACCAGAGGAGTACCTGCAGATCCCGTTGATACCAGAGCAGCAGTTGGAAACCAAATCCCAAGCAAGTGTACGTTGCCAATCTTGCAGTTCTTCTTACATAATATTTCTTTGATTTATTTATATGATATATATGTTCAACCTAGGACTGTGTGACATTACTTAACGTCCGAATAATATTCGGGTGTCAACACCGTACGCGGAGTTGTGTACATCACAAAAAAATTAATATCGCTACCCTATATATTTTCGTGCTTGCATTATCAAGTACGTCATACCATAGGACACTTGACACTGTTCATGAGACAGAATCTTCTTGAGATATTCATGGTGATTCTGTATAGGATACATAATTCATGACATAGGTATTACATATGCTTAGCTATCATTATGACTCGCTGCATTAGTTAAAGGTCATGATCTTGCGTGTTATAGACATGAGACGTCGTGGACATGAGACGAGTGATTACATTGGGTGGGGAGAGACACACCATACTACAGGCTAATTATATATATATATATATATATATATATATATATATATATATATATATATATATATATATATATATATATATATTATACTACTGGAGGTGCTTTGGCATATATACTGGAGTCGCGATACTACTTGCTTTGGCATATATACTGGAGTCGTGATACTACTTGCTTTGGCATATATACTGGAGTCGTGATACTAAATGCTATTATGGATTTCCCCGACACAGAGCCTATAGTAGTTTCAGCCTAAGTATGATTAATGCTCTCATTTGTATATCACATAGCTGGTTACATAGTTTGCCCTATTGATATATTTTTATATACTGCATTTATTTTGGCATGCTGCTTCTTGTACCTTGTTACGTCCATTTGAGGACCTGGTCCCTTGCCAGTTTTGCAGTATAGACCGTTGTGGAGCCTGTTTGGAGTTACTGATGTGTGTTCCTTAGTCTTGCAGAAACTGGTGCCAGGTACTTATATCATTTCTCCCGGAGTCATGGTTATTATACATATTGTTTATTCATCTGCTGATATAGCCTAGTTTTATAGACTTATATTCCTTTCTCGAGTCTATTCGAGCTTATGTGTTACTGGTGGCCAACTTTAGCACATGTAGCTCATTCTTGTATATTCTGTTCATTATGGATTGAGGCATAGATATTTATATTTACTTGATTATATAGATAGTGATCCTTCTATTACAGCTTATACGTATTCGATTCGGACTAGAGTCTGGTCGAATGCGTAGCTGGCATGTTACGTATTCCTAGTCCTACGTATTTTGGGACTGGGACGTGACATATTTTTGTAGTGGCCCATGCAGGTCCTGATTAAATCATTCGATTAATTTTCGGTACTGAGCGAGCCTGCAATCAAAGTTAGGAGTGTTAGCATCTCAATCCACAACTGACTTGAAAATTCTTTAGCATTTGATTATCGCCCTTGGACTTCATAATTGTACTTTTTTAAATTCCCTCGACATATTTATTATTGTTTATCATCTCTTCCTATTTTGGAGAGATGAATATTTGTGCACGGTGTTTCCTCCAGAAGCAGATCCTTGTCAAGGCAGAAGAAGATATGCTGGATATAAATTTTTGAGAAGATGGTTACCCTTAGTGTGATGGAAGATAGGTTATTCCTATATGCTAGAGTCAGTGTAGAGTTTAGCATGAGAATGGAATATAGTATCAAAGGCATAGAACTAATAAAATCTTACCCTTGCTTAAAGGTAGCAAGTAATTTGGAAGTATTGGAAGAAAGGAATGAGGGTTTGACTCTAATACACTGGAATACTTTAGGGAATACATAGTTTGATGCTAGGGATCCAATGTGTCTAATGATGGTGATACAAGAAATTGTATTATGACCTTAGGAAAAAGGAACCTTACTTAGCAGGCCAAGGTGGTTAAATCCTTAGTTGTCTTGTGACTTTTAGTATCAAAATTAGATCTTATGACCCAGCTGTTACACCCCTACTATTTGTGCCGAAGAAGGATGGGACAGTACGTCTGTGTATTGACTATAGGGCAATGAACTCTGTAACCATCAAGAACCGGTATCCCTTGCCATGCATTGACGACCTATTCGATTAGTTGAGTGGTGCGAGTGTATTCTCAAGATAGATCTTAGATTTGGTTATCACCAGATTAGAATGTGTAAAGAGGTTATACTGAAAACAGCCTTCAGGACCAAGTATGGACACTATGAGTTCTTAGTTATGCCGTTTGATTTAACCAACACGCCAGCTGTGTTCATGAGTTTGATGAACGATATTTTTCTCAGTACTTGGACAAGTTCGTGGTTGCGATTATTGATGATATTATGATATATTCCAAGGGCCACGCAGAGCACGAGCAGCACTCTTCCAGCAAGCCCAGCAACAACAGAGGACACCACCACAAGGACGCGGACAAAATTTTGCGATGACAGTGGAGGACGTATAGACTCGTGGAGTAGTGAATGCGAGTAAGATTTAAGTTTTAGCATAGCTATCTATTCATAGTAATTTAGCACATGCCTATTAGTTTATGACCTTATCCCTAAATCTAGTAATTTTGAACTTATTAATAATTGATTACCTAGTTTTTATATGCTCTAACCAGATTTCCTTCACTCTTGAATTATCTAACTTTTATTGTCTAGGAAAATACTTTATTCCTTCCCTATGTGTTTTGTTTAACCCTCATCCTTCGAATTCTCCTTGATCATGATTCTTGGATTGTGTCGTGCTTCGAACATATTTTGCAACCGTGTCATCTCTTATGACCGGTTGTGTTTCATTATTCTTTGATTGCGAGGACGTAATCCTCTTAAGGGGGGTAGATTGTGGGATTTTTCTGAGATTTTTCAGAATTTTTCAGAATTTTTAAAAATAAATTTTGGGATTTTTCTGTGATTTTTATCTAATTAAAATAAATATTTTCTGGTATTAATTAATTTTTGTGATTTTATTAAATATTAAAATATTATGAAAATAATATTTTTGGATGTAAAACAAATAATTAGACTTACAACAATTTTTCTGGAATTTATTGGACCACAGAACTATTTTTAAAAACCTAAAAATTAATGTTTTAATTAAACCAAAACAAACCAACCAGAACCGGGTTGAACCAACCGGTTTAATCCTGAACCAAAACTATCCTGAACCAAACCGGACCCAATCCTATTGGATCGGGTCGGATCCGAACCCAGAATCCGACCCAACCCGCTAGTTGCTGCACAGTAACTGTAGAAACCGATCGTTTTCTCTCCGCCGTTCCTGACTCCGCCGCCGCCGGCGATTATGCCCTCGTCCCACGGCCGTTACGACTCCCCCGCTCTTCTGCCACCCCTATAAACCCCCCCATCATCGCCATCTCCACCACCACTGATCACCTCCACCTCGACCCCTTCTTCACCAACTACCAGTCCCCCGGCCACCCGAGTCTCCGGCTGACTGAGCTCCCCCAGCTCTGCCGCTTCCCCTCGCTGCCACATCCACCACCGCCTCTCCAACCCGCTGAGCACCCCACCTCCACCTCGTCGCCCCTCCGCTAGCCAGCTCCGGCCACCCTTCACCAATCCTCCGAACCCCCGACCTCGGCCACCCGCTCTCCCAAACCAGCCGCACCGTCCTCCGCCGAGCTTCCCAGGGCCGACGACATCTCCAGCGACCCGACGAACCCCCGACGATGACTCCCCGCCAACCCCAGCAGCCGCACAGTGCCGCCGCCCGTTCGCGCCGCGCCGCCTCGCCTATAGGCGACGAACAGTCATTACCGACCCCCTGTTCAGGTAAGAATTTCTCTCTCCTCGCCTCCTCTTTTTCTGTTGTCTACTGTAACCCGTTCCCTGCATGACCCTCTCGAACCCCGTGCAACTCGTTCGGGGTATCGCGTCCTGTGGTGATCACAAACTGTGACGCAAAATCCAGAAATAAATCCCCTTTTCTGAAAATTCAAAAAATATTCTGAACTTCCCAGTTCGCGACCGTTTTGCGACCAACCTGTTAAATATTTTCAAAATTGGATTGAACAGTTATTTAGACCATATGACCAAGTTTTAAAACCCTATTTTAGTTCAATTTATTGAGCTGTAGATTGTATTTATTTTGAGGGTAAAATTAGCCAAAAACTTGGTATTTATAAAACCCAAATTTCTCAGAACTGGGTGCGCCCCGCTAAACGAGGCAACTTGGTCTTGTGCGAGCTTCACCGAAAGGTGCGCGCCATCAATACGGACGTATAGGATTTTGTGAAAGTTGATTTGGATGTGCGTGCACACCGGAATCAACGCGTATCCGTCGATAACACCCCGTATCGACCCTGTTCTGAAACTCATTATAACTTCGTGTATGCTCGTCGTATCGAAATAAAACTTGCGCCATCGGACTCGTAGCATTACGTTGGTCATGTGACCCAATTTTGGTTCAATTCTGAGAACGTTGACAAAATCTCGTATCGTGGGCCCCACGCCTCCACTTGTCGGGCGATTTTGTGATCGGCTCATCGGAATCCAGTTCTGGATATTCCATTGGGTACGTATCATCGTTCTGGACTTGTAAACACTAAGTTTGATGAATTTTAAGAACATTGTCTCTAGCACATTTTTTGGTGCGAAGTGGGCCACATGTAGACCCCGCTTTGACCAGAAACTATTACTTTTGCCCCTGTATCCAAATTGGACTTATGGACAGGCAATTCTAGCTATTTGATGTCTTCTGAGCATGATTATAACGTTTATTTTAGCAACCAAAGGAGTACCTGCAGATCCCACTAATACCAGAGCAGCAGTTGGAAACCAAATCCCAGGCAAGTGTACCTTGCCAATCTTGCAGTTCTTGTTACATAATATTCCTTTGATTTATTTATATGATATATATGTTCAACCTAGGACCGTGTGAAATTACTTAACGTCCAAATAATATTCGGGTGTCAACACCGTACGCGGAGTTGTGTAACGTCACATAGAAATTGATATCGCTACCCTATATATTTTCGTGCTTGCATTATCAAGTACGTCATACCATAGGACACTTGACACTGTTCATGAGATAGAATCTTCCTGAGATATTTATGGTGATTCTGTATAGGATACAGGATTCGTGACATAGATATTACATATGCTTAGCTATCATTATGACTCGCTACATTAGTTAAAGATCATGATCTTGCGTGTTATGGACATGAGACATCGTGGACATGAGACGTGTGATTACATTGGGTGGGGAGAGACACACCAAACTATAGGATGATTATTGATATATATATATATATATATATTATACTACTGGTGATGCTTTGGCACATATACTGGAGTCGTGATACTACTTGCTTTGGCATATATACTAGAGTCGTGATACTACTTGCTTTGGCATATATACTGGAGTCATGATACTAAATGCTGCTATGGGTTTCCCCGGCACAGAGCCTATAGTAGTTTCAGCCTAAGTATGATTAATTCTCTCATTTGCATATCACATAGCTGGTTACATAGTTTGCCCTATTGATATATTTTTATATACTGCATTTATTTTGGCATGCTGCTTCTTGTACCTTGTTACATCCCTCTGAGGACCTGGTCCCTTGCCATTTTTGCAGCATAGATCATTATGAGCTTGTTTGGAGTTGCTGATGTGTGTTGCTTAGTCTTACAGGAACTGGTGCCAGGTACTTATATCATTTCTTCCGGAGTCATGGTTATTATACATATTATTTATTCATCTGCTGATATAGCCTAGTTTTATGGACTCATATTCCTTTCTCGAGTCTATTCGAGCTCACGCGTTACTGGCGGCCGACTTTAGCACATGTAGCTCATTCTTGTATATTCTGTTCATTGTGGATTGAGGCATAGATATTTATATTTACTTGCTTATATAGATAGTAACCCTTCTATTACAACTTATACGTATTCGAATCGGACCAGAGTCTGGTCGAATGCGTAGCTGGCATGTTACGTATTCCTAGTCCTATGTATTTTGGGACTGGGACATGACACATGGTGCCTGAGATACGTGGACCAGAGATGCATAGATCACATAGAGTTTAGGACGCATGGGCCAGAGCCGCACTGGTTATTTTTGTTGTATTCTCCACGTGGCTCTGCACCATCCTTGGAACTTCTTCTTCTTAGTGTGCTCTCATCCTTCGAGGTGATTAGAAAAAAATCCTTTTTGTCAGAATTCTGTGTCAGGCGCCATCTTTGTTGTCAAGATGTCATGTGGGGTCGACCTGCAGCCATTTATCAGGACACTTGTTTGGACCGCATAGGTATTCCATTTTTTTGGTCGTATGGTGTCCGTACGATCCATCTGTTAAGTTTTTATTTGGGGGGCGCATGGACGTCGGTCGCATGGCTGCATCATTTTCATGCTTCGATAATGAGATATTGTCTCTCCTGCTTATTGTGCATGTTACCCTTACTGTGCAAGTATTCTTGGGAATGTGTCATGGTTTGGATCCACTAAATTAGTCAGGGGTGGAGAAGTACTAGCTAGATGTGTGATCATACCGTTACTGTATAAGAGGAAGTACTATGAATGTTAATCATACACCTCATATATGATTAGCCAGGCCCTATCGTATTGTGTAAGTTCCCAAGCTGATCACATGACCAAACTAATACTTTAAAACACATAGGTACTATAGTTCTTTCCTTTATATTTTATAATCATCGAGATACTCTCTATTGTTCTGTCCATACTGTATTCACTATTGTATATCTGTTGCTCTGTCTAATTTTTTCTCTGCTATATAGTTGTGTTTATCTATTTCCCATATTGATATGGACAGTTATAATTTAGTTGTTTATTCTCATATTGTATTTCACTCTCTATTACTGTTTTATAGTCTTCGTCATTTAACTTAAACTGCTTTTGGGTTGTACTCTTTCCATCTTGACTGGATATATTTTTCCAGATGATTATTTAGAGGATTGTTGTCCAACATTTTATGGACCGTATGAGGGAGTAGCAGATATGGACCATGTAGCTCAGGCGTGAATGTCAGAAGGTCTAGCCGGAATCACAAACTATATTAGTTAGTTCCTTTTAGCAGATTTTGGTATCGAATTTATTTCCGACATATATTGAGACTTGGATGTTATTGTTTGAAGTTTAGATTATTAGTTAGGCTTTGTGGTTGGGTTTGGATATTCTTTTGATATCTTATCATGCTTTAGTTCTGTGATAGAGTATTTTATATTATATTGATTATAACATTGTTTACTTATGGAGTCGGATATTATTTTGTGAGATGATAGATAGATATTGATGACCTAGACAATATTCTACCACCGATGCTGCGGCGTAGGCTGGACGTACCCACGTACTCGTTTTCCTATTTTGGGTGCTGGTCAGGACGTAACTCGCTAATCTAGTATACGATACTAGTTACTGTCTCAACCATGCTAACATATGTATGTGAATGGGCTGGTCTATGTCAAGAACAAGAAAATGATCAATAAAACATGATATAAGAGTAAGATATCCATGGTATAGTATGAACATTGTGTAAAAGCATGGAAAATCTCTACCATGCGCCAACATTAATCTAAGGCCATGCGCCGTAGTGATCAAGCCCCCTGTGTCACGCCCCGATTTCCGTAAAGGCCGATCGTCCTCGCTTAGCGCCTTACAGAACCGATCATCCTCGCATGGGCATGATGTCGTACAAGCCTAAGTTGCGCTTGCATACGGCCAAAGCTTTGAACAAGGGAAAGTAAGCTATTCAAGAAGGAAGCAGCGGCACAATATTAAAAAAAATTAAAGAACATAATGGCATAAGAAAATATTCTTTTTTATTGATAATCAAGATGTGTTATAAGTGGTGCTTGGACGAGATTAAAATTTACTCAATCTCTCTCTCTCTCTCTTTCTCTCTCTCTCTCTCTCTCTCTCTCTCTCTCTCTCGATTATAATAACACCGTTCCATATATTACATCTCTTTATACAAAAGTAGCTCAAAATATCTCGATACGGCTCAAGGCATCGACTCCAGATTTTTTGGTCCTGGGGATGAGGATATGCTATCGCTTCTTCGGACGATCCAGAACCTGTGAACAAGCAAATTGGTGTGGGGTCAGTATTTTGGGGAAAGTACTAGTGAGTATAAAATCAACAAACAAAAGCAACACTCTCTAAAACTACCACTAAGTAAGTATATGGCAAAATATTATATTACTAGTAATCTTGCTACTTTTTACCTTGATTCATTTCATGCAGCACAAGATTAGGGTTATATTACTTCTTTTCAAAAATATATTTTTGGAAACAAATTGCACATTCAATACATTCAAGCATACTGTAGGGGTAATATTCTATCGTACAGTACGCAGCATATATCGTGAGCCATATGTATTAACTCTTAGGAACATAAGCTATCTCTAGTGGACTATTCTTTTCAGTTCAAGACAAAGTTCATCTAGTAGACTATTCGATTTAGTGTAATGGACAACAACATAATCAAGTTAAACATGCAAGTCTAGAACCAATACAAGATAGTACGCACAATTCAATAATGAGTACATCACTTATCGGTGATTCTTACCCTTTGCCGAATGATTATCCGTGCAACAGACATACAAGTTTGCAATAATTTGCATATATAAACAAGGTTCTAATTCATGTTCGTCCCTGCATCAAACAATTATGTATGCAAGAAGGCTAACCTAGCATGTTCCCTAACTATATGATGGCCCCCGAGTGTGGATCCCCGAGATTAGCAATTGGGACATATAGGCCCTTCTCACTAATGACGAATCGACTAATAGCTGCTGATATACATGGTTGCTATACACTAAAATACGCTCAAAATAGCAGTCAAGACTCATGGTTTAGCACTACACTAATAGCCACCCCCCAATTGCGAGGATTCCAAGCCTCAGGATGTTCGATTTGCCTCTCCCAGGCCGAACGGTTCCCAGTACCCCAGGATACCGCTCGAGAGACCCGAAACCTTGTGCACAAATTGTCAAACCAATGCATGAATACAATTATATCAGATAAAGACTATATAATGCACAAGTCCATGAACAAGAAAATATTCAATCAAGCAATAGAACTAGAGCCCTCAATTCTCTTCCATTCAATCAATTTGATAGGTTCAATCAATTTGATAGGTTCAATCTTCTTTCTTTTCAATCAATCGATATGTTCAATAGCACGCAGTACAAGTTATTTAAACAGTTCTATCTTTTATAGTGCGATCAATGAAACATGTTCAAGCAATCTAGTTCTTTTAACAAGTAACAAGCACGAACACTTATATAAATCTTGCATGCAATTTCTATTTCATTCAGTAAAATTATGAACATGTAAGCAATATTTATTTCAGCAAGCATGGCAACAGTTATTCTATCTCTTTTATAATTAAGCATGCAGATACTACTTGTTCGCCATTAAATTCAAAAATCTAAAATAGCTTAATTTAATCAACAAACTAAGAAAGTACAAAGAGGTCCTAAACAGACAATCTAAGTATAATTTTTGATTCTGGGGGGTGACCATGGAGATTGAGTGCTGTAGTGACTCTTTTACTCTGTTGACGATCCGATGTAGGAGCAAAAAATTTCTTCTCTATTCTCTCTTTTGTGCCTGTTGCTCGCCTAAGGGTGGTCTGGTCTCTTTGAAGCAGAAAAATACAGCCTTTAGAATATTCAAGTTGCTCCTATTTATAGCCATCGTGCTGATGGGCCATAGATGCCGCATATGTGTCTGTTTGGTGGCCGCATAAGGCTCCTTTAACATAATACGGTTGCAACTGTAGCCGCATACCATGGACAGATTGCCACATGGTCTTAGTTGAGATATGCTGTTGAAGAGATCTCGGGGTGGTTGCGTGTGTGACTTTGTCAGCTGGACACGTAGTCAGTACTGATTGTACGAGAAATTATCTTCGGTTGTAACAGAAAGATTCTACAAGTAGAGAGCCGCATAACATCTTACCCGTATATTATCATGGCCGCATACGGGCTCTAGTTTGGCCTTTGGTCGGATGGACACTCTGGCCACACAATATTATGGCCGCATACGTGCTCTCGTCTGGCCTTGGTCGGATGGACAATCTGGTCGCATGATGGCGAGGCCGGATGGGTCTTGTAGCCGCATATACGTGATCTCGTTTGGCCTTGGTCACTCTGGACACATGTTGACGAGGCCACATAGGTGAGAACACATGGCCTGGCGCATCTCTCGAGGCTATTAATGTATGATATGACTTTCTGTCTTTTTGTATCCCGCCCCTTTCACAAATCTCGAGGCACTCTGAACATTATGCCAGTCATCGGAGACTGTGTCGAGGGCTTTATATGTTGCCTCTTACTCTGAGCCTATCCAGGCCCCATGAAGGTTATTTTTGCTCTTATGCAGCTCTAAGGGGCATGAGCTCTATGTGACTCCAAGGGGCATGAGCTCTATGTGGCTCCAAGGGGCATGAGCTATATGCGGGCTGTAGAATTTTCATGCTACTACAAGACCCCTTCAAATTTTCCAAAATGACAAGTTTGGAATACTTTGAATAAGAAGCCTAGTCGAGCACTTTTGGACGCATAGGAAGGGCATGTCGCATAGTATCATTACCGCATAGAGGGCTTTGATAGGCTGTCAGATCATTTAATAAGGATTTGCTTCGATCTTCGAGCGGATCTCTTGGGATTCTACGCCGTCAAATAATAAACCATCACAACCAATGAGGGGTTACCGTCGTTACGTGGATCGAGGTTGATTGGGATTCGAACAGCCGTCGTATATCCAAGCCTTATATAAAGGGGGTAGAGAAGAGAGAGGGATTCTTTACAAACCCTCAAGTCTTCCTACTTTCTTCTCTTCTTCCTCCTTGCTGCCATGGCTCCCAAAGCTTCCTCCTCCCCCGTTGCTGCCAAGAAGGCTCCCAAGGGCAAGGCCACGACCAAGGGGAAGGGCCGTACTGTCGATGCTGCCCCTCCCTTTTTCCCAAAGATGTTCAACCGTAGATTAACGGTAAGTTCGCCGGATAAGACGAAGTGGAAGACTTGAACGCAGAGATACTTATACATAGTTGAACGCATGGATTCGTCTATGCGCTAACTTTTTACTGTCGTTTGGGTAGCCCAGCCGCATGCGCAACCCGGCCGTATGAATATCTCTGCAGCATAGGTGACCGAGCCGCATGGCCCATCATATCGCATTGCTTACTTGGCCCAGGGGTGACTCGAGCTACATAGGAGATCTATGCTATATGTCGCTTGTCTTACTCGGCCGCATAGATGTTCTATGTCGCATATATATATATATATATATTATTTCTTGATGATTTTAATTATGTCTCTTTGACCTGCAATGATTTTACCTACTACACCTTTTGGTGAATTGGTCCTTGGACAAAATCTGCTGCTGTTGAACATGAAACTTAGAGACTTAGCTAGAACCGTCAGGAGGCAGTTTGACAAAAATCTCCCGCCAGAACGCCAATAGAAGATCCCCGAGAAGACGCCTTCTTTTCTGTTGAGTCAGATAAACGCGAGGGAGATCCCCTCTAAGGATTGGACGTATTTCTTTAAGAAGTCGTACTTTCGTTCGGGGATGCGCTGGAGTCTTCTTAGGTGGGTCCGATTAGTGAGAACTGGTTTTTTACCTTCCGTGGAACGAAGATGGCATTTTCTTTCTTCGGCCACCACTTGGCTTTGTCGGACCTGAAGGTAAAGATAGGTTCTAGACATATGGACTGGGACTTGACCCCCAAGCTGAAGGGGCCCCCTCTAGATAATGTCCGATGTGGGGCCGGGCAGAGCAAGGGAGAATTTTATAGCATAAAGGAGTCACCTTCCTACTCCTTGATCGGACTGAAGCCCAACCTCGTTAGCAGTGAACTGAGGCTGAACCTAAGAATATATGCATCGTGCACCTTTCTCCACCAGGTTGCCAAGAAGGGATCCTATCCCATGGGGCAGTTATGGGTTCTTAGCTGGGCACACTATAGTGTATCCTGGTATCGCCTGACTCTGTGGATCCTGAGAATGTATGAGCGGGAGCTCAAGGTCGTCGACTTGTTCTTTATTATGAGGGGTACGTGTTACAGACTGGAGATGAACTGTCCCCTATTCATTGCCCTGATAAAGTTATACAACTGTCAGATGGGGGATTTTTTTATGCCCAACGGCGAGATGGGACTAGCCCTGCATAAGATGCATGCCGTCTCAAAACTTCCTTGGGGCAAAGAGCCCTACGAAGAGTACACCCCGAGTAACGAAAAACTCGGAGAGTTGGAGGCGGAGAACACGAAGATCCTGGCAGTGTACTAGGAATTACTGTGCCATCATGGCATCTGTCAGCTGTTATTGAAGAAGAAGTCCTCTGAGGGGTCGTCTCAACATATCACTGCTTGGACTCGTTTTCTCTTTCCAAAATTGAATGAGTCTAGCATAGTTCACGTCCGGGCGATATGAACTGCACATGAAGTGGCCTACCTAATTCAGGCACAACAAAAGTTGGCTACTGCTGAGGAAGAGGAAGTCGAGGGTTCCACGGATAAAAAAGACGAACCCGCAGACGAGCTGGGTAATCTTGAAGAAGAACTCAGCTACTTTTACATGGACATGCACAAGTTGTCCGCCAAGGCCGTGCTGGTGGGATACTTGATGCTCTGGTTGCGCAACTGCATCATCCCGGGCGGATTTGGGACCATAGATAGGATAAGTTGCCCTCTCATCCTTCTTGCCTCGAAGTTGGCTTTCAGCCATAAGCTGGCCCTTTTACCGGCCATGGTATGCTGCATCCATCGGGGGCTCCGCCACTTCACTCAAAAGTTTGAGGAACACCCGGACAAGGGGCATTTCAACTAGATTGAGGTCCCTTATCATTATTTAATGGGTTGGTGTAATGCCCCAATCCCACAATATGTAGGACTAGGTATACGTACACATGCCAGCTGTACGAATAAGTATAGAAATCCAATTTAATGGACCTAACCAGTCATAGTACGCTGTAAAATATATCTAAGTCACATTATTCCAGGCAGGTAAAATCTAGTCTCATCCATAAATATCATAGTCTAAGAAGAACTGAATAAATAGATAAGTCTAAGAATCAAATACAAAATAAAATCTAGTGGAGAACAATCCACGAAAAATGAGTACAAAAGAATACTGAAAGAATACAACTAAGAAATAAAGAAATGATATGGCGTCAGCTAACTAGATAAGAACACCCAAGACACTAAGCAACTATCATCCATGAAGCTCAAGAAAACTCCTGTGGCTCCATCTTAAAGTCCTCGTCTACAAAATCCCCAATTCCATAGTCCGTCGGGTATAAGTGCTCGTCGAGATCTGAAAAAGGTACCAGGTCCTCAGAGGGACACAACAAGTACCCAAGAAATTGACATGCATGAAAGTAAAGTAGTAAACAATAAATAGGGTAACTAAACCATCTATGTGAAATACACTTGAGACATCTCTAGTGGCACATGAGGGGGGAGGAATAGAAGAACAGTCATCCCACCAGGCGTTCGATAGAACTCGGGGGTACACCAGTTACACCATTTTCACAGTATAGTAAGAAACAAAAATCCCATACGCTCACTAGTAGATTCTCTCCACCCAATGTACTATCCGAACCGTATACACGGTGCAGACATAATGCGACGACGTCAATAAAAATTTAGAAACTAATCTAACACCAACTACTAATATAAGACGCGAACTCACGTATCAATGGACGGTCGACACGCTAGTCCATGCACTCTCTCACTCAGTGTACGTGATGAACAAGTGTCAGGTCAAAAGATACCTCGTACCTTCATAATATATTGGGTAAATATGCTACTCTAAGACGCAAGCACACAACTAACAAATAAAAACTAGGCATATGTAAACTGAACAATACAAACAAGCAAGGCGTACTTGCCTTCCAAGCTAAGTTGCGAGCACAACAAATCTGGTCAGGAGATCTCCATAGGAACGTCTCAAAAACCTACGAATTAATTATTACCCTAATTAGACTCTTATTTTCAGGTTTAATTAGGTTATTATCTAGTTATTAATTCTATATTGATTTGCACATGCAAGTAGTTACATACCAGCTATTAATAGTCATCAAACATTACCAAAAATTATTTTTTAAATATTAATTATTAAAAACTATTAATTTTGGAATTTTATTGGAAAATAGGGTTTTTAGTGATAGAGTCATCTCCTGTAAATTCTATGAGTCTAAAACCAAGTAGAAACTAAAACTAGGTCATAACGAGTTACATGCTAGTCACCAAAAATCAATTTTTGATAAATAGATAAATTTGGAATAAATACTCATAAATCAAAATTAAAATATACCAATATAATTTTAAATCCTAAAATAAGAGTTTTTGGTCGAGGTTTATGTCTGAAGCTCTCGGGGTCAAATTTTGTCAAAAAACTGTCAACTTGTTACATAAAACACCTAGAATCCAAATTTTTATAATTAAAAATAAAATCTGAATATATTTTATAAAAATTAGTTTTAAATACAATAAATAACTTTTTCTTTTATACAAAATTAATTAGGTTTTACCATCTACAAGTTGATTCTATTAGGATTGGCTACAAGCCTTGCTAGTATGGATGTCAAGGGATGGTACATGGGTTTTGTGACATTTAAAGACATTAAAATAATATTATTTAACATAAATTAAGAATATATAATTTCTGGAAAAATAGTAATTCATCAAGAAAATTAGGGTTTTCCATCTACCATTAAGTCCTAACAAGGTTCAAGGGTTTCCATCACGCATACACCAAAACTTGGTCGAAACTACACATAAAATATGCTCAAATCCTAATTATTAACCATTAATAATTCTGAAATTAATAATAAAAATTATATTTAATCCATATTAATAACATCTTTATAGATAATCAACAAGAATTAAAGAAGATTTCAAGGAAGGTTTCATACATGCACAAAACTTATGGATTATACATAAAAACTAGGGTTATTGGGTTGCATGAGTTCTTCAAAATAAAACAATGGAGTTTAATCATTACCACACACACACACACACACACACATATATATATATATATATATATATATATATATATATATATATATATATATATATATTGACCTATATATATATATATATATATATATATATATATATATATATATATAAAAGAAAAGATTGAAGAAAGAAGGAGAGAAAAAACTTACTAGAAGTAGAAGGAGGATGCACTAGGGTTCTTGGATGGAGGAGGTGGTTTAGGGGTGTCCACGCGAAGGAGGAGGGGGGGGGGGGGGAGGAGGTCGACGGTCTTGAAGATAGGGTTGGCAAGAGGGAGGAGGTGAAGAGGCAAATTTTATTTTTTAGGGTTAGGATTTGGAGATGATACATATATATATATATATATATATATATATATATATATATATATATATATATCGCGGCTTGGAGGGGTGCACGCGGGTATGGGGTCGCGGGTAGGCGGTGGGTTAGGAATAGGATTAGGGGGTTTCCTAATTTGGAGATTTCCTAATATGGTTGTTAGTAACTAATTGGTCAATCTTATCCAATAGAAATAATAATGGAGATTTGATTGGGATTCTAAAGGAATAATGATAATGGTAAATAATATACAAATCTTTCAAAAAGAATATTGCCTAGATTTGATTGGCATAAAAATATCATGGTGGCAATTTAATTATGGGTTGCTAATTAAAGAAATTTGGATTAAAAAATAAACATGAATAAATTTTATATATATATATATATATATATATATATATATATATATATATATATATATATATATATATATATATATATAAATATCTAAATATTAAATATAATAAACTACGGTTGCTACACTAGTGCCATACTAATGCTAACTGATCAAATTTTGAGTCACGAAAAGATCCTACAAGTAGTGTCTCCAGTATAAGCTATTTCTTACAAAGAGCATTATTGATTTTGGGGTCATCATATATCATTAATGTCCAAAACACGGTGAAGTATCCTAATAAAATAATTGGGTTTTAATTAATATTTTTAAATAATCTAAAATAAATATGATAAATATAAAATACACACAAAATACCTATTTCTGGGTGAGGGAGTTTACAATCTACCCAACTTACAAGAATTTTGTCATCGAAATTAAAATTAAGACATAGTTCCAAAATAAGAGAAGGCAAAATGGTAAATAAATGTCATATACAAATTATCGTTCCTCAAACATGGAAAGGGGAGAATATAATCTTGTATTAAATTCTAAGGGTCAGTCTTGTCTACTCTAGGTAAGGTTATATGGCATGAATAAGTTTTTGTACAAGAAAACTTGTACATAAAATCGAGGATACGATAGAGGCGATGAGTACCCGATATAAAGTGTCGTTGATAGGACGGAGGATAAACCGTCACTACTTGGTTATATTAACGCTTTTAAGCTATTTATGACCTAATGATCAAAAAATAATGTCCCTCTATTCTATAAATTCTCTATAGCCACTGTGGCCTACATTATTCTCATTGAAGTCGTCAAATTTTTAAATCCTCCAAATTCGTATCTAAGTCAAGTCGACCATAATTTTTTTAAAAATTTAAATAACAAAATATATTCAAATCCAACGTAATCTCTTCAAAATTAAAATAACCACTGTTTAAATCAGAATTCAACCTATCGTAATCTCTTCTCGAATTTTCAAATAATAAAAATAAAAATTTATGTCAATCTATATGACATCTTCACGATTTAAATAACCTATATCAGATTTCAAATAACGATTCCAACTATCATAATCTCTTCTAGATTTTAAATAATAAATAACTCTAATCAAATCTTATTCCTAGTTTCAAACTTAAGAATTTCATACTCATCAAATTTTAAATTCAATTTTTATCCTCAATATTTCAAATAACAATCAAAATTTTAACTTTTAATTCAAATTCCCGAATCGTAAAATTTTAAATCAAATCTATCAATGCTCATGTTTAGAATTCTATATTTATTCTAAAAATATAAATCGACGATTCAATCTTCAATATTCAAAATTTAAATTATATGCTCAAATTATAAATATTTGATCCAATATCCAAATTTTAAAATTTATTCCATAAGGCATTCTTCTTTTACAGTTAAGTCATCATCATCATAATTATCCAAAAAAAATTCTCGAAATTAAATGACTTAAATCTCTCAATATTATCTTACTTGATCACGATATAAGATTTTACCTTAATATAACCTTTATCTCAAGTTTATAATACAACTTTTATAATTCATAAATCTTTCATAAACACAAGGCTATAATTTTTTTTCTCAATCATTCAATAGTACTTACTAATCCTCAAAATCTTAACACAAAATCTATCACATGTGATATGCCCTTAATTATAAAAGATAGACACATAGTAATATGATTGGCCTATTGGGTATACCTAGTACTATACGTGTGTCAAACTTATATCAAGCATGAGCGTTTGTCTTTCCGAAATAGGGGAAGACAAAAAATAATAATAAAGAGTTCAATGAGGAGGTGATAGATTATAAGTACGGAGTTCAAGGACGATTGAAGAATTCAAAAGAGAGTTATCAAGGCAGTTGTGGATTGAAATCCTATTTTGGTAAATTTTTATTCACCGTCTCGTATCAGTATAGTTATGTACCCGACACGATATGCTCGAACTTATCTAGAGGGCAAGTATATTCGTTTAACAAGCTAAGTAAACTTTGTCTCAATCTATGTAAATTAGTCATACGAAGAGCGAACCAAGTGCACTAAGGTTGTCCAGACTATAATACACTGATTCTAATTTAGATAATGTATTAGAGTGGGCCTCCAATAATACATATGTCATAAACAAGCTCGATAAAGAATATGCTTGCAAAACTAGGCTGTAATAACAATATGAGTCAAGATAGTCCAAATAATTTAAGTATGTGAGTTTATGATGAATGAAAGTATAATAGTTCAAGTTCATCAATAATCTAAGACTCGTCCGGTGTTTGTGCCTCTACAGTTGCCATACTAAATCCTTGTCTAAGTCTTTGGTCGACCAGATGTGGGTATAGGCCTCTAAAGTTCTATAGTCTAGATAAATACTATCTTCTTATGCTAGCATATATTCAGGTATCGTTCACTTATACCCCATTGGTGTATTTTAACGACTATGAGATTCTATGCTGTAAGGCACGCTACCCAACTTACAAAGATTCAACTATTACTGTAACTGCCTTAGGGGATTCTACAAAATAATCTTGTTCTTAAAAACAAAGTAGAAACGCTTGTTGGGGTATACGAGGGAAAGATCTTGATACTTATTAAGGTATCCTATTGCATTATAAAACTTCATAGGTAATGGTCTTCTTAAGTCTTAATCATAGTGCTTATAGAACAAAAGTGTTATTATTAAGAATGGAGAAGTTATTGGCTCTCAAGTGAGAGGGGATATAACCTGTATTAAGATATGTGGAACCGAATACTTGATTTGAATCTAAAGTATAATCATAAAATTATAATCTAAATGAACAACTTAAACTGTCAAGTTCTAACTACTAAGCCCAAAAATTTAAAATTCAAGATTAACAAACTACAATCCTACCAAACTATATATCCTAACAAAAAAAGAATCACTTGGCCTATAATTAGAAGAGTAAGGTGACATGATTTGAAAGATGAAAGAAAATTTTAGTCATCGCATAAATAGCGAGCGTTAAGGTTTCGAAGAAACAAGATTTGAAAGTAAATAGAGAGACTCTTGATAATATCATGTTTCCCAAGGGAAGGGGGGTATGCTAGTCTCTGTGTTCGAGTTATGATCAAGAAAAATGTTCAAATCATTCAATAGATTTTAATTGGGTAAAAAAGCTATGGCAATTGATCTATGATGGAGGGAGGGATTAACTCAAGATGGGAAGGTATATAGATAGTTGGATTAGATGGCTCGGTCGGTGACTCATGAAGACTCAAGTATGACTCAACAATGTTCATAGATTCTTGGGGATCTACTAATCTGAAGGTAGGGTACCCTTACTCATACTAAGGTATTGGTTCATTCCTCTTGTTTTCCTAAGGTACTGCTCTGCTAATATCAAGACAAGAATCTAAATTTATAGTACTTTTATTTAATCACAGTATAAAAGTTAGGTTTAGTCCTAATATTCAACCTTAGATTTCTATTGGTTCCTCAATACTAAGGTCAAACAATATGGTCAAATTTCTAACTAACCATAGTAGTATCTATACTACTCTCAAGTCATTCCTAAATATATCAAGGGATAATGGTCAATCAATTTATAGACGTTGGATGCTAGGGTTCATTAGGTATGCTAAACCTTTGGGAGCTGCCAATATTCAAATTTATTTTTCTTAGTAGGTAGGCTATCATCATTATCTTCTAATCCTAACAATAATGATTCCTATATTCTGGCAGAAGGCTATACTCAAAAAACTATTAGGAAAATATATTAAATAGGAAGAGGTAAGAAAATAATGATACTGATGTCAACAGAATTAAGTGAGTATAATTTCGAAGGTCAAGGAAGGTAGGTGAGTTCAAGAATTCAGAACAGAAATAAAGAAGGAAGTCAATTATGTGGATGAGATCATATACTCTAATCCTATTTGCAGGCTTGCTAGGTAAAGTAACATAACCGAGACAATATACTCTCGACCGGCATGAGCCACCACTAAATATATGTCACGTCCCTGTCCCATAATACGAAGGACTAGGTATACGTACACGTGACAGCTGTACGAATAAGTATATGAACCCAATTTAATGGACCTAACCAGTCGTAGTACGCTGTAAAATATATCTAAGTCATATTATTCCATGCAATAAAAATCTAGTCTCATCCACAAATATCACAGAGTAAGAACTGAATGAATAGATAGGTCTCAGAATTAAATAAAAAATAAAATCTAGTAAAGAATAATCCACAAAAAATGAGTACAAAAGAATATTGAAAGAATACAACTAAGCAATAAAGAAATGGTCTGGCGTCAGCTAACTAGATAAGAACACCCAAGACACTAAGCAACTATTATCCATGAAGCTCAAGAAAACTCCTGTGGCTCTACCTCAAAGTCCTAGTCTGCAAAATCCCTAACCCCATAGTCTGTCGGGTACAAGTGTTCGTCAAAATATGGAAAAGGTGCTAGGTTCTCAGAGGGACACAATAAGTACACAAGAAATCAATATGCATAAAAGAAAGCAGTAAACAATAAATAGGGTAACTAAAATATTTATGTGAAATGCACTTGAGACATCTCTAGTGGAGCATGAGGGGAAGGAATAGAAGAGCAGTCATCCCACCAGGCGTTTGATTGAACTCGGGGGTACACCAGTTACACCATTTATACAGTATAGTAAGAAACAGAAATCTCATACGCTCACTAGTAGATTCTTTCCTCCCAATGTACTATCTGAACCGTATATGCGCTTTAGACATACTGCAATAAAGTTAATAAAAATCTAGGAACTAAACTAACACCAACAACTAATACAAGACAGTCATGCCCCAGTCCCAATAATACGTAGGACTAGAACACGTAAGCATGCCAGCCGCATGGATATGGCAACTCCAATATATGGAAACCATAACCCATACGTACGCTGTAATATGAATATAAACTCACATGTGGTATATATAATGTCACAAGTTACAGATATGCTAATCTCATCCACACAACAAGTCATAGAAAAGAAATACTAAACTAGAATAAGGAGTCTGAAATATCTAAAATAATAGTCGGGTGGAGACAAATCCACTACCAAAGACTATAACCAAAACTAAAATGAGAGAGGAGTATAAAATCTCCAATATAAAATAATGTGAAGACAAAAGTGTATCAGCTAAAAGAATCCATCGCTAGATAATCAACGATGCTCAGAAGGTAAGACCTCCTCGACAGAAAGGAATACGTCAGGTCCAGGCCCGTACTCTTACAAATACTCAAGAGCAGATACACCTGGCAGAGGACCAGGTCCTCAGAGGGACGTAACAAGATACAGAAAATACGAGCCAACTTGAATACAGTAAACATGCATATAATTTGAAAATAAATAAGTACGCTGTTCAAGACAATCTATATGAATGCAAATGAGGACAACTTTTCGACGTATGGGCAAGGGTAGGCTACTCGATCTAATCCTCACAACCTCACGCTCGTCAGTGGATATCATCAGCCGACATACCGCGGGGGTAGCGACCCTCGGACTCCATCAATCGACATACCGCGGGGGTAGCGACCATCGGACACGACCCACCATAGTGCGTGCTAGTGAATACGGTGTTACTAGAGTGGTTAAAAGCCCATACGCCTAATGATTGTCCTCTATGATACTAAGTGTCAAGTGTGTGTCAACATATCTAATATATAGTACAGACTGAAAGGACCTACACATGCAATAAATAGACAGAATGAAATAATTATACAGAAATATACTAAGCATATAAAATACTGTAACAATTTGGCAAGATATCTTGCCTGGCAAGAAAGCTGCAAAATATAGTGTTCCAATGTCAACACCAAGAGTCAGAAGCTACGGCCTCAGAATGAACGTCTTCGGATGCTGAAATAAACATCACCAACATTTCCAGAATAAGCAAAATAGCTAAAAAGCACTTTCCTTTCGTCCAATTTGGACACAGGGGCAAAACGGTAATTTCGGGCAAAAGTGGGGTCCACGTGTGGCCCACTTTGCACTGAAAAGCGTGTCAAGGGTAACGGTCTCTAAATGGGACAAACTATAGATCAAACAACTATAAATGTCAATACGAACCCAACGGTATGTCCAAATGTGGATTCCGATGAGCCGAACATAATTTTGTCCAAAAAGTCAACTGTGGGGCCCGCCAATTGGCGATCTGGTCAACCGTCTCAGAATTGCGTGAAAATTGGGTCACAGAACCAGCGCGTTACCACGAGTCCAGTGGCGCAAGTTTCGTCGCAATCTGACAAGCGTGCACAAAATACGTGCAACTTCCATAAAAGTTGCGATACGGGGTGTGTCCGCGGATACGGCCTGATTTCGGCGCGCACACGCGTCCGAATCAGTCGCCACAAATTTTTACGTGTCCGGTTACGCTGCATGCACCATTCGGTACACTTGGTACACGGTGGGGCGGTCCCGTTTGGCGGGGCGCGCTCCGTTTTCCAACTTTTGAAAATCTGGAAAAAGTGGGTTCGTGCGGTTTTGTGATGAATTTAATTCTGTCCACAGCAGCTAATAATCTAGGATTATTTAACAGAAAATAAACTAGGTCAAGTATTCTACATGTATCAAAAAGAATCACCGAATTTGGATCTCTGTGGTGGGAGATACGAACTCGGCAATATGGGTGGTCGCCGCAGTTTTCTGCGATCCTAGAATTAGGTCTGCTCCGCCCACTTTGGACGCTATTTTTTGCCTAGGGGTACACGTTTTCCGAGGTTGGCTATAATACAAATATGGAAGAGGGTTAAGGGGTGAGCATACCGGTGAAGACGGAACGGAGTTTGGTTGAGCGAGTCGACGGGAAACAATTCCGGAGCGAAGGTGCCTCGTGTGGGAATCTGCAGTGCGCGAGGTCGGAGTCGTCGGGATGGTTTGGACGGCTTGGCGGGGCTCTCTGGCTGCGGTGACGGCTCTAGATGAGAAGAGGGGGTCTGGATATTTTAGGTTAGGGTTTTATGAAATAATATATATATATATATATAGGATATAGAATAGGAAAAAGAAAGGGATTGGTTCGCGGGGTCCGTGGTATTCTAAAGGAGCGTTGGGTCTGTGGAAAGAAATGCTACGTTTGCTTAAGGTTTTGCTTTAAGAAGTTTGCTGTGCTACGTTTGCTTAAAGTTTTTGCTTTAAGAAGTTTGCTGTGCTACGTTTGCTTAAGGTTTATTAGTATTATTATTATTATTAGTTATTATTATATTATTAATTCTTTTCTTTTTTTTCTTTTTCTTAGATATATATATATATATATATGCATATATATTTATTTGCATACATACATATATATATATATATACTCACAAGAAATTTATAGATTAGAATAATGCACACCGTTAGGCTAGCAACTGCTTAAGGGGTCTCCTACATGGAATAAATTCCGAAAATTTCCTAATGGTCCCATAAATCATCTAAGTGCCCGAACACCTAAAATAAAAATTAATAAAAATCTATTTCTCTTAATTAGCCACTAAATACTATATTTAAATTATTAATTAATAAAAAAATAATAAATACGTTTTTTTTTTTAGAAATAGGGGTTTTACAAAGACGCGAACTCACATATCGATGTACGGTCGATACGCTAGTCTATGCACTCTCTCACTCAGTGTACGTGATGAACAAGTATCAGGTCAGAAGATACCTCATACCTTCACAATATACTGGATAAGTCTGCTACTCTTAGATGAGTGCACACAACTAAAAAAATAAAAACTAGGCATATGTAAACTGAATAATACAATCAAGAAATATGTACTTGCCTTCCAAGGCAAGCTGCGAGCACAACAAATCTGGTTCGTAGCTCTCCACAGGAATGTCTTGAACACCTATTAATTAATTATTACACTAATTAGACTCTTATTTTATAGTTTAATTAGATTATTATCTAGTTATTAATTCTATATTGGTTTGCATATGCAAGTAGTTACACACCAACTATTACAAGTCATCAAATATTACAAAAAGTAATTTTTAGAACATTAATTATTAAAATCTATTAGTTCTGGAGTTTTATTAGAAAATAGTATTTTTAGTGATAGGGTCATCTCCTATAAATTTTATGAGTCCAAAACCATGTAGAAACCAAAACTAGGTCATAACGAGTTACCTACTAGTCACCAAAAATTAATTTTTGATAAATAGATAAATCTAGAATAAATAATCATAAATCATAATTAAAACATAATAATATAATTTTAAATGCTAAAATAAGTGTTTTTGGTCGAGGTTTAAGTTTGAAACTATCGGGGTCAAGTTTTGTCAAAACTATGTCAACTTGTTACATAAAGCACCTAGAATCCTAATTTTTATAATTAAAAATAAAATCTGAATATATTTTGTAAAATTTAGTATTAAATATAATAAATACACTTTTCTGTTATACAAAATTAATTAGGTTTTACCATCTACAAGTTGATCTTATTAGGATTGGCAACAAGCCTTTCTAGTATGCATGTCAAGGAATGGTACATGAGTTTTGTGACATTTAAAGACATCAAAATAATATTTATTTAACATAAATTAAGAATATATAATTTTTAGAAAAATAGTAATTTACCAAGAAAATTAGAGTTTTTTATCTACCAAGAAAATTTGGTCCAAGGGTTTCCAACATGCATACACCAAAAATAGGTCAGAATTATACATAAAGCATGCTCAAATCCTGATTTAATAACTATTAATAATTCTAGAATTAATAATAAAAACTGTATTTAATCCATATTAATAACATCTTTATAGATAATTAACAAGAATTAAAGAAGATTTCAAGGAATATTTCATACATGCACAAAACTTATGGATTATACATCAAAACTAGGGTTCTTAGGTTGCATGAGTTCTTGAAAATAAAATAATAGAGTTTAATCATCACCACCATACAGGTCAATATATATATATATATATATATATATATTGACCTGTATGGTGGTGATGATTAAACTCTATTATATATATATATATATATATATATATATATATATATATATATATATATATATATATATATATATATATATATTCATATAAAAGAAAAGATTGAAGAAACAAGGAGAGAATGATTAAAAAAAACTTACTAGAAGTAGAAGGAGGATGTACTAGGGTTCTTGGATGGAGAAGGTGGTTGAGGGGTGTCCACGTGAAGGTGGGGGGGTGGGGGGGGGACGGGGGGGGGGGGGGGGGGGTCGACGGTCTGGAAGATGGGGTCGACAAGATGGAAAAGGTGAAGAGGAGAATTTTATTTATTAGGGTTATGATTTGGAGATGATGAATATATATATATATATATATATATATATATATATATATATATATATGATAAGGAGAGGGGGTCGCGGCTTGGAGGGGTGCGCGCAGGTATGGGGCCGCGGGTAGGAGGTGGGTTAGAAATATGATTGGGGAGTTTCCTAATTTGGGGGTTTCCTAATTTGGTTGTTAGTAGCTATTTGGTCAATGTTATCCAATAGCAATAATAATGGAGATTTGATTGGGATTCTAAAAGGATAATGATAATGAATAAATTTATTTATGGTTTGCTAATTAATATGCAAATCTTTCCAAAAGAAAATTGTCTATATTTTATTGGCATGGAAATATCATGGTGACAATTTATTTATATGTTTCTAATTAAAAAAAATATCTTAGATTGGAAAATAACCATAAATAAATTATATATATAAAAATATCTAAATATTAAATGCAATAAACAACGGTTACTATACTAGTGCCATTCTAATGCTAAATGATCAAATTTTGATTCAGGAAAAGATCCTACAAGTAGTATCTCCAGTGTTGTCTACTTCTTACGAAGAGCGTTGTAGATTTTGGGGTCAACATATATCATTAATGTCCAAACCACGGTGAAGTGTCCTAATAAAACAATCGGATTTTAATTTTTTTAAATAATCTAAAATAAATACGATAAATATAAAATACACACAAAATACCTATTTTTGGGTGAGGGGATTTATAGTTGTTTCCTCCTGCATCACGGGTCCCTAATGAGTCTTGGGACTGAGGAGGACATGGTGGCGACTGACGTCATGATCGGCAAATATCGGAGGATAAAGTAGAAATTTGACACGGTCTCTGCTTGTAGGAGGGAGCTCTCCTTTATGAATGGCTGGAGTTTTTTTACGTCAGCCGGAGTTCACGGACAAGGAGAGGGATGTTACCTATCAAGATACCGAGGGGACGCCTCGACACTTGTCCGAGATACTTTTTTGTTGGCTCTAACCCATTAGCCCCTCCCACTTGGTGTATCATAACCGAGGTGAGGTTTTTGTAGAGCCTTATCTGCCAAGCCAGTTTGCTCGCTAGTTTGGCTACATTCAGCTCATATTGGGTCACACAAGCACTTTCCTCAGATACATCGACATCTTGCTTGATAAGGTCCGCGCATTGAGTTATTACGGCGCCACTAGTACCTAATCCTGATTTCAGTTGCCAACGGTCGGGATAGTGCGAAGGAAGCTGTATACAGTAACAAAGTACTATTACACGGGCAATGTCCTGTCGGCTAACTTTGTCACAGAGAGGAGCTACATCGAAGGTACCATACTGATGCCTCCAGAAGTGAAAGTGCATCAGACGTCCAAGAAAGGCAAGAGTGTTGCCAGGCCCCTGCTTGTGGACCTGGATTTCTCGATAGAGGAGGCTACTTATCCTTCTGATGACCCTCCTCCTGTTAAGCATAAGGCAAAGGTGGAGACGCACCATGTCTGCTATTCTAAGAAGGCAAAGGCTTAGGTGGCCCCTAAGACGGGACCTATGGCAAAGTCGAAGCTCCCTGTGAAGGGGACCAGGAGTGAGGAGGTAGGGCCCTTTGCATCGGGGATCTCTGAAGCTGACCCCTCTTTGGATGCTATAGCGGTACCTGTTGAACCCCTTAGTTTGATTCTTCCGGGTCCTCTCTAAAAATATATTTTCAATGGTCTTTTTGATCATCTACAAACGCAAGGGAGAAAGGACCGTCCTCGGTGGGCGGCTAATTCGGCGGTTTCTTATGCCGAACCCGAAGAGGAGACCACTCCGGAGTCCGACATGGGCGTCTCAGAATTTGTACCTGAGACTTCGGGAGCCCAGGGGATAGACGCAACTTTGGGGAACCTTACACCCCTCTGGAGAATATCTCTGTAGATGATCTAGATGCCGTTGAGAAGGCTATGACAACGTTGGGCGAGCCACAACCTATGCGGACTGCCTCTGGTATATAATTTTGCCACTTTACGGGAGATCAGATTCTCTGGATTAAACTCTCCATTCTGTGGGTGAAGCTAATCACTGGTTGTTCTGGATCTACAGGTTCTACCTCTCCCTTATAGATAGTGTACATGGACTCTAAGGAAGGCATAAAAGAAGAAGGGGATAGCGAGTTTGTTAGAAAGAGATCCAAATCTCTCCATCGCTATTCTGGAGGCGAGGAGCATCCTGCTGTGCCCCCTACTGAGCCTGTGGTGGAGGATGTTTCTACTATTACAGGTTTTTCTGGTGTGGTGGCTGATCCTCTTACCATCGCCGTTGGGGGTTCTGTGGCTGAAGCTTCTTCGGACAGTGGGGTCATAATCCGTCGCCATGAGGTCATTCCCATTATTGAGGTTACTGGGTCACCTCCTAAAGCTGCTACAATGCGGTCTAGGGATGATACACTGGTGGGAGTCGACGCAGCAAGGTGCCTCATTACTTCTGTCCCTCTTATCGATACTACTCCGTTATCTGTGGCTCAGCTACCGGGTATCCAGGCACTTCGTCCGTCCATGAAAGATAGGTTCACAGACAGGACCACAGGTTGCTCCTCTACTGTTGTTTTGCCTTCTAGGTTTTCAAACATCATTGTACTACCTACTTCACCTGTGGCCTCTTCTTTAATCCCGCAGCCTTTGACTCTGGCTATATTAGAAGAGTTTGACAAGACCGTTTGACTTTCCATCCGAAGCTTCTATATGTTCTTGAAGTAGGGGATCGATAGCGTATTGGAGCACAACAAATCTTTTGCCTGGACAAGGCACTTTGCCGAGGGCCAGGTCCACTCTCTGAGGTGTATCCCTGGTTTTGAGCAGATGGCCCACTTTTTAGGCCATAAACTGAGGTAGGTAGAGAAATGTCTAGCGAAGTTGCGGTTGTATCAGCAGGAGGATATGGGAATGCTGATCTCCCATGAGTATAACGAGTTTTCAAAGAAGGTGGAGACGGAGAAGGCCTTCTTTGCTTCGTCTATGGAGTTCTTGTAGTGTGATCTCCGAATCTTGTAGGAGAGATGTGACCGGCTGGGTGAGCTCAGAGAAGAGTGCCTCTTCCAGCAAAAGGGTTTGACTGAGCAAATTAGACGATTCCAGGTCTTGCTTGATGTGATGGAGAATAGATTGTGGGAGGCCCAGCAGGAAGATGAGGCTATCCGAACTGAGGTGAGCCAAGTAGTGCAGAACATGGCTGGCATTGAGGTTCTGGTGGAACAAATAGAGGAGAGACAAGAGTCCTACGCTTGCTACGAGGATCCCGAGGTTATGGCCCAAGAAGATGAGAGTTGGGCCCAGAGGTGCCTGGATGGCCATATTGCTAGTCTCTACGAGCGGATAGCAGAGTTATGTTCCACCTCATAGAACCAATAGTTCTTCTTTTGCTTTTTGTGTCCCCATTTGGCCTTCAAGCTTGGGATCTTGATAATCCCTCGAATGTAGTTTTTCTTTCAATTTCTCTCCATGAAAAGAAATAAAAGTTATTCCATTCGTTTATAATTGTTTGCGTATATTTTAGATATCGTACCAGAGGTAATATAGACGTAGTACAATATCGTAGTCTATTTAAGATATCCTACTGGGGGATCTTTGGTGGACCTATCACTTCTTGCGCATTGGAGTGCAAGTGGTAGGTTCAAGACAATCCCTGCCAGAGGTGATATGGACATGGCAGGTTTTATGGACTTTTGGGTATTGTACTAGAGGTGATGTGGACGTAGTACAATACCGTAGTCATTTAGGGCATCCCACTGGGAACTTTGGTGGACCTATCACTCCTTGCATACTGGAGTAGAAGTGGTAGGTTCGAGACAAGTCCTGCCAGAGGTGATATGGATGTGGCAGGTTTTATAGACTTAACACCGCTGGCATACTTAGAGTTAAGTATGTGTGCTAAGTTGAGATGATACCCGATATCAGAGGTAGTATGAACGTGATAATCGATAGCCAAACCCGAAAGATCTTTCTCAGAGGTTATATGGACATGGCAAACATGACCCGAAAGAAATGTTAGTACAGTAGTTCAGAGGTAATATGGACGTGAACCAATATCCGAGAACTTACTGAGTAGTATTTTGCTGGTTTTGGTCTACCCAGAAATATAGATAGACCTGAGGTTTACTCCACTGGGGAGATTGTTAGTTCGATAGCTCAGAGGTAATATGGACATGTCTAGCGTCTAACGAGACTGGTTTTTGAGTGGTCCCTGCGGGAGTTTGCAGGTGGACCTGAGGATTGCTCCACTGGGAAGCTTTTGAGGATCCATTATCTATTGCGTATCCAGGACTCCTGAATATCGATAATGGCTTATTGTGCATAAGCAGTATCATGCATAAGCACGTGCTGGGGATGAACAACAAAAAGTGGGAACCATATACTACTTTGTTATTATATTGGGGATAGAGAGAAGTACAAGCCTAGCTTTAGATATAGTACTTTTTCAGGAACTTGCCATTGATGGGCATTATGAGCTAGTCGCCGTTGGGTTTTGACAGTCGGTAGGCACCGTTAGAGAATATAGATTCTATGACGAACGGGTCTTCCTATTTGGGTTGGAACTTACCGACCGTCTTGTGGGTCATAATTATCGGCTTCCTCACTGTCAGAATGAGTTCACCAACTTGGTTGGTCCTCTTCTTAACCCGTTGTTGAAAGCGCCTGAGAGAGCAGTTAGTATATCTCAATGCACTGTTGAGCCAAGAGATATTTTTTGTCGAGTGATTCTAACTCTTGTAGCTATCGGCAGTGATTATCGTCGATGGTTAACTGGTTGGAGATATCCACTCGGAGCGAGGGAATTTGGATCTCAAGGGAAAGGACTAATTCGCTCCCGTAGAGCACGGAGAAGGGCGTACTGTCGGTTGGTGTTTGGACTATTATGTAGTAGGCCTATAGACATTCGCCGAGCTTCTTGTTCCAATCACGCTTATTAGAAGACATGAACTTCTTGAGAAGCTTGATAATGATTTTGTTGAATGCCTCAGCCAAACCATTCGCTGATGGGTTGTAGGCAGTCGACGCTATATTCTGAATCCAGTTTTTATCGTAAAATCGGTAGAATGCATGACTTGCAAACTATGGACCATTGTCATGGATTATCCTTCAAGGTAAGTTGAAGCGTTATATGATGTGATGCTTGACGAAGCTGACCATATTTGATGTCTTAACTTCTGCGAGTGGTACTGCTTCTGTCCACTTGGAGAAGTAGTCGGTAATGGCCAGTATGAACCGATGTCCCTTAGACAAAGGTGGACTAATTGGTCCAATGATATCCATCCCCCATGCCTCAAATGGCCAAGACACAACAGTCGGGTGTAGGAACTCTGATGGTTGGTGGATGAAGTCTACGTGGATCTGGCTCGCTTGGCATTTTCTTACATATTCAACGACATCTGCTACCATTGTCGGCTAATAGTAACCCATTCTTCGGAGGCGATCCTTTAGCTTGGGCCCTGGCTGATGGGCACCGCAAAACCCATCGTGAGCCTCGTAGAGAGCTTGCTTTTTCTTCTGCATTCAATAGGCATCGTAACAGAAGACCGTCATAGGAGCAGCGATACAATATTTTAGTAGCCATATCGTAATAGGACCGGAGGAAACATCTTCTTATGGAAGTGGCTTCCTTTGGGTTCTCGGAAAGAATTTCATAGACTGCGTAGTCGATAAATGGGAGTCTCCAGTCTTGAAAGTTGGTGGTTGTCTCTATAGAGTAGCTTAGGCATAGATAGAGGTTATTCTTTGGGCTGACCAGCTCCTGACCGATCACGGTGATCATTTAATTAGTATGGACCAGAACAACTAGAGATGCTGAGATGCAGGCCATGTCGTTAGCCTCGATGTTTTGAAGTTGAGGGACGTGCTCTATGAATAACCCCTCGAATATGGAGATTATTCTAAGTGCGACTCGGTAGTAGAGAATCAAGTCTTCATTCCGGACTTTGTACTCGACTCAGACTTGATTGACTATCAGATTGGAGTCACCGTAGGCTTTCATGTGGTCAACTGCCACCTGTTTGCGAGTTGGAGAATAATGATGAGATTGTTGTACTCTGCTATATTGTTGGAGCATAGCTCAGTGAGGGAGTAGACGCGATTGATAACCAGATCAATACTATCCCTACTCCAGCGATGATATAGCCTTTGGGTCCTATTCTTGAGGCACCTTCGAAGAATATTCGCCAAACAACTTTTACGCTCATCACAGTGTTGGAGTCTGTAACTTCGTCGGGATCTCCTCGTAGAGTTTCGAAGTTTCTGGCACCGGGTGGGTGGCCAGGAAGTCAGCTAGTGCATGGACTTTGACGACTTTTTGTGGAACAAACTTCATATCGTATGGTGATAACAGTATTGCCCATGTAGCCAGACGGAAGTTGAGTACCCCCTGAGAGGGTTGACCGTGTGATCATGTGGATCGTTTGCCCTGGCTCATAATATTGAGTTTTTTGGATAGCAAAGACTAGAGCATTGCATTCATTATCGATGAGATTGTATCTGTGCTCCGTACCGACCATCATCCTGCTGAGGTAGTAGATGGCATGTTCGTGACCTGCATCACTCTTCTGGGCTAGTAGAGCACCAAGAGAGTGATCCATTACTCATGCATAGAGCAGAAAGTGCTTTCCCATAACTGGGACTACCAATACTGGAGGGCTCATGAGGTATTCCTTGATATCGTTGAAGGCATGCTAGCATTCTTTGTTCCAGACAAAGGAGACTCCTTTCTTTATTAGCTGAGTGAATGGCTGATAATACCCAGAGAGGTTCAATATGAACCTCCTAATATAGACCAGTATTCCTTGAAGGCAATAAAGTTCTCTGAGGTTCTTCGGTGGGCGTATTTCAAGGATTGCTTTAGTCTTGTCAGGATCCACGTGGATACCCTTCGAAGTTATGATAAAATCCAGGAATTTTCTGCTGGAGACTCCTAGGAAAGATTTGGTAGGATTCATCTGAGCTAGTGTGCATACATGAAGTCGAATACAGTCTTTAAGTCCCGGAGGTTATCATCTTTGGAACGACTCTTGACGGCGATGTCATCAATGTAATACTCGACCGTCTTGTGTAGATGCTCACGGAAGATGGTGCTCATCACTTGCTGGTATGTTGCACCCTAATTCTTTAGATCGAAGGGTATAACCGTGTAGCAGTAAACCCCTATCGACGTTCGAAACGATGTATATTTCTCGTCTTCAGGAGATAACTTTATTTGATTGTTGCCTAAGAATCCGTCTATGAAGGACATACACTTAAAGCCACATGTGTCGTCGATCATTATGTCTATGATCGAAAGGGGGAACTCGTCCTTAGGGCAGGCCGCATTTAGATCACGAAAGTCAATGTAGGTCCGAATCTTCCCATTTTATTTGACAACGGGCACGATATTGGCTATCCAATCTGGATGTTGTTCTTCACGGACGAAGCCACTAGCTATCAGTTTATTAACTTCAGATTTGATGGCGTTCATGATGTCTGGCCTGTCATGACCCATCCCCGGTGTAGGGGCCCGAGTATGTGGGTACGTCTAGCCTACGTCGCAGCATCGAGGGTCGAACGCTATCTAAGTTAACAGTACTATCTAAATATCTCACATAATATATAATGGGTACCTGACAATAACATCTCAACTCTGAATGGAGAACAATATAATGGTTCAGTAATAATAATCGATACTCAATCACAATAATAAACTAGAGAAAGATAAGGCACGATATGGAATAGAAGAAAAAAATACAGAGTTGTCATACATCACAAGTCCAAGTCCAATAGTTAATCTCAACTCAAAGATCTCAAATATAGTACATATCATAAAGTCTAGCCAAGATCAAATACAATATCATAAAGAATAATCTAAACCTCTCCAACTGGTGGTACTATATCAAGAGGCTCTACGGTGCAATCTCAATGACCTTGCTATCCTGTGGCCCATAGTAGGTGGGACACATCCGCTCTAACTAGTCATCTAAAAAATATATCCAGTTAGGATTGGGGCAAAGTACAATCTAATAGTAGTTCCAATTAGTTGATAATGACTATAAACAGAAATAGAGAATATAATACAAGATGAAAATAATGTACAATATCATACTATGGTAGAAGCGACAAGTAATCTGGAGCAATAAGTATAATTAATCACAATAAAATGGAATAAATGCAATGAACTAGAATATAGAGAAGAACTTTAACTATACTAAGTATTTAAAATACCGGTTAGATATGTGATCGGCTTGGGTTATCAAGATCTACTATCAAGGCTATAATACAATTATATGTACAGTATGATTGGCTATTATCTACAAATAACATGTTCAATAACACAATCATTTATGATTGACTGTTGTCTACGGAGTAACACAATCACATGTGAGGTGTATGACTGGCTATTGTCTACCAGATACAATCTTTAAGGGTTTGATCACATATCCTTCTAGCATTTCTCCCGCCCCCAACCAATACTGATGGATCCGATCACGACACGTCACATACACGAATATAATATGAGTACATAAAGAACACTAATGTACATGAATGAACACAAGCACAAGGAATATCCAATGCACACGATAAAGTACATACGAAAGGAGTATCCGGAATACACGATAATGGGATGATATCTCCTGACAGGATCCATATAGTACCAGTCCATGTATCCACTGTGTCAGAATCAAGTAGAATATATCTAAATACTTGTATTATAGTAATTATCAAATAATAGAAACTATCAGAGAATGTACTCGCTTGAGGTCCTGAGAAAAATATGTAACTCGGTGTCTAAGCTTGTGCCACACACACCTATATATGAATGTCATGTCAATTGGGTGTAATATAATGAGAATGAGCTACAATGCATTAGAACCTGCTTTCTAGGTTAATACTAGATCAACTAGGGTATAGTAGGCCTTTACCTTGATTTTGGTTCCACACCTAGCTTCAAGGTTGATTACAAGTCTATACTATCCAATACTTGGTGATACTAGATCATACCTTGTTATACCACTAGGTTTCTAAATATTCCATATATACTAGTCAATAACATAAGTAACTTATTTGTATAAACTTCCAAATACTAGTATCAATCTATTACTTAACTATATAGCTTAAGGTTTAGACCCATACTAGCTAGTACCTAACAACTGATATCACACATACATAACTTACCTTATAATATTAACTAACTGGTACTTAACTTATACTAATGCAACTCAATCAATTGATCCTAATTACTAACTATCCTTCTCTCATACTGCCAAATTCCTGTTTGCCCCAGAGCCTAGCACCCCCTTCACAATTGCACTATCTACCATAATGCACAGACATATAAACTTACTAACATCCGACTTAATACTCTTATCTGTACTAACTCTTACTTAAACAACTCCCAACTACAACTGTGCATAATATGATACTCACCTTGCTCTCGACACCGATACACCTTACTTAATATAACACCCCGTTCCGCTCAAGCGGACTGCCGGTTCAAACGGCAAAAGTGCAACATCCCGACCCTCCTTGCTCAGGCGAGAATACTCGTTTGAGGCAAAGGATATCCAAACTTGGTCCCCATAGGAGTTCGACTTAGGCTTTCAGAGGCTCGCTCGGAGTATCACTCAACCGAGTTGAATCATCGCTAAGGTGGGTGGCTACGGTGAACTTGTCTTTGCTTAGCCAGCATACTAAAAATATGGAATGGTACATGCTAGTCACTAGGTGAATCACCCCCCTGCATGCTAATAAGAAACTAACGCACCTAGCTAAGGGAATAATCCCATCTTGTACTGATTGTGTTAGAACTTGGAAATAAAATGTTGCTTGTATTCAGACCCTCGCATGCTATCGTTTCCTTGGGCAACTGGACCCTGCTATGCCTCGATAGATCGATATGTGTATATGCTTTTCTTAGTGCACTGTTCACCTGGTTACATTGCACGACTCTAGATAATGTCGCTCGTTAAGCCCCTTAACGGTTTCACTCCTCGCCTTACCTTCGGGCTCGAGCTAATGTGATTGTTAAGTTCCAAGATAAATGCATGCTTGTCTGCGTGATATGCTAACTGGTAATGTTGCCTTGACCCTGCTATGCCTCGAGTAGGATGATATAAGTACACTATGTTTACTCATTGCACTGCACGACCCTAGAGCATGTCATTCGATAAGTTCCTTGCGGTTTCACTCCTCGGCTTACCTTCGGGCCCGAGCCAACGTGATTGTTTAAGTTTCATTGGAAATACATGCTTGCCTACTATATGTTAACTCATACCCTTGCCTCGATTCAATGCTTGTTATATAGAATCATGCCTCAATCAAGTAAGACACTATTGTACATCGTGCATGCATCTGGTAAGCCAGAAGACTATTAAATAGTCTTTTTGTGTAAAATGAACCTGCTAGTATCCGAAACAATTAGGTCGCCAAGGCAATTCCCCGAACCAGGGGAGCGCATCATGTTAAGTTGCACCTGAACATAACTATGGACTTGTATATCAACTTGTGTGAAATTCATAGCAAATGATCCGAACGGCCTGGGATGGTTTGTAGCAAGGATCATGACCTGCACCTACAACCATTGCCGTTTACTCAGAATAATGTAAGAACAACAAGAAATTATTCATTCAGTCGCGGAAACTTGTGCACAAGTTTGATCTCCTCGGATCGGGGCATCGGGACCGATCCGGCCTAGGGGGAAGATCCGGTAGTCGCGCTAGTTTGTTCCTAGCACGGATAAGTTCGGTCGGGTTGCCGGGGCATCGGGACCACCGTCTTATTGCGACTATGTCCATAAATGGCTATGCCAGTGACTCCTGTGCATTCATGATCATACTCGCTTAGCGACAATTGGTGTGCGAGTCATTACATTACATCTATGAATCTGAATCCTAGTATCCTGATAAAAGAACAATGAATCTGTGAATCATTCCTGGATCTGAGAAATAAGTATACTTGTCTTCCATGAATTAAATAGAAGAACTCGTGCACCCAATATGAAATCTCGCTTGAGACACTTTTGTTTGCATATGATAATGCTTGAATGTTTATATATCCTGGTGAATGAATTAACTTGGTTTGCCTTGGACAGGGAAGGACAAATTGGTAAGTTGGTAAGTCTCGCCGTGTTTCCTCCTATATTGCACGGCGCACTGCCACACGAGTTAGGCTATTCTTTATTACCATAAAACTGATTCTAAGGCACAACTAGAAAGATAACAAAGTAGTTGGTGCACGGAACCTATATTATGTGTTTGAATTTATCGAGCGGGCGAGTAGCCTCCCCACCAGTGCATTCATGTACTGATAATCTACCAGATTGCGTGCAGGGTGCAGGAGAACCTCGTTCGGTACGGATGCCTCCTTCGTGCGTGCTAAGGCGTGGAGTTCGACTCTGGAGCCTTGGAGCGTTGCGTCCGGAACTGATGCACATATATAAGACATGATGTTGGAACATCGCCTATATAATCATTCCATATTTGTAGCCACATGGCACGCTTTTAGGTTTCAGAGAGAGAGAGAGTGCTCGAGCGACTTGTAATCTCGGCTATACGCCGCCTGTAACACCTCTTTGAATATGAATAAAAGAGTTGCCTTACTTCTATACTTGTGTTATTCAATCTTTGCTTCCGCTATTGTCGACTCAGAGAACTTGTTACCATTCGCTTATGCGTTATACATTCCGCTGCACTCGGATAATTATGCGAATCTGTGGCTTAGATCTCTTACTGCCATCCAATGAACAATGGCCTTACACGGGCGCGTTTCACGCTCGTGCGGCATCACGCCCAGATTGGTCAAAGTGATCGTCCCGCGGGAGCGCTGGCTCGGTGATTCGTACCCAGCGGACGGCCGATTTGCGTGCGGAAGATCGAGGCATGATATAGTGGTATCAGAGCTTGGCTTATACGCCTTTTAACTTTGTTTCAAATGTCTTAGTTTCGAAAGCTTCTTTGTGGGTTATGTGCACACACTCTCTTAATGCCTAAGTGGGATGTTCCAAATAATAAGTCTAAATACTTTCAAAAGTTGCATGTGAAATAATATGATTGCTTGTACGACATTGTGATCGGAAGGCCTTTGTGCCAACCTGTGCTAGACCCTTTGGGGAATAGACTCGTGCTAAGATTTTATGATATATGCGAACCATATGCCTTTACCTGGTTATCCAACTGGTGAGTACGGAATCCAATATTGTCCGAATGGTTTGCTATGCACACAGTCTTTTGGCTAAGTTGTGTTCGGTATCGCGTACCAAGACCCTTTGGTGTAAGCCAGTTACAACGAGATTTGGATATCGTTCAGGAATAATACAAGTCAGACTTAGAACTGCAACCGATAGAAACTGTACCAGATTTATCGCTTGGGCGAACATAGAGAATCGCGCTTAATTTTCGAGAAATAGCTCGAACGATATTTCGTGTTGGAAGACACAAATCGAGTATAGTTGCTTGAACGACTATCAATCCAGAATATATATGAGACTAAGATTTTACTAGGCGATACCTAAATATCGTATAAGAATTCTTAGGTATGACTTGGTGAATATGCTAAATGATGAATATAAATATTGAATATTGATTTATTGGGATGACTCAATTTCGAGTGGTGTATGGAATATTTAGAAATGTCCAAACAGATTTGGAAGTCTCGTACGATAGTCGGACTGAATGATATTGAGAATAACGTGAATAAATGATAAGGCTTATATCAAATGGAAATTCTCGGAAATGGAAACCAATATCTTAGTTAAGATGAACTTGCTGAAACTTAAGAATTGTACGAGCGATTTTGAATTGAAACAAAAGGATTGAACTTGAATACAATATCGCTCGAATAAGTTAGCCCGAGAATGAATATTATGGTTCGATGAAAGATATAAGCGATAATAGAATTGGTTTGGAAGTCTGTAAGAACGATCTTGAAATCGAGTTTGAAAAGATAACTCTCAAAATCAGTCCTAATGAGAACGGTTATCCTGCGGGAGTGCCGGCGTGGTGATTCGCGTACGGCGGGGATGATCGGACTCAAGGGAACATGTTCAGTGATTATTCTGAACGAACTCGATGAATAGAACGTATCAAAATGGAATAGACTTGGGTTTGAATATAGAAACTTGTTTCTTGAGGAATGTTATAAGTAGACTATGGAAATATTGAACGGTAATATTAAAGTAGGATGATTTTTGTAGACGAACTATAATCACTGCATGAGGGACTTGACTCGATGGATATATAACGTGGTTGGAGGAAAAGAAAATGATAAGGTGTCTCAATCATGTCGAAGATAGCCATAACATTCAAACGTTCTTGTCTTGTACAAGCGTAACTCTATGCCCGCACATGCGTCATGCCCGGATTAGGATGATTATCCAGCGGGAGCATTTACGTAATGATCTCACGTCCAACGTGGATGATCGAACTTGCGGAAGACCGAGGCGTGACAACTTATGGATCATCTTGACTTCTGGTTCGACACGATAAGACGAACTTGGAATGCAAGTGATTGAAAATGTTTCAATGGACGAGTTAGCTTAGAACCTGAAATAAATTATGCTTGATGTTTCGTGAACGGATACATAAATAGGTTGAATGAAGTGGAGTTAAAATTAGAAAGGACATAGAATCGAATCTTGTCTTGGTGAACTAGACTTGGAATGAATAGGGATTCTATCAGAACGTATTTGGAGGAATAGACTATGCCAATTACTAGGCTTGTCCTGAATCATAAAAATAGTGGATTTTACTAAACGGACTCGTCCCCCGTGCCAAACGAATGTGTTATTGGGAGTAGGAAAAATCTGTGCTCGATGTTTAGAAAATTGAGTAAAACGAGCTTGGGTAGATTACCCCATGCAAATGAACAATGGTTTGACCCTAGGAATTGGGGCGAGCATCGTGCGACGAATTTGTACGATGTATCGTATGCTTGAACTTGTACCAATGATCTTGTGAACTGACCTAGCAACTAGGCAGACGACCCTGTACGGAGTGAATAAACTTGTGCAACCAACTTTATCACATTGCTTGAACAAAGCTATAGAATTGGGGCAGCAGACTTAGGGTTAGACTGGGAATGGTAATACGTGTTATATTTGACCCAAACGGATGGACGCTAGTCGGTTGAATCGAATGGATGGTGCTTAACGGGAGTTCAGATACTTGATTGAGTTAGAATAGAACTTACTTGGGATTTGATTGACCCAATTGGAAGTATCCTTGTAATTTCTAAATGGGAACCCTTGAGATTTTTGTAAGTAGCTTGTCCGATTTCACTATCTCTAAGTTTGGTTGAATGCATAAGTTTGAGGGACGCCTCGAACGCGTACACGATCCAAGACTCGATGAGATATGAAATTTGAGTGTTCAGACTTCGCTATCGCCAAGTTGGTTGACATGCATGTGTTTGAAGGATACTTCGGATATGTGCATGATCCAGACTCGCGATATGCTAATCTCGAATGCTAGTACAAGTGAATATCCTACCGAACAAGCATAATGACTTATATAAGTTTGCCTCAGTCTTAGATCACCATTCCCGACGAATAGTAACGTACACATGCATTAAGCAAATTGTCCTGCGTTGAGGCGCAAATGAGACTGACTCAGGACACACGCGACACAGCGTAATGAATGAGTAGGTGATTGTGTTCCAATGGATCTAGAGGTACCGATAGCTATGCTTGGACAAAATTTGACAGAACGGCTTACCCTCGGGAAGTCTCGAGGACAAGACTTTTTCAGAGTGGTGTATGATGTAACACCCTATTCCGCTCAAGCGGACTGCCGGTCCAAACGGCAAAAGTGCAACGTCCTGACCCGCCTTGCTCAGGCGAGAATACTCGTTTGAGGCAAAGGATATCCAGACTTGGTCCCCACAGGAGTTCGACTTAGGCTTTCAGAGTCTCGCTCGGAGTATCGCTCAACCGAGCTGAATCATCGCTAAGGTGGGTGGCTACGGTGAACTTGTCTTTGCTTAGCCAGCACACTTAAAATACGGAATAATACATGCTAGTCGCTAGGTGAATCACCCCCCTGCATGCTAATAAGAATCCAACGCACCTAGCTAAGAGAATAATCCCATCTTGTACTGATTGTGTTAGAACTTGGAAATGAAACATTGCTTGTATTCAGACCCTCGCATGCTACCGTTGCCTTGGGCAACTGGACCCTGCTATGCCTCGATAGATCAATATGTGTATATGCTTTTCTTAGTGCACTGTTCACCTGGTTATATTGCAAGACTCTAGATAATGTCGCTCGTTAAGCCCCTTAACGGTTTCACTCCTCGCCTTACCTTCGGGCCCGAGCTAATGTGATTATTAAGTTCCAAGATAAATGCATGCTTATCTGCGTGATATGCTAACTGGTAATGTTGCCTTGACCCCGCTGTGCCTCGAGTAGGATGATACAAGTACACTATGTTTACTCATTACACTGCAGGACCCTGGAGCATGTCATTCGATAAGTTCCTTGCGGTTTCACTCATCGGCTTACCTTCGGGCTCGAGCCAACGTGATTGTTTAAGTTTCATTGGAAATGCATGCTTGCCTGCTATATGTTAACTCATACCCTTGCCTCGATTAAATGCTTGTTAGATGGAATCATGCCTCAATCAAGTAAGACACTATTGTACATCGTGTATGCATCTGGTTAGCCAGAATACTATTAAATAGTCTTTTTGTGTAAAATGAACCTGCTAGTATCCGGGACCATTAGGTCGCCAAGGCAATTCCCCGAACCAGGGGAGCGCATCATGTTAAGTTGCACCTGAACATAACTATGGACTTGTATATCAACTTGTGTGAAATTCATAGCAAATGATCCGAACGGCCTGGGATGGTTTATAGCAAGGATCATGACCTGCACCTACAACCATTGTCGTTTACTCAGAATAATGTAAGAACAACAAGAACTCATTCATTCACTCGCGGACGCTTGTGCACAAGTTTGATCTCCTCGGATCGGGGCATCGGGGCACCGGGACCGATCCGGCCTAGGGGGAAGATCCGGTAGTCGCGCTAGTTTGTTCCTAGCACGGATAAGTTCGGTCGGGGTGCCGGGGCATCTGGACTACCGTCTTATTGTGACTATGTCCATAAATGGCTACGCCAGTGACTCATGTGCATTCATGATCATACTCGCTTAGCGGCAATCAGTGTGCGAGTTATTGCATTGCATCTATAAATCTGAATCCTAGTATCCTGATAAAAGAATAATGAATCTGTGAATCATTCCTGGATCTGAGAAATAAGTATACTTGTGTTCCATAAATTAAATAGAAGAACTCGTGCACCCAATATAAAATCTCGCTTGAGACACTTATGTTTGCATATGATAATGCTTGAATATTTATATATCCTGGTGCATGAATTAACTTGGTTTGCCTTGGACATGGAAGGATAAGTTGGTAAGTTGGTAAGTCTCACCGTGTTTCCTCCTATATCATACGATGTACTGCCATACGAGTTAGGCTATTCTTTATTGCCATAAAACTGATTCTAAGGCACAACTAGAAAGATAACAAAGTAGTTGGTGCACGGAACCTATACTACGTGTTTGGATTTGTAGAGCGGGCGAGTAGCCTCCCCACCAGTGCATTCATGTACTGATAACCCACCAGATTGTATGCAGGGTGCGGGAGAACCTCGTTTCGTGCGGATGCCTCCTTCGTGCGTGCTAAGGCATGGAGTTCGACTCTGGAGCCTTGGAGCGTTGCATCCGAAACTGATACACATATACAAGACGTGATGTTGGAACATCGCCTATACAATCACTCCATATTTGTAGCCACTTGGCATAATTTTATGTTTCAGAGAGAGAGTGCTCGAGCGACTTGTAATCTCGGCTTTACGCCGCGTGTAACACTTGTATGAATATGAATAAAAGAGTTGCCTTACTTCTATACTTGTGTTATTCAATCTTAGCTTCCGCTATTATCGACTCAGTGAACTTGTTACCATTCGCTTATGCGTTATACATTCCGCTGCACTCGAACAATTATGCGACTCTGTGGCTTAGATCTCTTACCGCCATCCAATGAACTATGGCCTTGCACGGGCATGTTTCACGCTTGTGCGGCATCACGCCCGGATGGGTCAAAGCAATCGTCCCGCGGGAGCGTTGGCACGGTGATTCGTACCCAGCAGGGACGGCCGATTTGCCTGCGGAAGATCGGAGCGTGACACTTAAATCCTAGTTTCTGGCCAAAAATAACTGTACCCTATAACAACTTAAGCTACTATAGAATACATACCAATCTATGCATGCTTAAACCACATCCTTCATCCCTTAATACCTGAAACCTCCTATAAGCTACTACTACTACTACTGTCATTACTGATATCTATGCACACAGTAAACATATACCCCCTCTCCTTGTACCTTATTACCTGTACGGGATATGGACTGTACTAAATCAGTACACAAGTGTGTACTGCCCCACATTGCTAATGCTTGATCCAAGCACTATACCTCACATAAGGAGTAACCCAAGCCCCTTCCTCTTGATCCTTGAGCTGCACTCTAGACCAAGCCTTCGCTCTAACACTCATATACACTTGTGCAATTCTCACACTGAAAACCCACAAAATATGGCAATCACTCTTGTATTGCCTGCATCACTGCCGCCAAAACTCTACTACATAAACACTCAGTAAACTAACATCCAGTTCTCCTTCTGCCTACAGCTGCTATCCCCTTGCCTACAGGCACATGCCCCCTTACAATCTGAACTATTCCTAACAACTGTGTACTCGAGTCCTATTCTCCCATATCAGACTTGAACACCCCTCACTCACAATCCTGACCATAACACCCTTGGCAATACATCACCCTCACAACCCAGGCACCCAAGTCGAATACACTATCTTGCATCTTACACAGGCCCTCCAAATACCCTACTATTTTAGTCCATTCCAGATAATGGTATCAGTCAATTGATAGACAACACATCTCATAGCCACACTGGACACGAAGTCATAAACTCACACAATCATAGAAATAAAGCATGTGCACACACCTCCCCTACTAGTTAGAACTACATTGACACACAACAACTGTAAATAATCCTTCATATCATATAAATATATCTACTCTCCTATATATATATATATATATATATATATATATATATATATATCACATGATAATCCCCCATACTAACAATAAGTCATTTAGTTAAACACCTTGAGTGCACTACTAGGACAGTCTATATTACGCTCTCAAATAAAAACCAATTTCTCCCAATTCATAACAAATACCCATTATATATATATCCATTACATATATACATAACTAATGCAACTTGTTATAATAGGAATTGAAGAAAAATTACACCATTATACACAAAACCCCTAAAATGGACCCCTGTATCATAGTGTATCCCATAATACCATGATACGGCCGCCCGTATCAATTTATGGACATGTATCTAGTTCCACAGCCCTAATCTAAGTCTAATTATATCTAATTGGTCTCATGGCACATACTTGATGTATCAATCTCATAATTTCTCCAAATTGGACATAAATCACCAAGTAACTTTTATAATACAAGTCAAATGGACCAAATTCTTGATCCTATGGGTAGCCCTAAGCCAAGGGATGATTTATAATAGTTAAATGCATGAATTAGAGTCAAATTTAAGGTTTAGAATTTACCTATTGTTTGATAATAAACGAAAGAAATTAAAACTAAGTTTATACGAAACCCTTTCTTTGTTTACAAACAAGAAAAAGAAGTACAATTAATCCTATACGAGGATGTTAAGTACAAAAATTAATTCTGGGGAAATATTGCTATAGGAGTCTGATCTGTGGTCGATCACTTTGTCCCTTGGACCACACGATGACGAAGAAGTGCTATAGAAGACAGAGAAGAATCTTCAAAGACTGCAGGAGGGATTGAACTCTCGTTGCCAAAGTTGTCAATCAACACTCTCTGGATGTGCTCTCTCTCTGATCTTGACCTTGACCTCTAAATGTGACTCCTGAATTCTCTCCACCTTGGACCTTCGTGGCCGGAGGTGTCTATTTATAGAGTTTGGTCACAGTCGACGTAGAAACCGAACAGCGGAGAGAGCTGCACCTTTTACGCGACGGTTATAATAACTGCTACCCATGTATGAATGATCTCCTGAATCGGCGTGTGACGAGTGTCCCATTATGAGTTAATGCGTATAATTTCTCATCGAAGATCACGACATGCAAGCCACGCAGGTAACTGCCCATCGCGTAGAGAAGGTTTAAAAGCCAAATAACTGTCATATTGGCGTAAAAGCCCAATAGTTATCTTGTTGGCGTAAAAGCCAAGTAGCTATCTTGTTGGCATAGAAGCCAAATAGCTGTCTTATTGGCGTAGAAGCCAAATAGCCTTATCAAGCACCTTTGCAAATATAGCCTGAGTCGACGTATTTCGTGGAGATAGCATACGACGTACTCCTATAGCTGAAAATAGCCAGGTCGGCGTATTTCGAGGAGATAACATACGGCGTACTCCTATAGCTGAAAATAGCCTGGTTGGCGTAATATGCAGGGGTGGTGATGTGAGCGTATTAGCCCTAATTTTAGCTCTCCCAGTCATTAAAAGTAGAACAAAATCTCTCGCATTAAATACAGAGATCTGCCCCTATCTTGCGCATTAACTGCAGAGACGTGCCTCGAGTTCTGTACGAAGAACAGCTTTTGACGTGGCGGTTGGTTTCGTCTCATCCTAAGCATAAATCTTATCTCTGCCTGTGTAAAATAGGCAGCATATTCCTTCAATGTGTAAACGATGTCTTATGTCAAGGGTTATGTCACTAGACGACAGTCTGGGGCTCTGTGCAGAGTCATCATTACAACCGTCCTCTCGATCATCGTGCAGTACTCTTTGTCAGGAGTCAGGTTCACTGCTTTGTCTGATAGGTTCATTCGAGGAATACGAAGAGTTTCTCGTACAACTTCTTGCTGCATTAAAAGCAGACAGGTTTTACGTCGAAGTGGCGATATAGCAACCTTTTTACGCCAAAGTGGTCTGGAAGTACTGCTTTACGCGGGTTGTTCTGGAGCTCTGTTTTGCACTGAACAGCGTTGAAGCTCTGCTGTACGCCAATGGCTCCGAAGTCATATTTTATGCCACCCAGTGCTGGAGCTCTGTTTTACGCGGGCTTCCTGCATGTTGGGGGTTTTACGCGTATAATTCTCCAGCGTATTTTTTATGCTTCTACAAGACCCCCTTCAAAGTTTTTAAATTCCTCATAATTTGAAATACTTTGAATGAAACATGAAATGGTCAAATTTGACTCGTTCTGCGAGGCTGATTTCTCGGTAAATTTTAGGGAGTTGTTAGGATTTGATGTGTTCTCCTCTGCCTATATAAAGGCAAGTGAGTGAACCTTTCTTTCCATACTTCCTTCACCAAAAAGAGATGGTTGCCGAGATTTATCGGGCTGGCCTGAGGAAGAAGAAGAAAATTATGCTCTTCTAGCATGTAAAGAGCCACAAAAAGAAGCATCTTCGAGCAAATGTCCTCTGCAACGATGGATCATGGAAGGATATCATAGCTTCCTTTGCTTGGGATAATCAACAATTTTATATGGTAATTCGTCCAGGGGAGAGAAATGGTCTCATTTGGCCACACGGCTTGCAAGCTGTATTATGGCGCTGGACGATGGTAGACAATTTGGCCCTGTCTTCCAGTATTGTGTTGGGTCTGAATCCCTAACACAAATCTAGGGCATGCCTACCATGGCGTATGGAGGGTGGGCTTGCATAATTGATACATGCCCAATCCTGTATCCTCCCGCCATTAATTATTTTCTTGTTAATCGGTCGCGGAAGCCGATTAACTGTTGTAGAAGACAAAAAAAAGAAAGAAAGATCTACACCAATATGAGAACCTGGCACAACAGATTCTTGGTGTGATCTTAAATGAAAATGAGAAACCCTTTGTAGAAAAAGGATTTTCATCATATGTAATCATGAAGATGAAAAACTCTTTGTAAACTGGATTTCCATCATATGTAATCAAGATTAATAGAGTTGTCTTCTTTTACGCATATGATGATTTGCCATATTTGCTGTGAGGAATTCGAAATAATTTTACGCTGACTCTAATAAACAATTATCTGATCACGTCCCGTCTTTTACGCGTAAATAGAAGATGCGTAGAAAGCTCCTTAGCATTAAGTTGTCTTGAAGATCCACACTATCATGCTGTTTTGGATGAGGAGTCGCGTAGAATTTCTAAACTGTCACTTCTCTGATACGAAGAATTCTTGTTCAGACCATCATCTTCAAGAATGGTTTTCCCGAAAATCCTTTGAAATAGGGCGAGAAATATCCGTTGAACAGGCCATGCTTGAACTTTTGTAAAAGATTCTGACTGGACTTTGGATGAACTTCTAATGGCCCAAGAAGAAGAGTCATCTTCAATGCTGAATTCTGTGTGTTTCAGGCACTTGGAATATTTTGTAGCCAAAAGGAGCATTTTCTACGTAAACCCTTGTAATTGGCCATCCGTAGCTTTTGAGCGTAGAATCGTAGATTTGTAGCCTCTGAGCGTAAAAGCTTCTGAGCGTAAAATTATAGATTTGTAGTTATGTAAAACCGTAGATTTGTAGCCTTTGAGCGTAAAAGCTTCTGAGCATAAAATCGTAGATCTGCTCTGCGCGTAAAATCTGGATCCACTGATTGTCCGTCTTCTTTTTTCAAATGGTAGGCTGATGTGGTCCCAAATCATAACCGAATATTAAATATCGGATTTGGTTAGGGATTCAAAAAGTTCTCCAAACTCTATAAATAGCCCATTGTCTTGAGAGAGAAACCCTTTTATCTGTCTTCGCAAAACCCTTGCTCTCCAAAAACCTTTCTTCTTCGTCTCTTTCCTGAGAACACAGATTCGCCATGGCACCTAAACAGGCTTCCTCTGCTAAAGAAAAGAAGATCGCTTCTTTATCTCGCTCCACTGCTCAAGCACGAGCAACTCCCATTAGGGTGAGTGAACCTCGATCTGAACGCAGTGCTCCATCGTCGAGTTGTGCTCCGGATATTACAGGTAAAGACTTCGGAAGAAAAACCCTTCGCACTCGTTGTACGTGTACGCGCAAGGTCGTCTTCTGTACTAGGAACCTCTTTGAGGAAGATGATGCACAGAGATGTTTTATTATTATGCGCACATTCCTAATGTGTCGGCGTAAAAACTCCATATTTTTGCAGTCTGGCGTAAAAACTCAGACTGTCAAAATTTGGCGTATACGACAAACTTTGAGTTTTATGTGCTGGATATGAATTTTGGCGTAAAAATTCAAATTTTGTCAATCTGGCGTAAAAGCTCAGACTGTTAGATACTGCCAACCTTGAGTTTTACGCAATGGAAATAGATTCCAGCGTAAGACCCAAGTTTTTTGCAGTCTGGCATAAAAACTCAGACTGTTAATTTTTTGCGTATTCTGCAAGAGTATAGTGTCCAGCGTAAAATCTGACTTATTTTCTTGCATTTTGTAGTGGACTTGCAGATCCCTTCTTTGGCTGAAGTGATGGGCTCTGCTGCCGGAATGCTGAACTCCAATTATCTGGAGGATATGTCCCATGTGACATTCCCCATCTCTGGCGCCAATTATCCTGAAGAAAGGGGAGCCCTGATCTCGTCCCAAGGAGAATGCATGCTGCTGAGTATGATCAGTGGGGAGCCTCTGACATACATAGACGGGACGGAGTATAAGAAACCTGGTTTCTTGTTCGGGGATATCATCGACAAACAATCCCAGACCAAGTCCCAGAAGGAGGATTGGGTATTTACTGCTGAGGGCACGGTCATGTTTCTACCCAGGATGCCCAAGGATTACCCTATCTCGACATTCTTCTATGCCACACATTCTAGGAAGATGATGTGGACTCTGACTCCAGATCTTCACGGCCGACCGGGAAAGATTTTATATAACAAAGGATTGAACCGAGGGGACTATATGAGCAGACCTTCAGGCCCAGTTATGCCCTTTAGGGGATTACTGCCGGGTAGCGTCCCGAGTGAGGATACTTTGCTGATCTAGCCGGTCCAAATATCGACCTTCTGTAATGATTTCATGGGGCAGGGAGGAGTGTACCCTAAAGTTAACCCTCGGACCAGTGGATGGCTTAGCCCTGGAAATCTTCGATGGGCCAGTTTAACTGCCTGGGCCCTGAAGCACTTCCAGACGGAGCTGGAAAATATTGGCTTGTTCGCGGCTGTGAGCGCTACGAGTGTTGGACTGCCTGTCAACCCCAACTTGTTCTTAGTCTTGATAGAGCGATACAACTCGCTCACTGGGACTTTCGCCACTCTGCTAGGCTAGTTGGGCTTGGCCCTTCATGAGATGATAGAGATTTCGAAGCTGCCAATGGGGGACACTCCTTATGAAGAGTACGTTCCCACAAATAGGGAGCTGAGGGATACAAACCCTCGGGCAGTGACAATATATCAGGAGCTGATGAGCCACTATATTGCATGTACCACTTTCTATAAAGAGCCCTCTGATTTGGCTCATATCAACAAGTGGACAGCCTACCTCTTCTTCCATCAGGCCAGAAATGCCAAGCCGGACAAGGTGGTAGATAGCAGAGATAAGCCCTTAAACCTCCTGAGCATGCTCAGTTCCAACACGGTCGATGATCTCATCGAAGATGCAGGGGCTCCGGATTATGTTCTGGATGAGGAGATCGGGGGTTATCCTGCAGGGACTAAAGCCTTCAGTTACATGAGACATTATCGCAAGTCTCTATCGAGGGAAGCTCAATTGGCTGGGTTTCTCTCTGTCTGGCTACGTCGATGGGTAGTGCCTGGCATCGCGTCTGCGGATCGCATCCATCGCAATACCTTATGGCCTACAGTGCGTTTGGTATTCAGAGTAAGACTGGGCCTGCTTCCTGCCATGGTATGTTGGATACAAGCCGGCTTGAGGGCCCTTACTGACGGGCTGCTAGCTGATGAGACGCAGCGTGAAGGATTTCCCAGGGTAGAATTACCATTCCTATACCTGATGGGATGGTTAATTCTTCACAACACCAGGGTGATGTCTCCCGGCCCCGCCAGCGGTTCGGGAAATAACTTCTTGTTGAATTACAAGAATTCCCTTTGGAATGTGGCGAGCGTCATAGATTGCCGGCGAGCATTAAATTTTGCCTATGGCTAGAAGCTCTTCTGTACCGTCCCCCAGTACATATCAATCAACAGGGGACGAAACTTAAGGATGAGGGCCATGGAAGGACCATTCTTTCTCCCAAAGCCTTCTACTGGTTGGTCTGTATTAGACCTTCCCATTTGTTGTACAGAAGTGAGGACCACTGCTATTTGGAGCCTTATTTTCCCAGTCAGTTCGCTAGACAATTTGGGTACGACCAGTTGCATGTGGGGAATCCCATCACCAGCTTCAAGTCCAAAGGTGGACTTATTGATGGAGCCAGAGGATGGCGGTACTTCATCACAGGCTGTATTGGTACAACTTTTGCTGTGCCCGCGACTTCTCTCTCCACGGAATTGCTCATCCTTTACTCGTACGTGCAATTCTATGCGTCCATCAATACCTTCCATCGCAATTTTGATGTGCATGGAAGTTTCTGGATGCCCTCCCATAGGTCCACTGGAAGGGAGGAGATACCATCTGTTTCATCTGATGAAGGTGAAGACCCTGTTGGTGCAGACAATTTTTTGTTGATAATACCGAGAGGTGTAATAGCTCCGCCAGCAGAGTCTCTCATTATCTCCAATAAATGGAAGGCTTCCACTCTGAAAGAGCCTTCCCCCGACAAGAAGAAGATGGTCAGAGGTCCTAAAAGGGCTTCCACCAAGGGGGGCTCGAGGAGTGAGCATGTTGTTTCCCCTGCTGGGGATGATTCTTTGATTAGAGGTCCTTCGCCTTTTAGAGAGGGAACCTTCATAGTTCCAGCTGATAGTGCTGGAGATTCTTTGCCCGCGATTGCTGCCGCTACCCCCGCTACTAGTAGTGCTTCGAGATCGCCTTCGAGGCCAAACATACTAAGAATCAATATATCTTCATCCAGACAAATAATGGGCCTAGCCCTTCCTTCGTCTGTAAATATCTCGAGTGAGATTCCTCCCGATGAACTTTGAGTGGATCTGGGTGAAGACTGGGATGACTACCCACAAGTATCAGTTGGTGCACCCTCTTCTCCAGGTATGACAGCTTGTCTAGCATCATTAAGAGATAATTTAGCTATACAGGCTGCAGACGTAACATACATACCATCGGCCATGGGTAAATGTTGTCTTTATGCTTCTTTTAGAAAAATTAACATCAAATTGATATTAACTTTCTCTTATCTTCTTTTCAGGTGAAGATATCTCTGGGGAGGGCGGAGTTGACGCAACCTCTAACTTTGTGGCGGATCCGGCTGATGAAACGATGGTGTTCGACATCGAAGAAGCCTACTTCGAAGCTGCCGATCCTTTATCCGCAACATTTTTGGGTGTCGTCTCGCCAACAGTAGTCCTAATAACATCGGAGGAGGATAAGCCCATCCTCTCGACTGTGCCTCTTTTGTTGAGTATACCAGTAATTCCAACCGTTGCTGGTGTCTCTTCTTTTGTCGTGCCATCTATGAAGGCAACGACTGTGGCGACATCCTCTGCAGTCATTCCTGGAGAAAGATTTATCGGTATTGCAGCCACTCCCGGCGTACATCCGATCTATGCCACGCTAGTTGAACAATATACTAGCATATTCTACCTCACTCTGAAGGAGTTAATATCCATGGTGCTGGAGAAGAACCTAGGCTTTGGTACTCTACAGACGTCCTGCCAGCTTACGATAGCGCCTATTAGAAATTTCAACGACGCTGAAAGAGCTGATGCGCTAGAGCAAATAGTTAATGGTTTAGAACAACCCATTAACGAATATTTGCAACTTTTTTGAGGCAACGTCGATGATAAGGTTCAGACTGAGTACGACTCCTTAACTGCAAAACTTGCTGAGCAGATGGAATCCCTGAACAAATCCATCCAGGAACAGCAGCAAGAGATGGATGAAGAGCAGGCTGTCCTAGTGGAGGTTATTGCTTAGCTAGCCAAGTGTGAGGCCGAATATGAGGGAAATAAAGCGAGGGTCCGAGAATTGGAAGTTGAACTCACTCAGGCAAGGGAGCGGGCTCTCAAGACGTCGGCAGCTCGAGATGTACTGAAGGGCCAAGTGGAGATAGCTCGGCAGAACTTGGCACGTGCGGGTGTTATTCGCACCGATTTTGTTAATGCTCGGTCTGAGCTATCTCGCTTGAGCGATGATGAGGCACGACTGGAACAGGCTCGTGCTAACATCTTGGACTCCAGGAATGAGAGGCTGCTTTGGCGCGGCAGATTAGGGATTTAACTTCTCCTCCTCAATGATGTATCTTTTTTGTTTCACCTGTAATTTCTTAGAGATAATAAAGATACATTTTCTGACTTTGTGGACCCATCATTTTAGAATATGATAGGCTAAGATAAAAGTGATATCAGAGGTATCATTAACATGACATACTTTCGTTAAGGTTTTGCTGAATGTAAATCTATTCAGAGTTAATATGAACCTGATAGAATATAATCCAACTAAATTTGTATACTAAACACTATCAGAGGTAATATGAACATGATATGTTTACAAATTAGTTAAGGATATCTATTCAGAGGTCACATAACCCTGATAGAATATAATCCAGCTAACCTTTTTATGTAGTATCGTCAGAATGAGATCTTCATCATACTCCGTTAAGCAAAGGAGATCAAGTAGAGTACTTCTTCATGAATTTGCTGTTAATAGGAGCCATTATCAAATTTCCATTAGGCTTGGCTCATCTGTAAGCACCATTTGAGAATGTTCTTTCAATCAGAAAAGGCCCTCCATTCCTTTATGATTGTTTGTTGTAAACTTTGAATATTGTACCAGAGGTAATTTGAACGTAGTACAATACCGTATTTGTTGAGGACATCCCACTAGGAGAACTTTGGTGGACCTATTATTTGTTGTGCATGTTGAGTGCAAATAATAAGTTCGAAACAAGCCCCTGGCTAGTAAAGATATCCTGCTGGGGAATTTTTGTGGACCCATTACTTTTTGTACATGAGTGTGCAAGTAATAGGTTCGAGACATGTCTTGACGGATGCTTATAAAAATATGACTCTGTGGGGATGAATATGGACTGACTCTTTCTTCGCTGGAGAAAATAAGGATAGTTCAGAGGTAATATAGACATGAACAATTTGTTTCCATTGTGGATATTCCACAGGGAGGTTTTTGGTGGACCTATTACTTCTTGTGCACGAGAGTACAAGTAATAAGTTTAGGACAAGCCATGCCAGAAGTAATATGGATGCGGTAATTTTTTTGTAGACCTAATACCACTGGCGTACTTAGAGTTAAGTACGGGTGCTAAGTTGAGATGACAACCGATATCAAAGGTAATATGGACATGATAATCGATAGCCAAAACTCGAAAGGTTTGCTCAGAGGTAATATGAACATGGCAAACTTTTGTGGACTTAACACCACTAGCATACTTAGAATTAAGTATGGGTGCTAAGTTGAGATGACAACAGATATCAGAGGTAATATGGATATGATAATCGATAGCCAAAACTCGAGAGGTTTGCTCAGAGGTAATATGAACATGGCAAACTTTTGTGGACTTAACACCACTGGCGTACTTAGAATTAAGTACATGTGCTAAGTTGAGATGATAACCGATATCAGAGGTAATATGGACATAATAATCGATAGCCAAAACTCGGGAGGTTTGCTCAGAGGTAATATGAACATGGCAAACTTTTGTGGACTTAACACCACTGGCGTACTTAGAATTAAGTACGGGTGCTAAGTTGAGATGACAACCGATATCAGAGGTAATATGGACATGATAATCGATAGCCAAAACTCGGGAGGTTTGCTCAGAGGTAATATGAACATGAAAAACTTTTATGGACTTAACACCACTGGCGTACTTAGAATTAAGTACGGATGCTAAGTTGAGATGACAACCGATATCAGAGGTAATATGGACATGATAATCGATAGCCAAAACTCGGTAGGTTTGCTCAGAGGTAATATGAACATGGCAAACTTTTGTGGACTTAACACCACTGGCGTACTTAGAATTAAGTACGGGTGCTAAGTTGAGATGACAACCGATATCAGAGGTAATATGGACATGATAATCGATAGCCAAAACTCGGAAGGTTTGCTCAGAGGTAATATGAACATGGCAAACTTTTGTGGACTTAACACCACTGGCGTACTTAGAATTAAGTACGGGTGCTAAGTTGAGATGACAACCGATATCAGAGATAATATGGACATGATAGTCGATAGCCAAAACTTGGTAGGTTTGCTCAGAGGTAATATGAACATGGCAAACTTTTGCGGACTTAACACCACTGGCGTACTTAAAATTAAGTGCGGGTGCTAAGTTGAGATGACAACCGATATCAGAGGTAATATGGACATGATAATCGATAGCCAAAACTTGGGAGTTTTGCTCCGAGGTCACTTGGACATGGCAAACTCAGCTGGAGAAAAAAGTTTGGACGATGGTTCAGAGGTAATATGGACGTGAACCCCTGTCCAAAAAATTCACTGGGGAGTGATTTGCTGAGTGGGGATATACCTGAAGGTTGCTCCGCTAGGGATAGTGGAGAGCCATCACTCGACACTTGTTTAAGGAGCAAATTGCCACGCTGGAGTGAGATCAATTTGCAGTGACCGTCACCCTGTTTATAAATGCAAAGTGATGACTTTGGCATCGATTAACTCCTGGATTTTTCTTTTCAGCACATAGCATACCTTCGTAGGATGATGAATGTACAGATGAAAGAGACAATAATCTGGGTTATCGACCTTGCCAGCCCTTTCAGGGTATCTGATATTGGGTAGCTGAAGCTTATTTTCCTTCATTAATATATTAAAGATTTTAATGATGTCTTGAAGGAGAAGGTCCCCTTTGGCTTTCGGGCTCCCGATACCTGAGTCATACGATCCTCAGGGAAGATGGTCCTAGTTACATCATCTTAAGACTCAGAGGGAATTCTACCCCCAGCTTTGGATGCTGCGCTATTTTGTCGAGGGAGACTACCCCCAGCCATGCTGTTGTCTGGTTCTTCCTCCTCTTCTTGTTTGCCTTTGTCCACAGAAGTTGATTTTGAAGGACCTGCTTCTGGTTTGACAGGATCAGACTCTGGAGGTTTGGAGTTTGCAAGAGATGCAGTATATCCTAATCCAAAATGAGTTCGTTGACAGTAAGGATTACCATGCAACGGTGTTCGTCTTCCTTTTCCATAGTTGAGGCCTGGCTCCAACTTCAAGTCATAACACATACTTTGCATAATCTTCAAAGCTTGTGGGCTATATCTGTGAATTTGCATTTTCCCAGCATTAGACTCGTGAGATTCTTCTTGTACAATTGGTCTATTTCGTATTCGACCAAAGATTATTTGATGCTGATTGTTACAAGTCGGTGGAACAATAAAGACAGATTCTTCATGTGGCCCATGTGTCATGACGACGTTAGTTGTTGATGATATTTCCTACATGATCTCCCCACGCTTGGTAGTTAGGGGAACTAAATCTTGATTTTGACCCTTGTCTTTGCATTTTTGGATTAAGAGATCACGCAAATCAGAGAGATTACCAGAAGAAGAGGAAGGCTTATTCCACCTTTTTACATCGGTAGGGGCATGGAGATTGGGAACCATAACCCTTTCCCTGCTATAGGAATATAGCAGTTCAGCCATATGAGTAGCACATGATCCATGAGGAGCATATCTTCCCGTAAGATTAGTCTTCTTTATGTGGACATACCTCTCCTAGCATAATTTGGAGTTTAGCATAGGTTCCCGTGAAACAGGGAAGGTCCGCATAATTTGAAGAGTGGGCAACTTCTTCTCTTGGGGGAGTAGCAGCTCAGAGGTCATAAGATTCGCCACTTGTTTTCCCTTACGGTCCAAGGGTCCCTCTGCCTCCTTATAGGAGGGAGATATATTTTTACGCGCAGGGCACATTTGAAATTTCTGAATTGGCGCTGAGGCCTTGTCAGAAATTTTGTCTGCCCCGTCACAGACGGGAGACAAAGTTTTACGCGCAGGGCGACGTTGAGACTTCTGGATTGGCACTGAGGCATTGCCAGAAGCTTTGTCTACCACGTCATAGACGGGAGACAGAGTTTTACGTGCAGGACGCGGTTGAGACATCTGGATTGGCACTGAGGCATTGCCAGAAGCTTTGTCTACCATGTCACAGACATGAGACAAATTTTTCCGCGCAGGGCGCGGTTGAGACTTCTGGATTGGCACTGAGGCATTGTCAGAAGTTTTGTCTACAACGTTATAGACGGGAGACAAAGTTTTATGCACATGGTGCATTTGAAGCTTCTGGATTGGCACTGAGGCATTGCCAGAAGTTTTGTCTGCCACGTCACAGACGGAAGACAAATTTTTACGCCCAAGGCATGCAGGCTGTATTATCACAGCTTGGTTGATCAGAGAGTGAGAGCTTGTAGGAAGGGTAGAGGACATCTTAGACATCCATACTTTATGCAGCTTCCTGTTGTCCTAGACAGAGGAGGAATGAGAGCTACCCCCTGCTTGAAGCATGTCTTCATCAGCAAATTGGTCGAACTGGACGACCAATGTCTTCTTCGTCGATCCAATGGATACATCATCGTATTGAGCAATGTCTTTCTTGTCAGATGAGAAAGTAATCCCCAGCAGAGTCGCCATCTTGTGTTTGATAATAAACAAAAAAAATTAAAACTAGGTTTATACGAAACCCTTTTTTTGTTTACAAACAAGAAAAAGAAGTACAATTAATCCTATGCGAGGATATTAAGTACAAAAATTGATTCTGGGGAAATATTGCTATAGGAGTCTGATCTACGGTCGATCACTTTGTCCCTTGGACCACACGATGACGAAGAAGTGCTATAGAAGAAGGAGAAGAAGCTTCAAAGACTGCAGGAGGGATTGAATTCTCGTTGCCAAAGTTGTCAATCAACACTCTCTGGATGTGCTCTCTCTCTGATCTTGACCTTGACCTCTGCTCTTGACCTCTGAATGTGACTCCTGAATTCACTCCACCATGGACCTCCTTGGCCGGAGGTGTCTATTTATAGAGTTTGGTCACTGTCGGCATAGAAACCGAACAGCGGAGAGAGCTGCACCTTTTACGCGGCGGTTATAATAACTGCTACCCACGTATGAATGATCTCCTGGATCGGCCTGTGATGCGTGTCCCATTATGAGGTAATGTGTATAATCGCTCATCGAAGATCACGGCATGCAAGCCACGTAGGTAACTGCCCATCGCGTAGAGAAGGTTGGCATAAAAGCCAAATAACTGTCATATTGGCGTAAAAGCCCAATAGTTATCTTGTTGGCATAAAAGCCAAGTAGCTATCTTGTTGGCGTAGAAGCCAAATAGCTGTCTTATTGGCGTAGAAGCCAAATAGCCTTATCAAGCATCTTTGCAAATATAGCTTGAGTCGGCGTATTTCGAGGAGATAGCATACGGCGTACTCCTATAGCTAAAAATATCTAGGTCGGCGTATTTCGAGGAGATAGCATACGGCGTGCTTCTATAGCTGAAAATAGCCTGGTTGGCATAATATGCAGGGGTGGTGATGTGAGCGTATTAGCCCTAATTTTAGCTCTCATAGTCATTAAAAGTAGAACCAAATCTCGTGCATTAAATGCAGAGATCTGCCCCCATCTCGCGAATTAACTGCAGAGACGTGCCTCGAGTTCTGTACGAAGAACAACTTTTGACGTGGCGGTTGGTTTTGTCTCATCCTGAGCGTAAAGCTCATCTCTACCTGTGTAAAATAGGCAGCGTATTCCTTGAATACGTAAATGACGTCTTATGTCAAGGGTTATGTCACTAGACGACAGTCTGGGGCTCTGTACAGAGTCATCATTACAGCCGTCCTCTCGATCGTCGTGCAGTACTCTTTGTCAGGGGTCAGGTTCACTGCTTCGTCTGACAGGTTCATTCGAGGAATACGAAGAGTTCCTTGTACAACTTTCTGCTGCATTAAAAGCAGATAGGTTTTACGTCGAAGTGGCGATGTAGCAACCTTTTTACGCCAAAGCGGTCTGGAAGTACTGCTTTATACGGGTTGTTTTGGAGCTCTGTTTTGCGCTGAACAGCGTTGAAGCTCTGCTGTACACCAATGGCTCTGAAGTCATATTTTACGCCACCCAGTGATGGAGCTCTGTTTTACGCGGGCTTCCTGCATGTTGGGGGTTTTACGCGTATAATTTCCCAGCGTATTTTTCATACTTCTACACCTATTGGGAGATGAATTCCAAATGAATTGCTCTAACGGACATAATCCAGACACAATCTCTTCACCAATGCTTCTTCTCCAAGTGCTCTTTGAAACTTAACGCTCTAATGCTCTTCAATTGCTGGGAATGTGTGGAAATAAGAGTAAATTGGAAGGAATTTCATAGAGGGATGAAGTGAATTGAGGATAAATCAAATTGGAGATCTAGAATTGGAATGAGAAAATTGAGGAGAGAGAGTGAACTACTTTATATGTGGCCAGCCCCCTATTCCCCCTTCTCCAAGCAACAAAAAAAGTCCACTATGCCCGTACTAGTTAGTTATAGGTAATAATTAGGGAGGGCTATCTTGGAAAATCTCTAACTAATGTAAATTATGTTAATCCTGCTTAATTAACTAAGGAATGGATCTAATTGGGCCTAGTCCAAGGTTGGGCTAATTGTGTCTTGACTAGTCTATTTTTGGCTACTTGTGTCAAGTCTAAATAAATAGGCTTGTCCACTAATTAAAATAAATAAATAGCTCAAGAAAAAATATTAATTATTAGCACAATGAATAAATATTAATCACTAAAAAATAAGTATATGCAAAATAATAAAATGCCCTCATCTAGAAATATGGGGGTGACACGGCCGAAACCTTCGTTGCTGTTGCTTAACCGGCTTAGCATTCGAAAATATGTTGAGTTTGTGGACCACAATTGGGGGTCCAGTCCCGGAATGTCTTCGTAGCTCCAGGCAAATATATCGATGTATTCCTTGACGAGCTGTAACAAATATTCTCGATTCTCGTCGGTTAGACTCTTACTGATAAAGATAGGTTTATAGAAGGATTCGTCGCCCAGATTAACTTGTAAGACTTAGTCCTCAGTAGGAGGTTCTCGTTGTTTGAACCGCATCTCCCATTGTGAGTCTAGGTATTGGACCCATAGTTTTACTTCAAAGAGTTCCGGTGGATCCTCGTTGTCTTCCTCAGGGTCAGCTGACACCATATTGGTTGACAATGTTTGCTTTAGAATTTTCCCGATACTAATGTCAAAGTCTCAAGCCATGTCTGGTATTATGGTAGTAGTCCTTCTGAGGAGTGAGAGTGCAACTCATTTTCTTCATTCGAGCCTTCGGGGGTTGTGGAAGGCGTGACGTACCCTAAGCCATGTCTGGTCTTATGGTAGTAGTCCTCGGACTTGCCTACATAAGCCCACAATCGTAGAGGCAGCCGTCGGCCTTTTCTGTAATTCAATCCCTTAGCGGCTTCCAGATCATATCCCATCTTCTGGATGATGTTCTTTGTTCGAGGACTGTACCTGTGAAATGGTATCTTTTCGGTATCAAGCTCTGGATCTAGTTCTTCCATGATGAAGGATCATGGACTTTCTACTATGTCGAAGAAGATAAATTTGTCTTCCCTCTTCCTAGCTGGAACTATGAAGTAGGAGTTCTGGCTGGAGAGAATTCGGTTGACTGCATAGGTGGTAGTCACCAGTGTATGCAGGTGCAGGCCCAGACCGTGCTCCAGGAAATATTGTACATTAAGATGTGCAACATCCAAGTAGTTTAAAGATAGCCCTTTATTTATAAAATAAGGTATCTCGTCTTCCCGAATTACATTGTCGAGAGAAAGGATGTTAGTATGGACGGCTACATACTCCTCCAGCTCATCTTTCCCGAGCTCTACCCCCAGTGCGAGCGATAGCTTCAGGGGTTTCCTATGCAGCTTTACCACAAGAAGTTCAGAAGTTGTAGCAGGTGCTGAACCTTCCGTCTGTGGTCTACTAAGGCGAACGATGAGAGGTTCAGGTGCTTTCTTGTACAGTTTTACCCTGAGGGGAGGAGCTATATTGGGAGTGTGTTCTTTGAGATGGACTCTTAAGGGCTCATTCGATGTTGTCCCGATATCTGCCTTATAGTCAGAATTATTGCCACATTCATCCTGGTAGACTTGTTTTTACAGGATCGAGTTAGAGTAATAGGCCTCGACCCCTTTGAATGGATCAACGTCGGCAAATTCAGTCTTAATGATTCCATGATTGTCAACGTACTTCAAGCACAGGTGCAAGGTTGATGGTACGATCATGTATTGATATTTTCTTGGACGTCCTAACATGACGTTGTTGGATACGTCTACACATATGATGTAGCAGGTGACCTCTATTTTCATGTCGCCGATCTGACATTTTTGGCAAATCTTGTCCAGAGGGTAGCTCCTCCCTGCATTAAAGCCACTGATGGCAGTATTGGTTGCTGCTAGGCGATGCATCAGGATACCCAAGGTTTGATGTAGACTCCGTGGGATGATGTTGATTAACGAGTTGGGGTCGATGGTATCTGGTCTACTTTGATGGCACTGATGTACCCTATATAATATAGAGGACGATCATACTGATTGTTCTTCAAAAATATGTCTTGTTGTGAGAACATGATGTTGGGTATCACCTCTATCACATTATTGCAGTGGGGGCATGCGGTAGGATCCTCAGCTGGCGGCTTGACCTGCGCCAGGTAGGTGTCGACATTCTGCAATGCCTTACTCAGAGCAACCCGAGTGTCTTTGGAGAGCCGGAGAAGCTCGAAGAGTTACAACTTCACTGGAGTATTGGTGAGCTGGGCCAAGTTTTTAAAGTTGTAAGGCTTCTCTATCCCTTGAGCTGAATCTTTGCACAACGGTTTATCGAAGCAAGTTTTTTTTCTGCTTGGACTTGTCCGCTACTGGAGGCTGGAATGGACTCGGATCAGATATTGCAGGTGCGACAATTGGGAGCACACCATCGTCAGGGATATTGTACTCTCGTTGGTATGCTAGGCCTGACCTTGTTGTTCTTGCTATTACTTCCTCGGACAGGATAGAAACCGTATATCAGGATTTGGACTTATTTCCCTTAGTCAGGGTGTTAGAAGGTGTTTTCTGCTGCATCAATTCTGGAGCAAGATCGGGATTAACACACATGACCTCCCCATGTGGCATGGTGAGAGGTATCAGCCCAGCTGTTTGGTTACGAGCTGGCGAAAGATTGACTACCTCCATCGTTGCCCGAGAAATTGGGATTACTCCATCTTGGGCTTTTATCACCGAAAAGTTGTTGAAATGGAGAGATACCATGCTTGCAGCAACCGTCTTGTCATCGAAGTCCAAGGTGAGGGCCTTGGTGTCAAGCATACGCTCGATGTACCGCTTCAGTGTATATTAGTCCCGTCTCGCATAATGGGGGTAACGATGGTAGTGGTAATATTTTGGATTATTCATCTCGGCTGCCTCAACAGGGCGTTTGACTTCGGTGAGCCGAAGCTTATTTTCCTGCATCTGTATATCAAAGATCACCATAACGTTATCATCTTCGAAGGAATAGATTTCTATCAGTTTTGAAGCTTCTGTCGGCTTCTGCTCGGGCTTCTTGGTCAAGTTAGCGACAAGGGCCTACTTTCCTTTGCCGTCACGGCTATTGTTGCCATTGTTGTTGTTATTACTGCTGTTATAAGGATGTTTTCCCTATCATCAGTGACAGAGATTTGTATTCCCAAGAGCTGGGTGACCTTTAACTTCTTTTCAGCGCCAAAAATATTTATGATAAAAGCCGTCCAGTCTTTGAATTGATTGTCGTCCATCCAGAGGCTGACTGCTGGAAGTAGGTTTCTGCGGCATATGTCCATCAGTGCGGACTCAGGATTGCCAGGAGGCAACTTCAGTATGGCTTTCCTGTATCATTCGATATAGGCGCGTACATGCTCCTTCTCTTTCTCCATAATATCCATTAAGGAGGACATTGTCATGTTGCTACCCTCGTCATAGAATCAGGCAAAAAAAGACCCTTTAGGTCATCGAACGATAAAATATAATTGTCTTGTAGACTGTAGAACCAGTCAAAGGTTACTCAGGATAATGCCCCCATAAAGTGCTTAGTGAGGAGGGTGTCACTATGAGGTAGGTGGCAGTTTCTGTCTCAAAGTAACTCATGTATTGACGGAAAGATGTCTTTCCGTCAAATGGGTTCAGATTGAAGGTCTTGTACTTAGGTGGATACTACACATCTCTTCACTCGAGGGGATATGGTTGTCGTATCACGATCTCGCAGAGAGTGTCCCTATTGCCCAACGAGTCCAGACACAGCTCCAAGTTCTCGCACCTCCCGAATTGCTTCTCGGGCTTCATTTGATGCAGAGGGAGCATACAACCTTGGTAGAGCATGATGGCCACCAGCGGAAGACGCAAATAGGACAGTAGACGTAAAACTTTCTATGTCAAACTCTTGCAGCGAAGAGTCGTCGAGAAAAGTTGGCAGTGCTGTATCCCATTTGGAATCTGATAGAACACTACCCCCAGTGTAGAAGACTGCGTATTCTTTATGAGGGTGGCTACCCCCAAGGATCTCAGTGTCCTTTCCTTGAGAATGACCGTCATTTCAGAATGTCGGATTATCGTAGAGTTCCGTGGGATTGCGACCCCCAGCTTCTGCAGTCATATGGGGTCCCGAGAAAGAGCTAACTCCAGTGGCTGGAAGCTTCTTCTTTGAGCGGGTGCCCAGAAAAATACCCTCTACTTGTCCTCCTTGGATCTGCCTCCTTGACATGCTGGTCGAGATTGACGGACTGGAGGTGATAAACTTTCTACCTCCCTTCGCGAAAGGGGGGCCTTCGAAGCCGAATAGCATTAGGCGAAGGTCGGCTCCTCCTCCTTTGGTGCTTGTACCTGCTCTTCGGGTTGCTGACGGTTGGGTGCCCTTGGTTGTAGTCGCTGGAATACCGACTGCCTATTTGTAGATACTGCTATCCGATTACAGCAGCAATTGATGATAATGCTAGCATAATGATGCACCGAAGGGGCCATTTCATATATTGGGTTGCTTCCCTCGCTTTGTGCTTCTGATTGATCACGTTGCGCAAGTCACGCGATGGTTGATTTACCTTTACATCCTTGTTATGAGCACTTGGGTGTGTAGGTATTGTTTTTGCTCCCTGACCTGGGGTTCGTGGAAGAACTTTTCCCAAGTCGTCAGCGAAAGACTTTTGATATTGACCCAGTCCACTTGCCGCTGCGGGCTGGAGACGTGGGTCGGTCTTGTATATCTTTCTTTCTAAGGCACACATAACAGTCTGCGATGCCTATTGATGGGCAGCCGGATGAGCAGTTGCTTGAGCTTGACGAGCTTGCACTGCCCTAGACTTTTTCGTCCTTGCACATGATGGTACATAATACAAAGAGTCCAAGTTTGGGTTTTTACCATTCTTATCATGGCGTATAGGATCAGCGTTGTATGAGATTCGGTCAAAAACAGAGGTTCTTCTACTATGCCTGCCGCATGTAGACTTTTGCATGTGGCTAACGATCAGTGCCGCATGTGGACTTTTGCCTGCGGCTGTAGAATTATAAGACTTATGTTGTTACCGCATGGAACATTTCTCAGCACCCGAATTTCTGGCATCGTAGTATTTTTTTTGCCATAGTTTGGGCACTGAGTGCCTTTTCCTACTGCCGCATGAACATGGTCAGCCTTGGTGGACGCATGATGTGCGTATACGACAACAAGGAGAGAAACGGGGAGCGCATGCTCCACAGTTGTGTGAGTTGCAACGGCCTTCTCTACCCATGTCCTGCTAGTCTTCTAAGGCTTTGCTTGCCTTGGAGAAGGACTCGCGCTGTCCCCAGAGAGCATATTCTCGAATGCTTGCTGGTCAAAGCGTACCACTATCATCCTTTTAGGTTGAACCCAGCTTAGTCGCATGAGACTACATCATCACCTTCTCATCAGAGGAGAAGGATCTCTGTCAGGCCCCAGTCCCAAAACATATGGGACAAGACACGTGGCAATAGCCAACTAGTATGACTGTATAGTGCTTTCTAATTTAATGGACCCGACAAAGTGTAATTATGCTGTCATCGGTCAAGTGATCAAGCTACATATATCTATTTATAACATCCAACAACTAAACTAAACCTCAATCCATGGTAACTAAATCTCAAGAAAGAACGGTACGCATCAGTAGTCTGCAGCCCAATAATATAACCGTTCGAATATACCAAAAGAATAATATAGGCCTATAAATACTAGGCTATAATAGCAGAGTCATAATGGGATGTAGTACATAACTGTAAAAGAGAAAATATATAATGATAACTGCAAAGATGACCAACACTCCACTGGATCAAGCATCATGCAATCTGCTCAAATAACCTGGAAGGGAACCAGGTCCTCAGAGGAACGTAATAAGATATAAAAAGTACATGCCATAAAGTAAATTTTGAGTAAAGTAAATCAGGGTGAACTATCCTTCTAAGTGAATAAAATTTGAGGACAACTTGTTACGTATAGGTAGGTGTAGGCTAGACATATGCTGACATAATTCACCAATCATCATGACTGGCTAATATATGCCGCATATGCCCCCATAACAAGGGCCCTCGTATATGTAATAACGGCCATAACGCTTCAAAGAATGCAGCGCCAGAATATAGTAGCGTCCGTATTGCTCAGAAGAACGCGGAATCTACATAAATAATAACGTTCGTATCGCTCCGAAGAATGCGAAATCTGCATAAATATAGATGTAGGTGTCCCATACGCCTACTAGTTGTCCTTCCCGCCCAATGCCAATATACAAGTCTCAAGTACGATGTGGACATCTCGTAACTATATTGCAAGTCACCTAAAGTAATACAACTATGCTAAGTACCATCACATGAGCTACTCACACCGATGGCTAGTCAAGTACGTAAACTCGTGTTCTATCATGAAATATCCCTGTGACCTAAAATAATACTTGACAAGGCCTCAGAGTTATAATGGTAAATCCATAACTTTAGGTACGTCCACTAGACACTAGGTCAAATACAAGTCCTAACGTTAACGTCTTCGTCGAATGCACCTGAGGCATACTCAGAAGTGCACAGTTATAAAATATTTAGAGCACAAAATATATGAATAATAATAGCTGAATTTAAACGGTACAACAAGGCAATATATACTTGCCTGAAAGCCAGACGAAGATTCGAATACGAACTCGTTAAGGAAGTAACAGCATAAGAAGGGAACTGGAGCAGATATCACAAATACCATAAAAAGTCCCATAATGAGTGAGATACTCAGAAAAGCATATCTATACGTCCAATTTGGACAAAGGGGCAAACAGGCAATATTTGGTCAACACATGATTCATAAGTGGGCCCGCCTTGCATCGAAAAATGTGCTAGGAACAAAAGTCTCTAAACTTAGCATATTATAGGTCAAAAAAATTCTAAACGATGATACAAACTCAATAGTATATCCATATTTGGATTCTGAAGAGCCGATCACAAAAATACCCGTTGGAACGAATCGTGGGACCCGTAAAACGGTGATCCGATCACTATCTCAGAATCAGGAGAAACTTGGGTCACAGGACAAGTCGAACGTCGCGAGTCCAATAGCGCAAGTTTCGTCGCGATAAGATGAGCGTGTACAAAGTAATTGGATAATTACAAAAAGTCATGATACAAAGATTTTTGACCACAACAGCAACAACAGGGATGAAGGAGCAGTAATGGTAGCAGCTCATGGGGATTATGGTGGTGGAGGTAACTGTCATAAGGTAGTGGAGGTGGTTGTGGAGGTGGTCACCGAGGTATTGGAGTTCGGGTTCAGTCCAACAGGTCGGGGGAGGAGGAGACTGGTGGTGGAGGCGGGTTACTGTGATGGGGGAATGGTCGGAGTGGCCGTGTGGTGGTGGTCGGCCATTGGAGGGGAGAGGGGGAGTTCGGTTATGGAGAGAAGGGTGGTGGTGTTGATGCTAAGGGTAATGGTGAATAGTTTTATGAGGAAGGAGAGGAAGAAGATGTAATAAATGATGGGGGAGATATATCAATGGAATTAGGTCCAGCTCTTAGGTATTTCTAGGGATGTGTGTGTGGTCATGAAGGAATTGAGTGGTTGGGATGGGTTGTGGTTTAAATGGAAGGCTAGGATTAGAGGGGAAAGGATGATGATGCACATTACCATGCAAAGTGGAGGAGGGGGAGTTAGAACCGGTCATAGGTCCCAAAAAGTGAATGCTTCTATTGTTCCATCCAATAGGAGGTGGACACCTAGCAATTATTTTATATTTAGGTCTTTAGTAGTTTAGGATTTTAAAAAATTGGTAAATTGTATTAGATGAGGCTAAAATACATGTTTGGTGTATTGTAGAGAGAAAAAATTAGTGGATGGTATTTTGTATGAGCCATAAGGGTGTGAGTGTGGGTTTGGGTTGATGTTTGGTTTAGTTTTGGGTTAGATTGAGTCGGTTGCCCCAAAATAAATAAAAATTGTGTCATGGATGTTCTTTAATAAATTTAAAGTTTATGGGATCGCAATTGGGGGTGACACAAGTATCGTGGACGTAGTAGACTCAGAATAGATTATCATCATATATTAGGTTACAAGAAATATATCGATATTGTGTCTCCAATTTTGATTGGAATGGACATAGGTGCAAAGTTTGGGTTTAAAATTAGATATTGTATGGTGATTGTTGTGCGATTAAAATAAAGCACAAGAGAGGGGGTATTTATGAGTGACACAAAGGTCAGAATAGAAGATAAGTTTATCTAGTTCAAGGGTGTGATAGTTGTTGGAAGGCAAAAACTAGTGTAATGCTCTAGATATTTAAACAACGGTAAAGTACAACAATTTAATCAAAATCATATTAGTGAATTATAAATCCAAGAATTATTCCATAATAATTCTAAATAAATTCTGAAACCTAGATTTTGGTCTGGGGGTTTACAATCTATGCACTTTAAAAAAATTTGTCCTCAAAATTCAAAATCCATCTCCCCAACAACGGACTTAACGTATCTCTCTCTATATAAATACAACTTGGTACTTAGTCCTACTTCACTCTCTTGACCTTAAACTGTTACATACGTAAAGTCTAAAAATCTAAGATATTTGGTCCTCAAAACATCTTCTCACCATCATGAATTATCTCATCATTATTATCATGCTAATCATCATCTAGAAAATTACCACCTATACGTTTAGGTTACTCAAGGGTACCACAACAAAAATCTCAGTTTGAATCTTTTACTGTCGACTAAGAAGATATTTTCATACTTTCAATCCCGAAGAGGTGCATGGGTTAGACACTAAAATCCAACAAGCTAAAATTTTCAAGGCCACCTACATAGTAACTAAATCCCTTGTTCTGAAGCTAAAATAGTCACTACCTCATGATTATTTCCTAGGTACAATATCATCAACCTATAGTATCCACAATAAAATTCTGTAACCTAACTTCTTATAGTTGCTCTTAGCAGCAACACGTCTAATCTAGCTAGTCATTCATAACTTGCCTATAAGCTCATCTCAATTCAATTCCTAGAAGAACTATATGTAATAAAGTACAACATAAGCCTCTATTCAAATACATAGCAATAAATATGTAATAATTATCATTCAATCATTCTAAATACCCTAGATAAAATATAACCAATAATAATAAGAATACTACTCCTAAAATCTGAATATCCATTGGCTAGGATAATTTGAAAATAGGTTCCCATATAATCACCTACAACTAAGGATTTGGTCCAACAAGGTCATACCCTATTTAGTCAAAATCTAAATCCTTGGCTCTAAGCAGTTTATTTGTAATCTTCAATAATCAGTTATCATTCCTATGAGACTTCTATCCACCTTTTACACTCTCCTACATATATGTCAATCTATAATATAAGGGTCTTGTGGTAATCCTCTACAGGATGACCAATAATTCAATATGTGATCTAAACCTGTATTTAGTTTCTCAAAATTTATGTTACCTAAAGACTGATCAACACTTTCCACTCACACTAAATCCTCAATTTTGTTAAAATTATTACAATTCATATATACTAACATTATTATCCCTCAAGTCCATATCAAAAAAAATTCTCCTTGAATTACCTGACCCTAATATCATTCTCTTATTATTTGTTTCCTGTACACCTTCATATTCTTCTAGTATGTTAATCTTGTTTTCAACTATAACTATTCTAATCCTGGTCCAGTACCTTCAGCTTCAAGGTATAGATCTTTTAGGCAAGATCCTTCTCTTAATTAAAAAAATGCTCAAGGTCAGGTACTCATCATGAATCTCTTCTTGTTGTCATTCTAACTTCTTCACCTCGCATCTGAGGTTCCTTCTAGTTTTTTTATCCTATGAACACTCCTTATCCAAGACTCAGTTGCACCTTGATAAAAATTATCGTCCATTAGAGATAATTCATTATATCTAACTCAAGTCTATTATATCTATCAGTACCTTCGTCCTTCAATTCTACTGCTCTATCTCATATACTAGTCTAACTACCCAAGTTATTAATGGTGAAAACCCTGAGTCAAATTAACATTGACAACCCCGTAAGCAAGTGCATCTAATCTGATTCCAAAAGCTACACCCTTAATACCCAAGTTACCAGATTATTCAAATAATAGATCTAGCATTCTATCTATCTTAACCCATTCATAGAATCTTCATCTAGGTTTGATACTAAAAGTCATAAGGAAACTATAGGTCCAACTTCTAGGGCCTGCTACATAAAGTTCTATTTTCCTAAGTCAAAATTTCTTTCACATATCCCTTATGTTTTACCCATAATTCATCCTCGACAAATTTACAGAACTTCAAGATTTTCTAACAACTTAAATCATCTTATTGATCATCGAAAGTTTCTCCAGTCATAGTCTATACTTAACCTCATAATAAATTCTCTCGTTCTATTTACAAACACTAATCCTCTTTAATAGTTTATTTTTGTGTTTTCTCTCCCTTAATGTATAAATATTCTTCTCCTCATAATTTCTCTTCGAATTTTGTTCGCATTCATGTTCCATTTTATACCTCAGTTTCAATGGTATCGTTTCTTTAATCAAGTTTTTTAGTCTTTAATCTGATATTCCCAAATTCTTTTTTCGATATATTCATTTTTCCTCTCACCTAAACATAACTAGGTATGTATTCATCCCTTCATGTCCTCCTGGTATAATCTTCTAATTAAATTATCACAACCAGTGTTATCCTTGTAATAGTTCATACCTACTATTGGGCTCAAATTTTCTAAGTTATATAATATAATCCACTATTTTGTTTAAGTAAATCCTCCGCATACCGTATCAAATCACAACTTATTCTTCCTAAAATTGTATTCCTCGATTTTCTTCTTTCTGCTATTTATTACTCTGAGTCACCATGGTATAATTTTAATAATAGATATCACCCAAACACATGCTAGAATTCCTGGTATCACTTCGCTCGCCTCCGCTAGGCAGCGAGTGGAATGGCCGAGAGCGGACCCTTTTGCTGGGATGCTTAGAATTGTCTTGGGGGTTCCTGGGATGCTTAGAATTGTCTGCTGGGATTGAACATGTGACCTAAGCCCTTGCATGTCTGTAGCCCTATCCTTCTTCTCTGCCTTTCTGCGCCCACTACCATCCATCCCATTGCATTCCTCTCGTAGAGTACTGTACCGTCTCAGACCAGATACATCTATGGAAAGAAAGGATTGATTATATATTGTCACCAAAAACCTTCCCCGATTGACAGAACGTCCCGCTATTGACACTTGAAAAACTTGCAAGGTCTCGTCGCTTCGGTGAATCACTTGAGCCCTGAGATATTTTCGTGGAGTTTATTTAATTAGATTGTAATGTGAATGAACCATAACTATGTAGACCTATTCCTAATAGATTAATTCCGAAATAACATATCCAAATTATAAAAAATCCTATAGAAGCTACAAGTGTCGGTCGTTACCTTAACCGTAAGGAGGGGGATGCCGAAGGCGGGGCTAATGATTGGAGTGAAGTCGTAACAAGGTAGCCATACTGGAAGGTGCGGCTGGACTCTTAGTACCCACAAAAAAAGGGGACGCTGGTGAAAAAACATTTTCTTTCGTTTCTTGCTCTCCCTTAGCAGCGAGAAAGGAGTCTATCTATCTGCCTAGCTTTGGTAGATTTCCCCCAACGCAATTCAAAGACTAAAATTCCATGAATCCGGGAGGTGGATAAGTCCATCGCCTTTTTGATCATTTTGATAGAGGGGGATGGATAAAGTGGACAAAACAGACTCCCTAGTCGAAAGGATGGGTTCTCGTCTCGACAAAGTCTTGAAAACGCTCCCGGTCCTCTCGTACTAGGGAAAGGTCCTCTCAATGCTCTAACGCCCGCACCGGATATGGATCGAACTGTCTCACGAAGTTCTGAACCCAGCTCACGTACCGCTTTAATGGGCGAACAGTCCAACCCTCTTTTCCGGGAACCTAGTTCCTCACCTACCCGCTTGGCTGCTCCACCATCTTAGTTAAGTTCCTTAGTAGCGAAAAGGGTTTACCTGGCTAACTTGTAAGTGGAAGACTCACCTGATCTTGCATCAGCTAAAGATGTTCAAGAAGATTCCCATCCAGACCTTATTGGAACTGTATCCCCAAAATAAACAAAAGGTCTTACTATTCTTTTCTTTATGCCTACCTGTTCCATTAGGAGCATCCCTTTGAGATTTCCAAAGGTGTGTGTATTGTATTTGTACTTAATGCTTCCTGATTCTACCAAAAATCCTATAATAATATAGGAACTTGTTACAAATGTAGTACGAACTGTACCATCCACCTACCGGAATTCCGTTCTCCGAGTGCCATGTCTTAACCAGAACAGGATAAGCAGCTCAGAATTGAGAACCTGCGCTCTCTTTCGCCTAGCTCGCTTTCTCTTCGAGCCTCATTCCAGATATAAACAAGTAGCCCATATGAAGAGAAGGCGCTGTTACTAATAAATTTGAAACCCTAGTCCCAGTTATTTTTCTTATTGGATCCTTGTCTAAAGCTCAATTTTGTACCGTATCGGGACATCCTATTAGTAAGCCAATCTGGGCGGATTTATCAGATTCTGAGATTATTGAGCGATTTGGTCGGATGTGTAGAAATCTTTCTCATTATCACAGTGGATCCTCAAAAAAATAGGGGTTGTGTCGAAGTATAGCCAGCTTACCGATCATGACTGCACTGACCATAGAGAGCAAATAATAAATTCGGACATCAAAGATTTTTGGTGTGAAACAGGGACACTGTATACTCGAGAGTGCTTTGGCATTATACCCGGGCCGAGTATAATTATCTTTCAGGTGAAAGCCTAAAATTCCATCTTCTCAAGTTCATAATACCGTTCCTGGTATCACTACCATGGGCTACAACTAATTTCTAGCATCTAGCTATACATTTCCATAAATTATTCTAGAGGGTTAGGATCAACAATCTTTCTAGCTTCCAATACTTCCCAAATTACTACTATCTTAAGTAAGGTTAGGATTTTATCAGTTCTAGGAATATACTACTAGGTCCAATTCTCTTGCTAATAATCTACACTAGTTCTAGAATCTAAAAAGAACCTATCAACCTACCCTACTAAGGGTAACCATCTTCTAATAAAATATTACATTAATCATGCCTTCTTCCATCTGGACTACGATTTTCTTCTGGAGGGAACCACCAAGCACAAGTATCCGTCTCTCTAAAATAAAAGAAGATGAGAAACAATGATAATGATATTGATAGAAAAGGAACGAATATAATTTTGAAGTCCAAGGGCGATAATCCAGTACAAGGGAAGTTTTAAAATCGGTTATGGATTGAGATCTTATTCAACAATAATCCTAAATTACAGGCTCGTTTGGTACAGTAACGTAACTAAAACGATATGCTCTGACCTGCATGAGCCACCACTAAAACTATGTCATATCCCAGTCCCAAAATATATGGGACAAGATACATGTCAATGGCCAGCTAGTACGACTCTGTAGGGTTTTCCAATTTAATGGACCCGACGAAGTGCACTTATGCTGTCCACGGTCAAGTGATCAAGCTATATATATATTTATTTCTAACATCCAACAACTAAACTAAATTTCAATCCATGGTAAATAAATCTCAAGAAAGAATGGTACACATTATTAGTCTGCAGCCCAATAATACAATCGTTCGAATAGACCAAGAGAATAATATAGGCCTATAAATACTAGGCTATAATAACAGAGTCACAATGGGAAGTAGTACATAACTATAATAGAGAAAAGATATAATGATACCTGCAAAGATAACCAACACTCCACTTGATCAAACATCATACAACCTGCTCAAATAACCTGAAAGGGAACTAGGTCCTCAGAGGGACGTAACAAGAAACAAAAATTATATGCCATAAAATTAATACTGAGTAAAGTAACTCAGGGTAAACTATCCTTCTATGTGACTGCAATTTGAGGACAACTTGGTACGTATGGGTAGGTGTAAGCTAGACACATGCGGACGTAATTTACCAATCTTTCTGACCGGCTAAGATATGCCACATATGCCCCCATAACAAGGGACCTCGTACATGTAATGACAGCCATACCGCTTTGAAGAATGCAGAGCCAGAATATAGTAACGTCCGTATCGCTCTGAAGAACACAGAATCTGCATAAATAATAACGTCTGTATAGCTCCGAAGAACGCAGAATCTGCATAAATAATAACGTTCGTATCACTCCGAAGAACTCATAATCTGCATAAAGCGGTGCGTGTCCCAAATGCCTACTAGTTGTCCTACCTGCCCAATGCCAATGTACAAGTCTCAAGTACGATGTGGATATCTCGTAACTATAATGCAATTTACCAAAAGAATTACAACTATGCTAAGATACCATCACACGAGCTAATCGCACCGATGGCCAGTCAAGTGTGTAAACCCGTATCCTATCATGAACTATCTTTGTGATATGAAATAATACGTGACAATGACTCAGAGTTATAATGATAACTCTACAACTTTAGGTACGTCCACTAGATATTAGGTCAAATACAAGTCCTAACATCAACGTCTACGCCGACTGCACCCGAGGCATACTCAAAAGCACACAGTTATAAAATATTCAGAGAAAAAAATATATGAATAATAATAACTGAATTTAAACAGTACAATAAGATAATCTATACTTTCTTGGAAGCCAGGCGAAGTTTCGAACACGAACTCGCTAAGGAAGTAGCAGCACAAGAAGGGAACTGGAGCAGATATCTCTGAATGCTGTCACAAATACCACAAACAGTCCCAAAATTAGTGAGATACTTAGAAAAGCATATCCATACATCCAATTTGCATATAGGAGAAAAAGGCAGTTTTTGGTCAACACGAGATCTAGAGGTGGGCCCGCCATGCACCGAAAAATGTGCTAGGAACAAAGGTCACTAAACTTAGCATATTATAGGTCAAATAAATTCTAAATAACGATACGTACTCAACGGTATATCCATATTTGGATTTCGAAGAGACGATCACAAAAATGCCAGTTGGAACAGATCGTGGGGCCCACAAAATGATGATCCTGTCACTATCTCAGAATCAGGCAAAACTTGGGTCACAGGACAAGTCGAATGTCGCGAGTCCAATAGCATAAGTTTTGTCACGATAAGACGAGCGTACACAAAGTAATTAAATAATTACAAAAAATCATGATATAGAGATTTTTGACGGATATGGGTTCGTTTTGTTGTGCACATGCGACCAAATTAAATTCCGTAAAAGCCCACACATCGGGGTCACACCGCAAGACTAAATATACAAAGTGGTGTCGAGCCACCTGACTCAATTCCTCTCTTCTCCTTTATTAGTCAACACCATCAACCTTGGGCAAAGCCAAAAATAATACGTCTGGCTCTTGGGAGTCTCTTTATAGGATACTTGGCCAAAGTGTGACCCGTTAGCCCATAAGTCAGTACTGTGACAAAACGGCTGTTGCGCCTGTATTCGGAGTTTCCCTGGGGTTGGTAAAGCGAAATAGGGGCCACCCTAGCCCAGTGAGTGCTCTACCTCGCAGTCTTAAAAAGAACCTTTCATTTCCCTTCTTTAAATTCATGGAATGGTGGGCCTAACACCGTACATGCCTTTCGGTGCAATCGGTACTCTACGAGGTTGTCCGATATGATGGGACCAACTCTGTGTTGAAGATTTTTATAGTTTTAAAAATCATTTTTCTCATGAATTAGAATTCTAATTACTAACAATAGAAAGCAAGCTAAATTATTCTAATGGAAGGCATAGCAAGAGGGTCATATGGTGAACACACCTGCCAAGATGGTTCAGAAAATGGTCGATAGAGGGAGGAGTAATCATGCAATATAGGAGGGTTGGTTGGGTTCGGGTTTGCTGTGCGGCCCGCACTTGGGTTGCCCGTGTGGTGCCGACGGGGGTTGGTGGGGGTCGGGGATGCTGCAGGTGGGGTCGTCAGCCGTCGGGGGTTCCTATCGGGGGGGGGGGGGTACTTTGTCAGTTCGTGGAGGGGAAGAGGATGGGAAGTAGCAGCCCGAGTAGCAGCAGCATTTAACGCAGTAGTAGTAGCAGTGAAGACCACAGCAGTAGCAGCAGTGATCAAGGAGCAGCAGCGGCAGCAACTTGTAGGGATGATGGTGGTGGAGGTGGCTGTCGTGAGGTGGTTGTGGAGGTGGTCACCGAGGTGGTGGAAGTCGGGTTCATTCCAGCAGGTCGGGAGAGGAGAAGACTAGTGGTGGAGGCGGGTTGCTATGATGGAGGAATGGTCTGAGTGGCCGTGTGGTGGTGGTCGGCCATTGGAGGGGAGCAGGAGAGTTCAGTTATGGAGATGAGGGTGGTGGTGTTGATGCTAATGGTGATGGTGAATGGTTTTAAGAGGGAGGAATGGAAGAAGATGTAATAAATGATGAGGGAGAGAGAGCATTGGAATTAGGCCGGCTACTAGGTATTTCTAGGGATGTGTGTGTGGTCATGAAGGAATTGAGTGGTTGGGATTGGTTGTGGTTTGAATGGAAGGCTAGGATTAGAGGGAAAAGGACGATTATGCATAGTACCATACAGAGTGAGGAAGGGTAAGTTAGAACCGATCATGGCTCCCAAAAAGGGAATGCTTCCATTGTTCCATCCAATATGAGGTGGATACCTAGTAATTTTTTTAGGTTTAGGTCCCTAGTAGTTTGGGGTTTTACAAAAATAGGAAAATTAGATTAGATAAGGGTAAAATCTATGTTTGGTGTGTTGTAGTGGGAAAAATTTGGTGTGTGGTATTTTGTGTGAGCCATGAGGGTGTGAGTGTGGGTTTGGGTTGAAGTTTGATCTAGTTTTGGGTTAGGTTAAGTCGGTTGTCCCCAAATAAATAAGAATTATGTCATAGATATTCTTTAATAAATTGAAAGTACATGGAATCTCAATTGGGGGTGACACAAGTGTCATGGACGTAGTAGACTCGGAATAGATTATTGTCATTTATTGGGTTACAAGAAACAGATCGATGTTGTGTCTCCAATTTTGTGTCTCCAATTTTGATTGGAATGGACATATGTGCAAAGTTTAGGTTTAAAATTAGATATTGTCTGGCGATTGTTGTGCGATTAAAATAAATCACAAGAGAGGTTATTTATAAGTGACACAAAGGTCGGAATAGAAGATTGGTTTGTCTAAGTCAATGGTATGATATTTGTTGGAAGGCACAAACTAGTGTAGTGCTCTAGATATTTAAACAACGATAAAGTGCAATAGTTGAATCAAAATAACTATAGTGAATTGTAACTCCAAGAATTATTCCAAAGAGGTCCTAAACAGACAATTTAAGTACAATTTTTGATTCTGGCGGATGACGATGGTAAATGAGTGCTGCAGTGATTCTTTTACTCCGTTGACGGTCCGATACGGGAGCGAGAAATCTCTTCTTTGTTCTCTCTCTTGTGTCTGCTGCTTGCCTAGGGGTGATATAGTCTCTATGAAGCAGAAAAGGTCAGCCTTTAGAATGTTCAAGTTTCTCCTATTTATAGCCATCATACTGATGGGCCATAGATGCCGCATATGCCTCTGTTTGGTGGCCGCTTAAGGCTTCTTCAACAGAATGCAGTTGCAACTGTAGTCGCATGCCATGGACAGATTGCCACGTGGTCTTAGATGAGATATATTATTGAAGAGATCTTGGGGTGGTTGCGTGTGTGACTTGGTCAGCTGAATACGTAGTCAGCACTAATTGTGCGAGAAATCATCTTCGGTTGTAATAGAAAGATTCTATAAGTCGAGAGCCGTATAACGTTTGGCCGCATATTATCGTGGTTGTATACGGGTACTAGTTTGGCCTTGGTCGGATGGACACTCTGGCCGTACGGTATTGTGGCCGCATATGTGCTCTTGTCTTGCCTTGTCGGATGGACACTCTGGCCGCATGATGGCAAGAAAATCATGCAGGCCACGTAGAGCTCATGCCCCTTCAAAATGAAAGTAGGTCGCAGATGAGCCACATAGAGCCCATGCGGCCCGAACAACCAAGGAGTTGGAAGCCATATAAGAAGAATCCATGCGGCCTAAACAACCACGAAGTAAGGGGCCGCATGAGATTCTCTGACACGGTATTCAATGCATGTCAGAAGTTCTGACACACCACTCATCACCCAGAACGCTTCGAGAATCGTGAGAGAGGCGGCGGCTTATAAAAAGATAAAAAGTCACATCAGTGCATTAATAATTTCGTCAGATGTGCCATGTCATATGTTCCCTCATATGTGGCTACGGCCCTATGCGGCCTCATCGTCAGATGTCCATTCATCCAAGGCCAGACGAGAGCTTGTATGCGGCTGTTTCGGATAATAAACAGAAAAGATGAATATGGGTGGAAAACGAGGTCTTATACGAAGACCCGCCCTTCTTTTATGTTTACAAACAAGATTATACAATTTAATCCTATACGAGGATGTCTAAGTACAATTTATTTAATCTGGGTAAATATTACTATAGGTGTCTGATCTGCAGTCGATCACTTTAGCCCTTGGACCACACGATGTTGAAGAAGTGCCGTAGAAGATAGAAAGCAGCTTCGAAGTTTGGTAAAGAGGGTGGGCGCCTGATGCCAAAGTTGTCGATCCCTTATCTTTGCCTGAGCTCTGGGTTCTTCTCTCTCTCTTGACCTCCTCCTCTCCTTTTTGACCAGTTTTTCGACCTTGTTCTGACCAATTTTTTGACCTTGTTCTGACCAATTTTTTGACCTTGTTCCTCTGTTGATAGAGGTCTCTATTTATAGAGTTTTTAGTGACAGTAACCACACAGTCGGAGTAGAAACCGAGTAGTGGAAGGTACAATACCCTTTTACACGACGGTTTAAAATAACCATGCGTGTAGATGACCTTTTGAGTGAGCATGTGACGCACGTCTAACTAAGGAACAGAACGCGTATATCTGCTACGAAGATCAGGACGTAGAAGCCACGTAGGTAGTTATCCCTTGTGTAGAAGAGGTTGGCGTAGAAGCCAAATGACTGTCACTATGGCGTAGAAGCCAAGTAGGCATAGAAGTCGAGTAGGCGTAGAAGCCAAGTAGGCATAGAAGCCAAGTAGGCATAGAAGCCAAGTAGGCGTAGAGGCCGAGTGATCGTAGAGGCCGAGTGGGCATAGAAGCCGAGTGGGCATAGAAGCCGAGAAGACGTAGAAGCCGAATGGTCGTAGAGGCCGAGTGGGCATAGAAGCCGAGTGGGCGTAGAAGCCGAGATGATGTGGATATTTTAGCCGGAATTATGGCTCTTGGAGATATAATCAAATCTCTTGCACTAAATGCAGAGATCTGCCCCCATCCTGTGCATTAAATGCTGAGGCGTATCTTTAAGATTTACCATCATTCTGCGTATTAAATACAAATACGCGCCTCGAATTATGTACGAAGAGTGACTGCTGATGTGGCGGTCTGTTTGCCTTCTGCGGAGCGTAAGAAGCTCATGTCTGCCTGTGTAAAATTGGGCAGTGTATTCCCTTATATGCGTAAGAGTAGTTTACACAAAGGGGATGTCACTGGACGACGGTTCGGTGATATTTAATCAAATCTCCTGCATTAAATGCGAAGATCCGCCATTATCCTGCTCATTAAATAAGGCATGTTTTGAAGGTCTGCCACCCTTCTGTGCATCAAGTGCAGATACGTGCCTTCGACATCTGTCAGTATTCGGCGCCTTAAATACAGAGGCGTGCCTTGAGAAACTGTCACCGCTCTGCGCATTAAATGCAGAGACGTACCTCAAGCCCTGTACGAAGTACAGCTTTTGACGTGGCAGGCTGTTTATCTTCTGCGGAGCGTAAACAGCTCACATCTGCTTGTGTAAAACTAGGCAGTGTATTCCTTCGTATGTGTAAAAGTGGTTTACGCAAAGGAAATGGCAGTAAATGATAGCCTGGGTTGCAGTATCGTGCCATCATTATTCCCGTCGCCTGGGGAGTCATTCAGTACTCTTTGTCAGGTTTATTTCGAAGAATACAAAGCGTTCCTCGTACACTTCAATGCTGCATTGAAAGCGGATGAGTTTTACGCCATAAAGGCGATGTAGCACCTCTTTTATGCTGAAGCAGCCTGGACATACTGTATTACGCGGATGGTCCTTGAGCCTAATTTTTATACTGTGCTCAGTGAAAAAGCTCTGTTGCTCATTTGATGGCTCTGAGGTCCTCTGTTTACGCTGCCCTGTATCAACATGCTGCGTATAGCTATCTAGCGTATTTTTTATGCTTCTACAAGACCCCCTTCAAAGCTTTTAAATTCCTTATAATTTAAAACACTTTGAATGAAGCATGAACCATTCCTCGTAACTCGAAATGCTCTGAATGGAGCATGAAATGGTCAAGCCTGACACATTTTTTCATGGCTGACTTTATGGCGGAGTTATTGGGGATCGGTGTGATCTCTTTCGCCTATAAAAAGGCTGAGGAGTTTCCCTGTTTCTTCCCATACTTCCTTCACCACACAGGGATGATGGCCGGAGTTCGTCGGGTCGACTTAAGGAAGAAGGAGATCATGCTCTTCCAGCATGTAAGGAGCCAAAAAAGATGGCGTCTTCGAGCAAATGTCCTCTGCAACGATGGATCATAGAAGGATATCATAGCCTCCTTTGCTAGGGATGATCAGCAACTTTGTATGGTGGTTCTCCGGGAGAGAAGAAGGGTCATATTTGACTAGGCAGCTTGCAAGTGGTGCCTTCTCCCGTTACCTCCGTGGACGAGAGCAGATAGACTAGCTCTGTCCAGGATTGAGTTGGGTAAAATATCTCAACTCAATCTGTCACGGCGCTGTCTGTAGGAAAGCAGATTTACCCTACTTTTCTTCTGTTGGAGGATGGGTCTATGCCCAGGTTTGTATCCTCCCGCCGTTGACCAATATGTCAGTCATTTTGTGGTCAACGACTGGCTGCTGGAGAAGATGGATGAAGAATGCCGCCCCTGCGAGAACCTGAACAGATTCTGGGCGCGATCTTCAGACGACGATGAGGAAGTCCTTTGTAGACGGAATTTCCCTCATATGTAATCATGAAAATGAAGAAAAATACTTGTAGACTGGATTTCCCTCATGTAATCATGCTTTTAATTTTAATAAAATCGTCTTTCTTCTTCGCATATGATCATCTTGCCATACTTTGCTGTGAAGTCTGAATATGTGTAGCTTTGACACGTCTGATTCTTTACGCCGACTCTGTTAGAAAGAGTGTTAGGTCCTGTCCTGTCTTTTACGCATAGCTAAGGATGCGCAGAAAGGCGCTTAGCAGTTGAGTTGTTCGAACTGTCCTGCTGTTAGGAACCGCGTAGAATTCTGAACTATTTTTACTTATGATTGTTTGTGGTATTAAACGAAAGAATGAAAGTGTATTTCAATGACGGGGTTATAAGAGGCCCGCGCCCTTTGGTTTACAAACAAACTTGTACAATGTAATCCTATACGAGGATGTGGGAGTACAATTTATTTAATCTGGGTATAAATTACTATAGATGTCTGATCTGCGGTCGATCACTTTAGCCCTTGGACTACACGATGTTGAAGAAGTGCCGTGGAAGACAGGATGCAGCTTCGGAGGTTGCAAAGGAGGGTGGATGTGCGATGCTGAAGGTCGTCGCTTCCTGTTCCTTGCCCGAGCTCTAGGTTCTCCTCTCTCTCTCTCTCTCTCTCTCTCTATCTCTCCTCCTTGATCTCTGGTTCGATGACCTTGTCCGATCGAGTTCTTCGACCTTTGATCTTGTATTGGTTTTCTTGACCAATTTTCCCGACCTTTTTCCCCAATGATAGGGGTCTCTATTTATAGAGTTTTGGTGACAGTGACCACTCCATCGGTGTAGCAACCGAGGAGTGGACAGTACAGCACCCTTTTACACAATGGTTTAAAATAACCAATGCCTGTGTGTAAATGACCTTTTGAGTGAGCATGTGACGCATGTCCAACTAAGGGGACAAAATGCGTATATCTGCTACAAAGATCACGGCGTAGAAGCCACGTAGGTAGGTATCCCTTGTGTAGCAGGGGTTGGCGTAAAAGCCAAGCGACTGTCACCTTGGCGTAGAAGCCAAAATAGGCATAGAAGCCGAGCAGGCATAGAAGCCGAATGGACATAGAAGCCGAACAGGCATAGAAGCCGAATGGGCATAGAAGCCGAGCAGGCATAGAAGCCGAATGGGCATAGAAGCCGAATGGTCGTAGAGATCGAGAGGGCGTTGGAAGCCAAGGGAGCACTGATCCTGAGCGGGCGTAGAAGCTACTGCGTACCTAGTCGAAGTGCTGATGCGGACGTCTTAGCCGAAATTACGGCTTTCGAAGATGTAATCAAATCTTCTACAGAGATTTGTCATCATCTTGTGCATTAAATGCGGAGACGTGTTTTTGGAGGTCTGCAGCCCTTCTATGCATCCGTCGTGCCTTGAGGGAAACTGTCACTGCTCTGTGCAATTAGACGTAGAGACGTGCCTCGAGCCCCGTACGAAGTGCAGCTTTTGACGTGGCAGCGGTTTGCCTTACTGCGGAGCGTGAAACAGCTCATGTTTGCCTGTGTAAACAAGGCAGCGTATTCCCTTGTACGCGAAAGAGCGGTTTACGCTGGAGGGACTTCAGTAGACGACGGTTTGGTGATATTTAACCAAATCCTCTGCATTAAATGCAGAGATCCGCCATCATACTGCGGGGTGCATCCCGAGGGGTCTGCCATCATTTCCAGCCGTCGTCTGGGTAGCCGTGCAGTACTTTTTGTCAGGAGTCAGAGGCCAGGTTCACTGCGTGACATGGCAGGTTCATTTTGGGGAAGACGAAGCGTTTCTCGTACACTTTAATGCTGCCTTGAGAGCGGCTGGGTTTTACGCCATGGAGGCGATAAAGAACCCTGTTTTACGTTGGATGGCTTCGAAGGCCTCTGCTTACGCTGCTCTGTTTCGAGATGCTGCGTAGATCGTTCCAGCATATTTTTCATGCTTCTACAAGACCCCCTTCAAAGCTTTTAAATTCCTCAGAATTTGAAACGCTTTGAAAGAAGCATGGACGGCCCCTCGTAACTCGAAACGTTTCTGAATGGAGCATTGAAACGGTCGATACTGACTTTATGGCGGATTTATTGGGGACCGCTGTGATCTCTTGCGCCTATAAAAGGCTGGGGGGGTGAACCTGTTTCACCGCATTCCCATTGTCATGCAGAGATGATCACCGGAGCTCGTCGGGTCGATCTGAGGAAGAAGGAGATCATTTTCTTCCAGCATATAAGGAGCCGAAAAAGATGGCGTCTTCGAGCGAGTGTCCACTGCAACGATGGATCATGGAAGGATATCTTAGCCTCCCTTGCTCAGGATAATCAGCAACTTTATGCGGCCTCTCACTCGGAGAGTGGGGCGGGGTCACTTTTGACCAGGCCGCTTGCAAGTGGCTCCTCCTCTCGTTACCTTTGGTGACGAGAGGCAGACAGACCGGCCAGAGTGGCGGTGGTCTGTAGGGAAGCAGAGTTACCCTGCTTCGGAGGATGGGTCATCTGCCCAGTTGTGTATCCTCCTGCCACCGATCATCTTCTTACAAGAAGGGAAAGACCTTTGTAGAGGGGATTTCCCTCATATGTAATAAAGAAAACCCCTGTAGACAGGATTTCCCTCATATGTAATTGTGATTTTAGCTTTAAATAAAGCCGTCTTTCTTCTTCATATGATCGTCTTTGCCATACGTTGCTTATGAAGTCTGGATATGTGCAGCTTCAACACGTCTGAATCTTTACGCCGACTCTGATAGAAAGAGTATTAGGCCCTGAATAGTCCATAGAATGCTGCTGAGCGTCCTTGAACATTTAGAACTGTCCTGTTGCTAGGACTGAGGAACGGCGTAGAATTCTGAACTGTTGCTTCTCTAATGAGCAGGATCTTGTTCAGACTTCGTCTTCAAGAATGATCTCTCGAAACTCCCTTGGAACAGGGTTGAGATTTTTGGCTGTCGAATTGAGTTGCCACCTTGATAGACGGAATGTTCAGACTGGAGTCTGGATGAACCTCCAATTTTGGACCCGAGAAGAGTAATTTCTCAATGTTTGAACTCTGTATGCTTCGGGTATTTGGGATGCTCTGGGTCAAGAATGAGTATCTTCTGTGTGAACTCTTTGCAATTGACCGCCTTGGGGACTGTTCGGATATGCGAAAAGTCGTAGAGCGCGAAATCATCAGTCTGTAGCCTCTGAGCGTAAAAACACCACCGAGCGCGAAATTATAGACTTGTGGTTCCTGAGCGTGAAGTCATAGGTTTGTTGCCTCTCGAGCATAAAAGCTACCGAGCACAAAGGCATCCGGGCATAAATCGTAGACTTGTAGCTGTCGAACATGAAGCCGTAGATCTGTTGCCGTCGAGCGTAGAAAAGCTCCTTTAGTGCAGAACTGTAGATCTGTAGCCTGTGAGCGTAAGAACACCATCGAGCGTGAAATCGTAGACTTGTGGTTCCTGAGCGTGAAGTCATAGGTTTGTTGCCTCTCGAGCATAAAAGCTATCGAGCACAAAGGCATCCGGGCATAAACCGTAGACTTGTAGCTGTCGAACATGAAGCCGTAGATCTGTTGCTGTCGAGCGTAGAAAAGCTCCTTTAGCGCAGAACTGTAGATCAGTTGCCTGTGAGCGTAAGAACACCATCGAGCGTGAAATCGTAGACTTGTGGTTCCTGAGCGTGAAGTCATAGGTTTATTGCCTCTCGAGCATAAAAGCCACCGAGCACAAAGGCATCCGGGCATAAACCGTAGACTTGTAGCTGTCGAACATGAAGCCGTAGATCCGTTGCTATCGAGCGTAGAAAAGCTCCTTTAGCGCAGAACTGTAGATCTGTAGCCTGTGAGCGTAAGAACACCATCGAGCGTGAAATCGTAGACTTGTGGTTCCTGAGCGTGAAGTCGTAGGTTTGCTGCCTCTCGAGCGTAAAAGCTACCGAGCACAAAGGCATCCGGGCATAAACCGTAGACTTGTAGCTGTCGAACATGAAGCCGTAGATCTGTTGCTGTCGAGCGTAGAAAAGCTCCTTTAGCGCAGAACTGTAGATCTATACTCCTGAAAAGAAAATTTCTTCGAGCGTGAGGTTTTGCGGATCTGTTGCTTCTGAGCATAAACTGAGCCCACCGAGCGTGAGATCGTCGATTTGGTATCTGCTGAGCGTAAAGTCGTAGGTTTGTGGCCTCTCGAGCATAAAAGCTACCGAGCACAAAGGCATCTAGGCGTAAAACCATAGACTTGCAGCTTGCGAGCGTAAAATCGTAGATCTGTTGCTGTCGAGCGTAGAAAAAGCTCTTTTAGAGTAGAACCCGCTGAACCGTCTTGTACGAAAAAACCTTTCGAATTCGTTGACTGTCCGTTTTTCGAGGGTAGTGGGCTGACGTAGCATCCAATCATAACCAATTCTTAATTATGAGATCCGGTTGGGGTCTCGAGGGGTTCGTCCGAGGATTCGAGGAGTCGACTCGGACCGTATATATATACCCCAAGCTTTAAAAAAAAAAGCTTTTTATCTGTCTTCTGCGAAAGAGAGCTTTCGACTGTTCGAGTTTTCCTTCGTTCCTTCTCCGAGTACTTCGAGTCCTCAGAAATGGCGTTGAAACAAACTCCCTCCGCTAAGGAAAAGAGCGTAGGTTCTTCGTCTCGTCCTTCGGTACCGACGAGAGAATCTTCGGTCGGGCGAGATGAACCTCCTTCCGTGAGAAGTATTCCGCCGACGAGCAGTGCACCTGGCTTTGGAGGTAGAGCCTTTTGGGATGACACAAACGACGAAAAATCCTTCGCACACGTTGAACGTGACCGTGCTAGGTCGTCTTCTGTGCTGATAGCCTCTTTTGAGGAAGATGATGCACGGAGACGCTTTCATCTTTTACGCCCACATTTCTAATGTGCTAGCGTAAGAGCTCCATATTTTCGTAGCTCTGAGCGTAAAAGCTCTGGCTGACGAAAATCGGGGTATATCGTAAATTTTGAATTTTACGCTTGCGGAGGAGACTTCTGGCGTATAGAGACCAAATTTGCGCAATCTTGGCGTAAAGCACAGACTGTCGTTTTCTTTTGGTCTATACTTGTACAGGATTTGTAATGACCTATTTTCCTTGCACTTTTGCAGTTGATTTGGGTGAGTCACCGCTGGCTGAGGTGATGGGCTCTGCTGCCGGGATGCTGCACTCGAACTACCTGGAGGATCTGTCCCATGTGGCCTTTCCCATCTCTGGACCCCAGTACCCTGAGGGCAGGGCGTTTCTGATATCGGCCCAGGGTGAGCGAATGCTGTTGAGCATGATCAATGGTGAACCGCTGACATATGTAGACGGGGAGCAGTACATAAAGCCGGCTTTCCTGTTTGGGGACATGATCGATAAGCAGTCCCAGACGAAATCCAAGAGGGAGCCTTGGGTCTTCCCTGCCGGGAATTTGGTCTTGTATCTGCCGACGATGCCGAGGGATTATCCTATCTCGGCTTTCTCCCATGCGACGCATCCCAGGAAGATGTCGTGGAAGCTGACTCCTGATCTTCACGGGAAGCCTGTGAAGATCTTTCATCTGAAAGGAGCTGACCAGGGGTCTTTTGTCAGTCGCCCCTCCGGCGTTGTGACGCTGTTCCGGGATCTGTGCCCGGGTAATGTCCCGAGTGAAGATAGCTCGGTGATCCAGCCTGTTCAGTTGCCGACCTTCTGCAATGACTTCATGAGTCGAGGCGGGGTATATCCCAAGGAGAATCCTCGGTGCAACGGGTGGATCACCCCAACGAACTCCCGATGGAGATGCCTAGTTGATTGGGCCTTATCGCACTTTCGAAGAGAGCTGGAGGACATCGGACTATACGCCGCTGTGAGCGCGACGAGTGTTGGGTTGCCTCCCAATGCTAATTTGTTCTTGGCACTGATGGAGCGGTATATTCCGCTCATCGGGACCTTCGCCACTACGCTGGGGGAGTTGGGATTGGCCCTCCATGAGATGGCAGTTGGGGGATTCGGACCGGGAGTTGGGGGATTCGGACCGGGAGTTGGGGGATTGGCCCTCCTCGAGACTGCCGATGGGGGATACCCCATATGAAGAGTATGTCCCCACCAACCGGGAGTTGGGGGATTCGGATCCTCGGGTGGCGGAAGTATATCAGGAGCTGATGTCACAACCCGCACCCAAAAATCGGGCATGAGCCGTGGGTACGTCCAGCCTACGCCGCAGAATCGGCGGTAGAACGCTGTAAAGGTCCGTTCTAGGTCAACCATATCTATCTATATCTCACTGAAAAATCCGGCATGACCTCTCCAAAAAGGAGGGCAAAACCACGCAATATATATATAAAATCCTCTCCCAAAGGAGGCAACCACGCAATATATATATATCAATGATCTCAATCATAAAATCTAGAGGAAGAATATAAGCACGATATGATATAAACAAAGAAACAGAACCAAGAGAGCAAGATAATCCAAAATAATACAGTCCAAGTCTACAAATAGCTACAACATCTCAAGCAACAAGAGAATAAGTACAGTCATCCAAAATACAAACCACTGGAAATAACCCAGGAAACCCACCTAGCTAACTAGGGTGCTATCGGCGTCTCCTCGGCACACTCCTCCTCGGGTTCACAACAGTCGTCAATACCAGGCCCGTAGAACGTAGGGCAATAGTCCTCAGGATCCTCTGGAAAAAAATATGCCCAGTCAGGACTGGAGCGAAGTACATAACTCTGAAAGCAACTCCAAATGCATGGTAAGGTGTATATGACGAGCAATAGAAAAGTAATCAAGATGCACAGGAAATAAATATATGCTGGAGCACAATAAGTAGCTGCAATGTAAACTGGAGAACAATACAAGTAGTAGAAAAGTAACTGCAGATGAGAAACATGAATACTAGCTAAGTGCCTTGAGCACAAGTTCGTTATATGATCGGCTTAGGTTGCACATGAAGTACACTACGATAACTCCGTTATGCGTGAGTTGCATAACCGACATACACATGAATACTGTTTTGGCTTTGATCATATAACCAACTCCTACTCCCCTCCCCCACTAATACCATTGGATCCAACCATAACACGCTACGTACATGATAATAGCTCGCGCACACGAAGGCGAGAGCACAAGAAGCACATGATAGCACATGATAATCAATACCCGAAGCACATGATGAAATACACGTGATAGAGTACCCGCTGAACACGGCAAGGGGGATAGCACCTCATGACGGGATCCACTAGTACCAGCTCGTGTAATAAAGTGTCAGAATCAAGTATTACAGTTCTAGAACAGGTGATATAAACGCTATCATGAAATGGAAACTATCAGAGGTAGGTACTCGCCTGATGTCCTGAGCAACTGATGAGGATCGAGGTCCGGACCGGTGTAGCAAGGACCTAATGCGAAAAGCAAGGATTAAACAGGGTTCTAAGCATTCAAACTGATATAAAATAATTAAAAACAGGCTTCTAGGGCTATTCTAGGTCGAACGGGTCAAACCGGTGAAATTCGGGTCAAAAGTCAACCCGGGATCCAAAAAGTCAACTCTAGGTCAAAACTAGGTCAAACGTTGACTTTTACGGTCAACGGGGACAATTATGGTCAAAGCTAGGTCAAACTAGGGTGCCCCTAAAATTCTAGGTCAAACCGAGCTCATTAAGCTACTAAACTCACAAACTCGCCTAATCGAGATACCGGGATACCCTCGGTATCCGATACCTCGCCCTAGGCCACGCACCCCGCCTAAACCCGCTAAAACCTATGCTAGCACGCGTAATTATATATATATAAACATATAAAAATCACTCCCAAGCATTTCCTAGGCTAATGCTCAAATACCCCGCTCGAAACTCAATACCTTGAATATCTCAAGGTATCGAGATACCTCGGTATCTCAAGGTATTGAGGTTTCGCTCTAAAACCCTCTAACTAGCTACCTAGCTATTAATTATGCACCTAGTTATTAATCTAGGCTAGGTAATATAGTTACCTATCATATTTATATATATCTAAATAGGTATCTACCTATATACATATATCCACACATATATATATCCATTACCCATTACCTATTTCCTTACCTAATCATAACATATATATATATATACCTATCAAGATATCTATATATATATATATAACTATAGGTATATAGATATCTATCTCTTAGATAGATAAAACTATCTATCTACCTATCTAGTATCTATCTATCTAAATATCTAATAACTATTTAACTAGCTATCTTATCTATTTATCCTACTATCTATCTATCTAACTTATTATGTATCTATCTATCTATCTATCTAATCTATCTAATACTCCATCTATCTATTAATCTAGCATATATATATCTATCAATCTATCCAACTACCTATCTATCTTATCCTTAACTTATCTATCAACTAATAGCTATCTAGCTATCTAACTATCTATTCATCTTATTATCTATCTATCTAAATACCTAACTATCTAGTTAACTATTAAACCAACTACCTCCCTGCGAATGTTGCTGCTGCTCTAGCGCTGCGTACTGCTACTGTTGCCCTTGCATATTGCTGCTGCCGCTGCTCCTACATGCTGATGCTGCTGCCCATGCTGCTGCTACTGCTGAGCAGCATGCTGCTGCTGCTGCAGCTGCTGTGCACTGCACAGCAGCGTGCTATGCGCTGCGGCCTCGCTGCCCCGCTGCTGCATGCTCCCTTAACTGCTGCTGCTGCTGTGCTGTGTCCCCGCTGTGCTGCTGCTACTTGCTGTTTCAGGCAGTGGCTGAAACCCCCCCTTCCAACTCACATACACACACACACACACAAATATATATACATAGCTACATATATATATACACTTGATACATATATATATATATATCTATATATCTACACACACTCTCAACTATATATATATACACACATACGAATACATATACATATACACACAAGCACACTTACACATATACATATATATATATATATACACATAGACATATACATATACAAGTACATAAATATAAATACACACATATATATATAAATATATATACATAAACACACATACATATATATAAATATATATATATATAGACACATATCAATACAAACACAACCACGCACACAACACTCAAACCACACGCCCTACTCACGTCCAACGACCCCGACACTCACCAATACCCTAAAATATATAAAATATAGCCCGAAAACTCTAGCACACACTCCCCGATACTAACCCAACGCGCGTACAAGCCCGAAACGAGGAAACCAAGTCGAAATGGCCGTTCGGTCATTTCGACGAACACGTGGTGCGCGGCTCGGAAAACCTCCTGAAACGCACACCAAACGAACTCGAAATTGGCCCAAAATTTACCCACGCGCTCTACACGATATCTAGATCCTAGAATATGGGCTCCTACGTCGATTCTAGGCCCGTGGCGGAAACGCACATGCACTTAGAATCGGCGACGACGAAAAGCCCCAATTTCGCCCGAAACGCCCATTTTTCCGCGACACGGCTTCCCGTGTCCGAACGGAGACACGCACTCACCCTCTAGACACCCGACAATGTCTACCTAGGTCCATCTAACCTAGGGCATCACCCAAAATTGGGCCAAATTCGGATTCTACCCGAATTTGACACAAAACCTAATGTCAAAGTCTCTAAACTCACCCAAACTAGTTCCAACTTCCTCCTACGGGTAGGGTTAGGGTCTAGGAGGGTTCTACAACACTAATTACACTACACAAAAATAATTGGGAAGGGAAAAGTTAGGTTTTACCTCTTGGGAGTTGGAATCCCAAGGCCAAAGTCTCCGATCTACTCCAAATCACCTCCCTCAAGCTCCAAGCCACCAATTCTAGCTCTCACACTAGATCTAAGCTCCTCACACTTTGGAGGAAGAAGGAGAAGAAAGAAGAAGTGGAGAAGAAGAAGAAGTGAAGAAGAAGAAGAATGCAAGGAGGGGGCTGCTGCTGGAATTCCACGGGTGGGGGTAGGTAGGGCCGGCCTTGGGTAATTAAAGAGGGTTCCACTAAGTCCAAATGACCAAAATGCCCTCCCGTAACTCGGTTTTGGGTTTCAGGTCTCCAAATGCACTCAAACTAGCTCCAAATCTCTCCAACTAACCTCCTAAAAATAAAATAATAAATCTAAGCCCCAAAATAATTCTCACAAGGGTGTGGGCTGGGTCGGACATGGGTCCACTAAGGTCTGACATGGGTCCAGGCTAGCCAAAACCCTAAAACAATCAAAATAAAAATAAGACAAGCACTAATTAATTATAAATATAAATAATTAAATACAATACACTATTTATCAAATAAAAAAATATACCCTATTTTCTAGAATTGGGTAGTGACAAGTCTACCCTCCTTAAAATAATTTCGTCCTCGAAATTAAAAGACGAAACTAGGACAGGAATGCAAAGAAAGAACTATACCTCAGGGCTCGAAGAGATAGGGGTATCGCTCGCGCATTTCATCCTCCCTCTCCCAGGTCGACTCTCCTGGAGAGTGATGCCTCCACGCGACGCGAACCAAGGGAATAGTCTGGTTCCTCAACACCTTCTCTCGCCGATCCAGAATATCCACCGGCTGCTCCGGATAGCTAAGAGTAGGGCCCACCACGATCTCCGAGTGATCCAATACGTGACTGGGATCCGCCACGTACCATCTCAACTGCGACACGTGGAACACATCATGAACTCCCTCCAGCGTAGGCGGCAACTCAAGCCTATACGCCACGGCGTCGACCCTCTCAAGAACACGAAAGGGTCCGACGAAACGTGGGCTAAGCTTTCCGCCTCCACCGAAGCGAATAGTGCCCCGCGTCGGAGAAATCCTCAGGAACACCAGATCTCCAACCTAGCACAAACAAGGTCTCTGCACTTAGTCTAAAACAAGCAATCACAAACAAACACAAGAACAAAATCTAAATTCTAAGCTATACCTCGAACTCCAAAGATCTCCGGTGGCTATCGGTCCAATGCCGCTGCCTGTCCTGTGCCACCCGAAATCTATCTCTAATGAGCTTGACCTTCTCCGCTGCATCGACCACCATCTCTGGGCCAAGCAAAGCTCTCTCACCTACATCATCCCATGATAACGGAGTGCGACACCTCCGTCCATACAATGCCTCAAAAGGTGATATCTCGATACTGGCTTGGTAGCTGTTGTTGTAAGCAAACTCTACCAAGTGCAAGTGATCCTCTCAAGAGCCTCTGAAATCCAAAACACAGGTCCGAAGCATGTCCTCAAGTGTCTGAATGGTCCTCTCTGACTGACCATCTGTCTGCGGGTGATACGCACTACTAAACTTGAGCTGGGTGCCCAAGCTAGCCTGCAGACTCCTCCAGAAATGCGAAGTAAAGCGACTGTCCTGATCTGATACTATGCTCACTGGAACTCCATGCAGTCTGACTATCTGGCGCACATACATCTCTGCTAGTCTCTCTGTAGACGTACCCACTTTGAACGGTAGAAAGTGGACCGATTTGGTCAACCTGTCCACGATGACCCAAATCGCATCTTTCCCGCCTGGAGAACGGGGAAGTCCAGAAACAAAATCCATGGTCACATGCTCCCATTTCCACTCCAGAATGGGTAACGGCTGGAGTAATCCTCCTGGCCTCTGCCTCTCCGCCTTCACCTGCTGGCACACTAAGCATCGGAATACGAAGCGTGCTACCTCTCGCTTCATCCCGTACCACCATACATGCTGTCTCAGATCTCTATACATCTTGTTGGCACCTGGATGCATAGAATACTGGGATCGATGCGCCTCCTGGAGAACCTCCTCGCGCAACGACCCACTCGGCACACACAACCTGGTACCGTGCCGCAAAGAACCATCATCAGCAATGGTGAAGTCATCTGCTAAATCCATCTGAACCTGCTCCCTGATGCTCCTCAGAGACTCATCCTCAAACTGTATAGCCCTGATCCTGTCTACCAACTCTGACTGAATCTGCAGTCCCCACATCTGCATCTCAACTCCAGGCACTATCACCTCAATGCCCAAGTTCTCTAGATCTGCTATAAGATAACGATCTGTAGTCAGGCACATAGCTACCGGATACCTGCTCAATGCATCCGCAACTACGTTCGCCTTCCCTGGATGATACTGCAATGATATGTCGAAGTCTTTCATCAACTCCAACCATCTCCTCTGCCTCATGTTCAGCTCTTTTTGGGTAAACACATACTTCAAGCTCGTGTGGTCTGTGAAGATCTCCATATGCTCTCCGTATAAATAGTATTTCCACAACTTCAGAGCAAAAATGACCGCTGCCAACTCCAAATCGTGGGTAGGGTAATTCTTCTCATGAGGACGTAATTGCCTGGAAGCATAGGCAATCACCCTCCCATTCTGCTGCAACACACAACCCAGTCCCTTCCCCGATGCATCACTATAGATAGTGAATCCTCCAGAACCTGATGGCAATGTCAATACTAGAGCTGTCGTCGACCTCCTCTTTAGCTCATCAAAGGCGATCTGGCACTCCTCTGACCAAACAAACTCCACGTCCTTCCGGGTCAGCCTGGACAACGGCTCTGCAATCCAAGAAAAATCCTGAACAAATCTCCTGTAGTAGCCTGCCAGTCCCAAGAAACTTCTGACCTCGGCTACTGAACTCGGAGCACTCCATGCCTCAACTGCCACGATCTTTCTCGGATCCACCGAGATACCCTCTCCAGTCACCACATGACCAAGGAATTCAACCTTGCCAAGGAAGAACTCACACTTCGAAAGCTTTCCATAAAGCTCCTCCTTCCTGAGAGTCTCCAGCACTATCCTCAGATGCTCCTCGTGCTCCTCTGGGGTCTTCGAATACACCAAGATGTCATCTATAAACACCACCACAAACCTGTCCAGATGCTGATGGAACACCTTGTTCATCAGATTCATGAACACTGCCGGGGCATTAGTCAACCCAAACGGCATCACCAAGAACTCATACTGTCCATATCTGGTCCGAAAAGCTGTCTTCGAAATATCCTCCTTTCTGACTTTCACCTTGTGGTAGCCTGTCCTCAGATCAATCCTGGAAAATACCCTCGCTCCGCTTAACTGGTCAAATAGATCATCAATACGCGGCAGCGGATACTTGTTCTTGATTGTGAGGCTGTTCAGAGCCCTGTAGTCGATACACATCCGTATCGACCCATCCTTCTTCGGCACAAAAAGTACCGGAGTACCCCACGGAGAAGAACTAGATCTGATAAATCCCTTGTCCTGAAGCTCATCCACCTGCTTCTTCAACTCTATCAGCTCACTATTGCTGACTCTATAGACGTGCTGGGATATCGGCTCCGCGCCTGGCACCAAGTCTATAAAGAACTCCACGTCTCTGTCCGGAGGTAACCCTGGCAACTCCTCCGGAAAGACATCCATATACTCCTCTATCAGTGGATGTAGCGACCTCGGCTCTACCACCAGGGCTCCGCAGAAGACTCCCTCGGTCTGCTCCGCTGCTCCTCTGGCAAAATGAAACTCTGGCTCACCCGGCGGACTAAACAAAACTCTGCCTCCACGACAATCTATACTAGCACAATGCATACTCAACCAATCCATCCCGAGTACAACATCGTAGCTCGGAAGTGGCATTACGAGTAGGCACACACTCAACTCCCGGCCTCCCAAGGTAACTCTCCGGTCTCTGCAAACATCACGGACTAGGATGATACCACCCCCGGTCGTGATCTTGCAGAGTCTAGCTAAAGGTTCAGCAACAAGATGGTGTCTAACAACAAAAGATACAGACACAAAGCTATGGGAAGCACCGAAATGAAATAAATCAAGTGCTGGAATGGAATCAAGGAGAACAGAACCTGAGATAACGTCACCAACTGGCTCGACCTCGTCCACTGTCAGGGCAAAAGCTCGCCCCTGCTGTCCTCCTCGGTGCTGGTGCTGGTGCTGGGCGAACCTCTGCTGCTGAGTCTGCAAAGGCTGACCTCTCTGCTGCGCTGCAGGTGCTCTGGCTGGTGCCCTCTGAGCGGCTCCTCCGCCCTGAGCTGTACGGGCAAGCGCTGAAGGACAATCCTTCAGCTGGTGGTCTGCGGCGCCACACAATAAATATCTGCCCAGCCTCTTTTTGTATATGTCCCATCCGTGCCCTGGCTTCCTACAGAAAGGGCAAACGATGGGCTACCTCTGGCCCTGCTGCTGACCCTGCCTCTGCTGCTGAGGCGCCTGTCGGAAGGGCGCCCGACCCTGACCCTGGTGCTGCTGGGTCTGCTGGAATGGCCTCTTGGCCGGGCCTGCACTGCTGCCTGCTCCGGAAGTGTCTCTGCCCCTCTTCGTCTTCAGCTCCAAATCATCCTCAGCCCTCTGAGCATCGCTGACAATCTGCTCGAAGGTCGCCTCGCGGTCGCTCCTAGTCAAGGACTTGACCGCCATGACCAAGCCCTTACGGAACTTCTGCACCTTCGCTGCCTCAGACAACCCCTCAACAAATCTGCCCAGATGGCAGAACTCCGCTGCATACTCATCTACTAGCATACTCCCCTGGACGAGCGCCTTGAACTGACTCTCTAAGGCACTGAGAGCCACGTCCGGGAAGAACTTCTCCTTGAAAAGCTTCTTGAAAGCCTCCCAAGTCAATCCCGGAGCTGCTATCCGCGTATCCGTGCGGAACCAAGTAAGGGCAAGGTCGAAAATCTGGCTGCCCGCTGCCTCTATCTGCATGCTGGCTGGGATCATCGCCAGCCGAAAGATGCCCTCTATATGCTCGATCCAGTCGTCGGCGTACAGGATCCCCTCTGTGCCGCGGAACTCCTTAGGCCGCATCCTCTGAAAATCGATGATAGTACCCGGCCTAGGATACTGAGCCTGCTCTGGCTGTGGCTGGATCTGAGCCACTCTGTCGACCGCTGTCAAAGCCACCTGATGAGCATTCTCAATGCCCATCCTCAAAACATCTGCCTGGCGGTGCTGCGCATCCATCATCTCTCGAAAGAATGCGAACAACTGCGTAGCATCTACTGGCGCAGGCGGTGGTGGAGGAGGTACCACCGGGACAACTGGGGTGGCTCTCGGATCAATGGGAGTAAGGGGATCTCTGAGAGAAACTGAAGCTCCCTCAACCGCAGGAGTGGCGAGTGGAGCGGTAGCGGCTGCCGGAAGTCGAGCAGGTCGAGAGGTGGCAGACCTCTCGGTGGCAGCTGCTGGGGCGGTGCGCTGAGATCTGGTCTTCGGAGGCATCCTGAACACAGATCAAAAGAAGTCAATATAGTGCATGAAACGATAACATCAATGAAGGACAATAATATTGCAAAAAAAAATAATTACAGAAAAATTAAAGATAGCAAAAGGAAGTAGGAAGGGTCCTAGTTGTGATTGAGCACACTCTCTCTCAGCCTATCTCCTATATCCTATTGCAGGTAACCCTAAAAGCCGACCTACATGGGCCACCACCAAAAACGTGTCACGACCCGCACCCGAAAATCAGGCATGAGCCGTGGGTACGTCCAGCCTATGCCGCAGAATCGGCGGTAGAACGCTGTAAAGGTCCGTTCTAGGTCAACCATATCTATCTATATCTCACTGAAAAATCCGGCATGACCTCTCCAAAAAGGAGGGCAAAACCACGCAATATATATATAAAATCCTCTCCCAAAGGAGGCAACCACGCAATATATATATATCAATGATCTCAATCACAAAATCTAGAGGAAGAATATAAGCACGATATGATATAAACAAAGAAACAGAACCAAGAGAGCAAGACAATCCAAAATAATACAGTCCAAGTCTACAAATAGCTACAACATCTCAAGCAACAAAAGAATAAGTACAGTCATCCAAAATACAAACCACTGGAAATAACCCAGGAAACCCACCTAGCTAACTAGGGTGCTATCGGCGTCTCCTCGGCGCACTCCTCCTCGGGGTCACAACAGTCGTCAATACCAGGCCCGTAGAACGTAGGGCAATAGTCCTCAGGATCCTCTGGAAAAAATATGCCCAGTTAGGACTGGAGTGAAGTACATAACTCTGAAAGCAACTCCAAATGCATGGTAAGGTGTATATGACGAGCAATAGAAAAGTAATCAAGATGCACAGGAAATAAATATATGCTGGAGCACAATAAGTAGCTGCAATATAAACTGGAGAACAATACAAGTAGTGGAAAAGTAACTGCAGATGAGAAACATGAATACTAGCTAAGTGCCTTGAGCACAAGTTCATTATATGATCGGCTTAGGTTGCACATGAAGAACACTACGATAACTTCGTTATGCGTGAGTTGCATAACCGACATACACATGAATACTGTTTTGGCTTTGATCATATAACCAACTCCTACTCCCCTCCCCCACTAATACCATTGGATCCAACCACAACACGCTACGTACATGATAATAGCTCGCGCACACGAAGGCGAGAGCACAAGAAGCACATGATAGCACATGATAATCAATACCCGAAGCACATGATGAAATACACGTGATAGAGTACCCGCTGAATACGGTAAGGGGGATAGCACCTCATGACGGGATCCACTAGTACCAGCTCGTGTAATAAAGTGTCAGAATCAAGTATTACAGTTCTAGAATAGGTGATATAAACGCTATCATGAAATGGAAACTATCAGAGGTAGGTACTCGTCTGATGTCCTGAGCAACTGATGAGGATCGAGGTCCGGACCGGTGTAGCAAGGACCTAATATGAAAAGTAAGGATTAAACAGGGTTCTAAGCATTTAAACTGATATAAAATAATTAAAAACAGGCTTCTAGGGCTATTCTAGGTCGAACGGGTCAAACCGGTGAAATTCGGGTCAAAAAGTCAACCCGGGGTCCAAAAAGTCAACTCTAGGTCAAAACTAGGTCAAACGTTGACTTTTATGGTCAACGGAGACAATTATGGTCAAAGCTAGGTCAAACTAGGGTGCCCCTGAAATTCTAGGTCAAACCGAGCTCATTAAGCTACTAAACTCCAAAACTCGCCTAATCGAGATACCGGGATACCCTCGGTATCCGATACCTCGCCCTAGGCCACGCACCCCGCCTAAACCCGCTAAAACCTATGCTAGCACGCGTAATTATATATATATAAACATATAAAAATCACTCCCAAGCTTTTTCTAGGCTAATGCTCAAATACCCCGCTCGAAACTCAATACCTTGAATATCTCAAGGTATCGAGATACCTCGGTATCTCAAGGTATTGAGGTTTCGCTCTAAAACCCTCTAACTAGCTACCTAGCTATTAATTATGCACCTAGTTATTAATCTAGGCTAGGTAATATAGTTACCTATCATATTTATATATATCTAGATAGGTATCTACCTATATACATATATCCACACATATATATATCCATTACCCATTATCTATTTCCTTACCTAATCATAACATATATATATATACCTATCAAGATATCTATATATATATATATAACTATAGGTATATAGATATCTATCTCTTAGATAGATAAAACTATCTATCTACCTATCTAGTATCTATCTATCTAAATATCTAATAACTATTTAACTAGCTATCTTATCTATTTATCCTACTATCTATCTATCTAACTTATTATGTATCTATCTATCTATCTATCTAATCTATCTAATACTCTATCTATCTATTAATCTAGCATATATATCTATCAATCTATCCAACTACCTATCTATCTTATCCTTAACTTATCTATCAACTAATAGCTATCTAGCTATCTAACTATCTATTCATCTTATTATCTATCTATCTAAATACCTAACTATCTAGTTAACTATTAAACCAACTACCTCCCTGTGAATGTTGCTGCTGCTCTAGCGCTGCGTACTGCTACTGTTGCCCTTGCATATTGCTGCTGCCGCTGCTCCTACATGTTGATGCTGCTGCCCATGCTGCTGCTACTGCTGAGCAGCATGCTGCTGCTGCTGCAGCTGCTGTGCACTGCACAGCAGCGCGCTATGCGCTGCGGCCTCGCTGCCCCGCTGCTGCATGCTCCCTTTACTGCTGCTGCTGCTGTGCTGTGTCCCCGCTGCGCTGCTGCTACTTGCTGTTTCAGGCAGTGGCTGAAACCCCCCCTTCCAACTCACATACACACACACACACACAAATATATATACATAGCTACATATATATATACACTTGATACATATATATATATCTATATATCTACACACACTCTCAACTATATATATATACACACATACGAATACATATACATATACACACAAGCACACTTACACATATACATATATATATATATACACATAGACATATACATATACAAGTACATAAATATAAATACACACATATATATATAAATATATATACATAAACACACATACATATATATAAATATATATATATATAGACACATATCAATACAAACACAACCACGCACACAACACTCAAACCACACGCCCTACTCACGTCCAACGACCCCGACACTCACCAATACCCTAAAATATATAAAATATAGCCCGAAAACTCTAGCACACACTCCCCGATACTAACCCAACACGCGTATAAGCCCGAAACGAGGAAACCAAGTTGAAATGGCCGTTCGGTCATTTCGACGAACACGTGGTGCGCGGCTCGGAAAACCTCCTGAAACGCACACCAAACGAACTCAGAATCGGCCTAAAATTTACCCACGCGCTCTACACGATGTCTAAATCCTAGAAAATGCGCTCCCACGTCGATTCTAGGCCCGTGGCGGAAACGCACACGCACTTAGAATCGGCGACGACGAAAAGTCCCAATTTCGCCCGAAACGTCCGTTTCTCCGCGACACGGCTTCCCGTATCCGAACGGAGACACGCACTCACCCTCTAGACACCCGACAACGTCTACCTAGGTCCATCTAACCTAGGGCATCACCCAAAATTGGGCCAAATTTGGATTCCACCCGAATTCGACACAAAACCTAATGTCAAAGTCTCTAAACTCACCCAAACTAGTTCCAACTTCCTCCTACGGGTAGGGTTAGGGTCTAGGAGGGTTCTACAACACTAATTACACTACACAAAAATAATTAGGAAGGGAAAAGTTAGGTTTTACCTCTTGGGAGTTGGAATCCCAAGGCCAAAGTCTCCGATCTACTCCAAATCACCTCCCTCAAGCTCCAAGCCACCAATTCTAGCTCTCACACTAGATCTAAGCTCCTCACACTTTGGAGGAAGAAGGAGAAGAAAGAAGAAGTGGAGAAGAAGAAGAAGTGAAGAAGAAGAAGAATGCAAGGAGGGGGCTGCTGCTGGAATTCCACGGGTGGGGGTAGGTAGGGCCGGCCTTGGGTAATTAAAGAGGGTTCCACTAAGTCCAAATGACCAAAATGCCCTCCCGTAACTCGGTTTTGGGTTTCGGGTCTCCAAATGCACTCAAACTAGCTCCAAATCTCTCCAACTAACCTCCTAAAAATAAAATAATAAATCTAAGCCCCAAAATAATTCTCACAAGGGTGTGGGCTGGGTCGGACATGGGTCCACTAGGGTCTGACATGGGTCCAGGCTAGCCAAAACCCTAAAACAATCAAAATAAAAATAAGACAAGCACTAATTAATTATAAATATAAATAATTAAATACAATACACTATTTATCAAATAAAAAAAAATATACCCTATTTTCTAGAATTGGGTAGTGACAGCTGATGTGTCAGTACTTCGCGTGCACCGCTATTTATGACGAGCCCTCGGATTTGGCCCATACCACCAAGTGGATGTCTTACCTCTTCTTCCATCGGGCTAGGGCCGCTAAGTCGGAGAAAGCTTTGGGGGGTAAGAATGAGCCCGTAAACTGCTTGAGCGTCCTTAGTGCCCAGGTGGTCGAGGCTCTTATGGAGGACGCCAAGGCTCCCGATCAGATTCTCGTTGAGGGGGTAGGAAAATACCCCGAAGGCACCAAGGCCCACAGTTACTTGAGGCGCTGTCACAGGCCTCTGTCTAAGGAAGCCCAGCTGGCTGGTTTCCTCTCCATATGGCTGCGTCGAGTGGTAGTGCCCGGTATCGCGTCTGCGGATCGAATTCATCGGAATATCCTGTGGCCCGCAGTGCGTCTGGTGTTTGGGGCAAGACTGGGCCTGCTTCCTGTCATGGTGTGCCGTATTCAGGCTGGCCTGAGGGCCATGACCGATGGGTTGCTCGTCGATGAAGCTCGGCATGAGAGTTTTCCCAGGGTGGAATTGCCATACCTATATTTGATGGATTGGTTAATTCTCCACAACCCCCGGGTGATGCCTCCCGGTTCCGGCAGCAGCTCAGGGGGCATATTCCTGTTGAATTACAGGGATTCTACCTGGAATGTGAACACAGTTTTAGACTGTCGGTTAGTGTTGAACCTCAGCCATGGCTGGAAGATCCTCTGTACTCCCCCTCCGGTACATTACAACCAATCCGGGGTATGGCTTGAGGATTCAGGTGGAGAGAAGACTGTTCTTTCTCTGGAGGCTTTTAATTGGTTGGTCTGTATCAGACCATCCCATCTGCTGTATAAGAGCGAAGACTATTGCTTCTTCGAGCCCTACTTGCCTAGTCGATTTGCCAGGCAGTTCGGGTACGATCAATTGTACGTGGGCAACGCCGTCACCAGCTTCAGACCCAGGGGCGGACTCATTGATGGAGCTAGAGGGTGGCGATATTTCATCATGGGTTGTACGGGGACAATTTTTATCGTGCCGGTCGTTACAACCTCCACGGAGCTGCGCATCCTTCACTCTTACGCCCAGTTTTATGTGGCGATTAACACCTTCCATCGTGATTTCGACATGCGGGGAAGCTTTAGAGTGCCTTCTGCCAAGCCTGGGGGAAGAGTCGAAGTCCCCTCGGTTTCTTGTGACGAGGGCGAGGAGTCTGGTACTCCGGATGAGCTCCTGGTGTCGTTGCCGAGGTGTGCAGTGCCTGCGCCGGCGGGTGCTTTGATAGTCTCCTCTGGGAAGCAACGGACTTCTGCTCCGAAGGAAGCTTCCCTTCGTAAGAGGAGGAAGGAGACGGTGGCTCGTCCTCTTCGCATTCCTGGTATTGAGGCTCCTGCGAGTGAGTCGGCACCTTCCTATATCAGGGATGAATCTTTGGCTGGAGGTTCCTCGCCTTTTAGAGAGGGACCTTCTACAGTTCCGGCTGGTGGCACAGGAGAGTCCTCGCTAGAGGTTGCTGTCGCCGTGGCTGCTTCAAGCAGTGGAGCGGGATTGCCCACGTAGCCGCTGCAGATGGAAGAATCTTTCCCGAGGTCAGCAGTGGGGGAAGTTGCTTCTGGGTCAGCGAGCGCGCTCGGCGAGACTCCGGCTGATGAACCTCGATCGCGTCTCGGGGAAGGCTTGACCGAACTTTTGGCGATGTCGGTCGGCCTACCTCCTTCTCCAGGTATGACTGGTCGCATTGCGTCCTTAAGGCGTGGTTTAGCCTCACCAGGTGCAGACGCATCGTATATGCCGTCGGCTCCTAGTGAAGATGTGGAGGCGCCTAATTCCGAGACAGAAGTGTCTTCGGGGGCCAGCTCGCCTGGAGAGGTTTCGTCATCCCGGGAGGGGGACGAACCTGTTATCGCGACCTCGCCTTTCGCGAGTATGTCGATGACCTCGATCGTTGCCGTCACACCTTTTTCGGCCGTGCCACCCGTCGAGACGGCGGCGGTGGCTACCTCGTCTGCAATTGTCCCTGGAGAGGGATTTACTAGCATCGCGGTTACTCCGAACGTTCAGTCGGGTCTAGTCGCGTTGACTGAGCAGCATACCAGCCTTGTCTACACCGGTTTACAAATGATGATACCGATGGTGTTGGCGAAGAAACTTGACTTCGAGCTCCTGAAGAAGACTTCTCATCTTTCGATCGAGGTTATCAGGGGGCTTGGCAATCCTGGAGTAGCTGACGCTTTGGAGGCGGCGGTTAACGGTTTAGAGCAACCTGTTAACGAATATTTGCAGCGGGCTGAGGCCAGCCTTGATGCTGATGTCCAGGCTCGATTCGATCTCATGGCTGAGCGGCTCGCTACCAAGCTGGCAAGCCTAGACAACTCTATCTAGAAGCACAAGCTGGAGAGGGATAGGAGAAAGGCTGTAGTGGAAGAAGCTCTTGCTGTCGAGACGCAGTGTCGATCCGAGCATGAAGGGAATGCTGCGAGGGTCTCCAAGCTGAGGGAAAACTTGCTCTGGCCGAGGAGTGGGCTTCCCAGTCGTGGGCAGGTTTAGAGGTGGCGACTGGTCGACTGAGTGAAGCGTGACGGGATCTGGACCGTGCGGAAGCTGCCTGTGCGGGCTGTCTTCGAGCAAGGGCTAACCTGACCCTCACGCATACCCCCGAGGCACAGCTGGAGCGGGCTCGCGCCGATGCCTTGGCTCTTAGAAAGGAGGGGATAGCTGCACTGGAGCGGCAGATTCGTGAAATGATTACTCCGCCATCTTGATGTATCTCTCCCTATGTAATTTTGCCTCCTTCTGGGAATGAATAAAAGCGACTCTTTTCTGACTGTGGTGGACCCGTCATTTCGGAATATAAATAACAGTTTTTTTTAGGTGAGGGGGATATCAGAGGTAGTATGGACCTGACATACTCTCGATAAGCCTCTTTGGCAGGATGTATCTACTCAGAGGTCGTATAGACATGATAGGATATGACCTAACTAGTTTTTTTTCTTGGGGTAGTTTCGTCAGAATTGAGATTCTCGCTATGTTCCGCCTGGGCAGGGGAGAATTAAGCGTAGTATCTTTTCAGGAATTTGCCGTTGATGGGAGCCATTAATAGGCCCCCGTTAGGCTGGGCTATCATATAGGCACCGTTTGAGAACGTTGTCTCGATCACATAAGGGCCTTCCCACTTGGGCTGGAATTTGCCTTTACTTCTGTGAGTTAAAATCATCGGCCTTCTTACTGCTAGAACTAGCTCGCCGACTTTGAACGCCCTTTCCTTTACTTTATGGTTAAAAGCCCTAGAAATGCGTGCTTGGTAGAGCATGATGCGCTGTTGAGCTTGGAGGCATTTCTCGTCTAATCCTTCTAGCTCTTGAAGCCTTAAGAGGTCATTCTTTTCTTGAGTCAGCTCATTAGCCACGGCTATCCTGAGCGACGAGATCTGGATTTCAATGGGAAGAACTGTTTCGCTCCCGTAGACCAGTGAGAATGGGGTACAACCCGTTGGCGTTCGTACCGTCGTGCGGTATGCCCAGAGGCATTCGCCCAGCTTTTCATTCCAGTCTCTCTTGTTTGAAGAGACAAACTTCTTCAAGATTTTGATAATGGTTTTGTTGAAAGCTTCCGCCAAACCATTAGCAGCTGGATAGTATGCCGTGGAGGCAATATTTTGTATCCGGTTTTTATCGCAAAATCGATGAAACGTCTGGCTAATGAACTGGGGCCCATTGTCGTGAATTATTCTCCGGGGTACCCCGAAGCGATAGATGACGTGATGTTTGATGAAGCTGACTATGTTGGACGCCTTTACCTCGGTGAGAGGGATTGCTTCGGCCCATTAGAAAAGTAGTCCGTGATGGCCAGTATGAACTGGTGACCCATGGAAGAAGATGGGTGAATAGGATCGATGATATCCATTCCCCATGCTTCGAAAGGCCAGGATGCGACCGTAGGATGTAGATGTTCCAACGGTTGATGTATGAAGTCTGCATGAACCTGACAGGCTCTGCAATGCTTTGCATACTGTATTGCATCTGCGATCATGGTCGGCCAGTAATAGCCCATCCTCCTGATGCGATCCTGTAGCTTAGGCCCAGGTTGATGCGCTCCGCATACGCCATCGTGAGCTTCACGGATAATCTGCTGTGCTTCGGTGCCAGAGAGACACCTCAACAGCAGTCCGTCGTAGGTCCGACGATACAGGCGTTGTGAAGATGCGTCAAAGTAGAAGCGTAGCCATCGTCTCTTGATGGATACTGCTTCCTTGGGGTTATCCGGTAAGATTCCGTATGCCACGAAATCTATGAAAGGACTTGTCCAATCTCTTGTAGGAGGATCGGCGCTTACAGAGTAGCTGCGTTCTATGTGACAGCTATTCTTCACACAGAACAAATCTCTGTTAAGGAGGATTACCGAATCTTGCCTTCTTATAGGAGTGGCCAAGTCTGCGGCCAGGCTGGCCAGGGCATCAGCTTCCAGATTCTGATATCGAGGTACGTGTTCTAGGAAGAACTCTTTGAACGTCATGGCTATCTCGATCGTCGCCCGGTGATAGGGGATGAGGTCTGGATTACGGACTTCGTATATTCCCCTGACTTGATTGACGATGAGCAGAGAATTACCGAAAGCCTCCAGGGATTCTACCCCCAGTTCCGTGGCAACTTGGAGCCCAATTAGTAGAGCGTTGTATTCTACCACGTTGTTGGAGCAGGGCTCGCTAAGAGAGTATGCTCGGTAGATGACGAGTTGATCCGGGGTAACTAGGACGACTCCCACTCCTGAAATGACGTTTCCTTTAGGACCGGTTCTGGAGGCGCCATCAAAGAACAGTTGCCATACATCGCTTTTCCTTGCGAAGTTATATTCTGCAACTTCATCGGGGATGTCCTCGTATAGTTTGGAGGTCTCCGGGGTCGGATGAGCCGCTAGGAAGTCGGCCAGCGCTTGGCCTTTGACGGATTTCTGTGGGATGTACACCATGTCGTATGGTGTCAGCAGCATCGCCCACGTTGCGAGTCGGGAGTTGAGGGCACTGGGCTTGCTCATCAGTACTCGAAGGGGGTTGATCCTGGAGATGATATGAATAGTCTGGCCAGTGACGTAGTGCCGCATTTTCTGGACAGCGAACATCAGAGCCAAGCATTCCTTCTCCACTGGGTTGTACCGGTGTTCGGCCCCGACCATCATTCTGCTAAGATAGTAGATAGCTTGTTCATGACCCGCATCATTTTTCTGTGCGAGGAGAGCTCCTAGCGAATGATCCATTGCCCGTACGTACAGCAAGAATAGTTTTCCCACGACGGGAGGCACCAGGACTGGCGGGCTGGTTAAGTAGCGTTTGATATCCTCGAACGCTTGCTGGCAGGTTTCGTCCCATATAAAGGATACACCTTTCTTCATGAGATGAGAGAAGGGCTGACATCTCCCCGAGAGGTTGGATATGAATCGCCGGATATAAGCCAGACGTCCTTGGAACCCCCTGAGTTCCCTCAGATTACGGGGCGGTCGCATTGCCGTGATCGCCTGGACTTTGTCAGGGTCTACTTCGATGCCTTTGGTGGTAATGACGAATCCCAGAAACTTGCCACTGGATACACCCAGAAAGGACTTTGCGGGGTTCATCTTGAGTTGATGCTGGCGCATTAATTCGAATACTGCCCTCAGGTCTCGGATGTGATTGCCTTTGAGGCGACTTTTGACGGCTATGTCGTCTACGTAACATTCTACTGTTTTGCGTAAATGTCCGCGGAATATGTTACTCATAGCCCGTTGGTACGTAGCCCCAGCGTTCTTTAGCCCGAAGGGCATGACCGTATAGCAATATACCCCCAGTGGTGTCCGGAAGGCGGTGTGCTTCTCGTCTTCAGGATGCATCTTGATCTGATTGTATCCCGAGAACCCGTCCAAGAAAGACATACGTTCGAAGCCGCAGGTGTTGTCGATCATGATGTCCGTGATAGGGAGAGGGAATTCATCTTTGGGGCAGGCCGCATTCAGATCTCGGTAGTCGATGCAGATGCGTACCTTCCCATTTTTCTTCTGACCGGGACCACGTTAGCGACCCAGTCGGGGTGTTGTTCCTCCCGGATGAAACCGCAGGTTATCAACTTCTTGACTTCAGCTTCGATGGCGTCCATCATATCGGGGCGAAACCGTCGTTGGTGCTGCTTTACCTGCTTCGAATCGGCTAATATATTGAGCATATGAGTAGCTACCTTCGGGTCTAGGCCTGGCATGTCCTCGTAATCCCACGCGAAGATGTCAATATACTCCCTTATCAGCTGTATAATGTCTTCCCTTTCAGGTGGGGGAAGATTGTTATTGACAAATATTGGCTTTGGTGAGAGCTCACTCCCAACGTTGATCTGGATGACTTCGTCCTTGGTGGGAGGTTCTCTCTGCTCGAAGCGGAATTCCCACTGCGTATCCATTTGTTGAGCCCAGGGGTCATCCTCGAATGGCTCTGTATCCTGCTCCTCGGCTTCTGAGGGATTTGTCATCACCATATTTGCCGATAGTGCTTGTTTGAAAGCATCTGGCGAGTTGGAGGGCGATGAGCTGTTCTGGGAAGAGGTAAATGGGTCCTCTTTTGGCTCGGAAGTTGCGATGGAGGTGGCATACCTTAGCCCGAGATGGGCTTGTTGATTACGGGGGTTGCCGCACGGCGGCGTTCGTCTGCCTCTTCCGTAGTTGAGGCCTGGCCTACGTTTCAAGTCGTAGCCCATGTTTTGCATGATCTTTAGCGCTTGCGGGCTATAACGATGAATCTGTATTTTCCCGGTATCGTCATCGAAAGGGTCTTCTTGGACAATCGGCTGATTCCGCATGCGACCGAAGACAATTGAGCGCTGAGTGCTGCAGGTAGGCGGGACGATGAAGATAGAATCCTTATAAGGTCCATATGTCGTGACGACGTTGGACGGCGATGCTACTTCCTAGACATGTGGGCGATAGGAGCTTATAGCTTTCAAGAATTTTTGTGCTAGGGCTTCTACCTCGTGATGCGGAGGTCTCTGTACTGGATTTTGAGCATAAATATACTGAAAAAGAGGATGTTTATTATCATCTGGAACTTCACTCCTGGTCGCCTTTACACCAGTTGACTGCCCGCTGCGTCAAAGGTTGATGACCAAGGGTGGAGGCTTTCGGTTCAAAGTGATCACTAGAGGATCACCCCCTTCTCCTGTCTTGGTCTTGTCCCGGTGGATAGACAAAGGTTCTATGGCTTTCGGACGAGTGGTTCGTCCCTTCACTTTAATGGACAGTGGCAGTGTGGCAGAGGGCCCTTCCGGCTCCCGGCGGGATTCCTCCTTTGCCTCGCCCGACCTTTCTTCCACATGGTCCTGGGAGTACAACACGGCATCGGAATAGTACGACTCTATTCCTTTAAAAGGGTTTAGGTCAGCTACCTCCGTTTGTACTGTTCCTTGTGCGTCTACATACTTAAGGCATTGATGTAGGGTTGAAGGAACGATGTTGTGGTCGTGAATCCACGGTCTTCCTAGCAGGATATTGTAAGACACCTCTGAGTTGATGACGTAACATGTGGCCACCGACCTAAGGTTGCCGATCTGGGTTCTCAAGCAAATTTTCTCCAGTGGCTTACTTTTTCCAGCGTTGAAACCCACGATTGTAGTGGTAGTGTAAGCCAGTTCGCTGGTAGGGATTCTCAGTGGCCTTAGCAGACTGTGCGGGATGATGCTGATCGATAATCCCGGATTTATGTGAATCCGGTCGACCTCCATGGAACCGACGTACCCGGTGTAATAGAGGGGCCTGTCATGTCTGTTATGTTTTAATAGTATGTCATCTTGAGTGAAGGTGATGTTTGGGACCACCTCCATTACGCTGTGGCACTGAGGACATGCCACTGGCTCCTCGTCGGGGGACTTGAGTTGGGTCAAGTATGCCTCTGCCTGCATCAGCGCTTCACTCAGGGCTAGACGAGTGTCAGGGGAGAGCCTGAGTAGCTCGAGGATGGACAACCTGGCTGGCGTATTGGCTAGTTGGGCCAGGATGTCAAATTTGTATGGCTTCTCTAAACCTTTGCTTGGAATATTTTTCACAGGTTTGTCGAAGCGTATTTCTTTCTGCTTTCCCTTTTCCGCCGGAGTAGGTTTCGCAGGGCTGACGTTTGGCATGACGGGACCTTGCTCTGAAGGCTTGGTAGCTGGAGCGTCAGCTGGCGTGTCTTCCTGGTTTGCTCCGTTGTCGTCGAGGTAGGCCCTCCCTGACCGGGTTGCGATAAGTACCTCGTCTTCGTCTGGTGCAGAAGAAGTTGTGATCATGTGGCATGATCTGTATTTGGGACTCTTCTCGGAAGTAGGCTTGGCTGCCTTGGTCTCCCTCTCGAGCTCTGGCACTAAATCCGGGTGAACCCACATTATCTCGCCCTGCCGGGTAGTTAGGGGCACCAGGTTGTGATTTTGACCCCTAGCCGGGGGGAGGTTAACGATGTTCATCGTTGCCCGTGATATAGGTGCAACACCATTAGGGACCCTTTGGGGAGGTAGATTGCCAAACTGCAGAGAGATCATGTTGGCCGCAACCGTCTTCTCGGTGCTGTGCAGAGTGATGGCCTTAGCATCAATTAATCCCTGGATCTTCCGTTTTAATACATAGCACGCCTTCGTTGGGTGGTGTACGTATCTGTGGAAGATGCAGTATTTGGGGTCGTCGGTATTGCCAACCTCCTGGGGCTGCCTTAGCTCCGGGAGGACGATCTTGCCACTTTTGACGAGACACTCAAAGATACTTGGGATGTCGTCGTCGTCGAAAGAGTAGACTTTGACGGGCCTAGAAGTCCCGGGTTTTGCTTGCGTGGTTGCCGCAATCTTTGGTCTGGCCGTGTTGATTGCCAGGGCTTCTTTCCCTTTGGGACCACGAGGATGGTCACTGCTGGGAGATGACCTCTTGCCTCTGTCAGAGGCGGAGATCATGATGCCATTATCGCGTGCCTTGCGACTGTTGTCTTCGGCGGCTACTGCCAAGATGATGAACGAGGGCCAATCATGGAACTGATATGGTCCTGTGAACACCGAGACCATGGGCAGGAGATTTTTCCTGCAAATGTCTACCAACGCTGAGTCTGGAACTCCTGGGGGCATTTGTAAGGTGGCATGACGAAAGCGTTCGATGAAGATACGGACGTCTTCCTTTTCCTTCTGTTTGACTTCGATGAGGGAGGACATAGACATGTCCATTCCTCTTTCGTAGAATCGTGTGAAGAACAGAGCTTTGAAGTCCTCGAAGGAAGTAATGCAGTTGTCCGCCAAGCTTCTGTACCACTGGTAGGCTACTCCCGAGAGACAGCCTTTGAACATGAGGAGGGCATCGTTCCCTTGTAGCAACACCGTCATCATACTGAAATAGTTCATGTACTGACTTGGTGATATTTTTCCCTCGAACAGAGCCATAGTCTGTGGTTTGTATCTTGGAGGGAAAGGGACCTCCTCCCAGACAGCTGGGTAGGGCTGGTTGATTCCCAGTTTCTTGAGCTGATCTTTGTGCTTTAAGGCGTCGAACTGGGCTTTTAACTCTCGCACTGCCTGCATCGGATCCTCAGTTGGAAGCGGGGCTACTAAACGGTGCGGAGTCAGTTATATTGTAGCTCCAGCAGGAGGTAGGGCATTTCCTATGTGAGGCAGCGGAGGAACTGTTGACTCTTGATCCAGCGTAGGCTCTTGGCTTGGGTTGGATGGTGGTGAGTCCACCCTCGCGCGTATCTGAGTTGGTGGGACCGACGCTTGAGCCATGGTAGTTGCGTGCTGAGCGAGCATCATCTGGTGCATGTTTTCCATTACGGATTGCATTTGTTTCAGAGACGTCTCCAGCGTAGTGATGCGTTCCGTGCTCCCTGACGGCGAAGCTTCCTCGCGCTCATCTTCAATGGCGTAAGCTTCCATTTCCCTGGGGGTCATTGAGGGATTAGTATAGGTCATTATAGAAGTCGACTCCATACTTTCTGCCTCTGATTCGGGAATTTGGCGACCTTCGGCGTCGGAATCAGAAGAGGATAACGCTGGTTGTTGTGATCTTGCGCGAGTGTTTTGGAATAACCCAGCTTCAACGTCTCCGAGGAGCTTACTAAACCTCCTTCGGCTCGGAGGTCTGGAAGGCTGTCGTCTTGAGCTCGACCCTCCTCTAGGTATGTATGAAGCCATGTTCACAGACGCACGCGCGGGTTCCCCTTCCGAAAAAGACAGCGAGTAGCTCAATCGGTCGAAGACCGATTGTTTCGCCTTGGAGCAGCAGCAATTAATCACAACTTTATGACTATTATAATAGCGTTCGCCAGGAGGTGAGATAGTCATGTTGGAAGGTCCTCTTTCTTTACGCCTCCTGATTAGATATCTGCGTAGGTCAGGAAGGTTTCTTTCCGCCGTCTGAGTTTGTTTTACGCCGAGGGACCGCGCCTGGCGTAACTTGGAGATGCGCTCAGTCTGGCGTGAGGCTGAAGAGGCTCTCAGTTGGCTATTAGCTTCTCGCGTAATCCGGAGAGTAGGCAGATCATTCTTTTGCTGGTGTAAGAGCCCAGTAGTTGAATATTCACTCGCCTGCTTTCCTTTGCGGAGATCGCCGTGCTCGTTTGGTCTACCGTAAAGGTCAGATGTCATTTTGCGCGTAGAGCACAATCTGTACTTCTGATTTGGTGTTGAGGCACCATCAGAGGTCTTGTCTGTACCGCGCGTAGCAGGAGACTGATTTCTGCACGTAGAACGCAGTGGATACTCCTGGGTTAGCGCCGAGGCTTTGCCAGAAGTTGTCTGTACCGCGCGTAGCGGAAGACTGATTTCTGCGCGTGGAGCGTAGAGGATACTCCTGGGTTAGCGCTGAGGCTTTACCAGAAGCTTTGTCTGTACCGCGCGTAGCGGGAGACTGATTTCTGTGCGTAGAACGCAGTGGATACTCCTGGGTTAGCGCTGAGGATTTGCCAGAAGCTTTGTCTGTACCGCGTGTAGCGGGAAACTGATTTCTGCACGTGGAGCGCAGTGGATACTCCTGGGTTAGCGCTGACGCTTTGCCAGAAGTTTTGTCTGTACCGCGCGTAGCGGGAGACTGAATTTACGTGCGGGGCACGGAGGGAGCGATGCTACCACCTCATTGGTCAGAGAGATCGGAGAGATCGAAGAGTCCACAGGAACGGCGGAGGATGTCTTGGGCATCCACACTTTGTGCAGCTTCCTGCTGTCTTGGACGGAAAGAGAGTGAGAGCTACCCCCAGTCCGAAGCATGTCTTCGTAGGCAGACTGGTCGAACTGAACGACCAGTGTCTTCTTTACGGTTCCTACAGATACTTCATCGTGTTGAGCAATTACTTCCTCGTCAGAAGAGAAAGATGTCCCCAGCAGAGTCGCCATCTTGTTTGTGGTATTAAACGAAAGAATGAAAGTGTATTTCAATGACGGGGTTATAAGAGGCCCGCGCCCTTTGGTTTACAAACAAACTTGTACAATGTAATCCTATACGAGGATGTGGGAGTACAATTTATTTAATCTGGGTATAAATTGCTATAGGTGTCTGATCTGCGGTCGATCACTTTAGCCCTTGGACTACACGATGTTGAAGAAGTGCCGTGGAAGACAGGATGCAGCTTCGAAGGTTGCAAAGGAGGGTGGGTGCGCGATGCTGAAGGTCGTCGCTTCCTGTTCCTTGCCCGAGCTCTGGGTTCTCCTCTCTCTCTCTCTCTATCTCTCCTCCTTGATCTCTGGTTCGATGACCTTGTCCGATCGAGTTCTTCGACCTTTGATCTTGTATTGGTTTTCTTGACCAATTTTCCCGACCTTTTTCCCCATTGATAGGGGTCTCTATTTATAGAGTTTTGGTGGCAGTGACCAGTCCATCGGTGTAGCAACCGAGGAGTGGACAGTACAGCACCCTTTTACACAACGGTTTAAAATAACCAATGCCTGCGTGTAAATGATCTTTTGAGTGAGCATGTGACGCGTGTCCAACTAAGGGGACAAAACGCGTATATCTGCTACGAAGATCACGGCGTAGAAGCCACGTAGGTAGGTATCCCTTGTGTAGCAGGGGTTGGCGTAAAAGCCAAGCGACTGTCACCTTGGCGTAGAAGCCAAAATAGGCATAGAAGCCGAGCAGGCATAGAAGCCGAATGGGCATAGAAGCCGAATGGTCGTAGAGACCGAGAGGGCGTTGGAAGTCGAGGAAGCACTGATCCTGAGCGGGCGTAGAAGCTACTGCGTACCGAGTCAAAGTGCTGATGCTGACGTCTTAGCCGGAATTACGACTTTCGAAGATGTAATCAAATCTTCTACAGAGATTTGTCATCATCTTGTGCATTAAATGCGGAGACGTGTTTTTGGAGGTCTGCAGCCCTTCTGTGCATCCGTCGTGCCTTGAGGGAAACTGTCACTGCTCTGTGCAATTAGACGTAGAGACGTGCCTCGAGCCCCGTACGAAGTGCAGCTTTTGACGTGGCAGCGGTTTGCCTTACTGCGGAGCGTGAAACAGCTCATGTTTGCCTGTATAAATAAGGCAGCGTATTCCCTTGTACGCGAAAGAGCGATTTACGCTGGGGGGACTTCAGTAGACGACGGTTTGGTGATATTTAACCAAATCCTCTGCATTAAATGCAGAGATCCGCCATCATACTGTGGGGTGCGTCCCGAGGGGTCTGCCATCGTTTCCAGCCGTCGTCTGGGTAGCCGTGCAGTACTTTTTGTCAGGAGTCAGAGGCCAGGTTCACTACGTGACTTGATAGGTTCATTTCGGGGAAGACGAAGCGTTCCTCGTACGCTTTAATGCTGCCTTGAGAGCGGCTGGGTTTTACGCCATGGAGGCGATGAAGAACCCTGTTTTACGTTGGATGGCTTCGAAGGCCTCTGCTTACGCTGCTCTGTTTCGAGATGCTGCGTAGATCGTTCCAGCATATTTTTTATGCTTCTACAATGATAACCAGAATTTTTGTTCAGACCGTCGTCTTCAAGAGTGATTTCTCAAAAATCCCTTAGAACAGGGCAAGAAATGGCTGTCAAACTGAGTCACCATCTTGAATTTGTAGATGAAATATTCAGACTGGATTCTGGATAAACTTCCAATCGACCCATGAAGAAGAGTAATTTTCTATGTTGAACTCTGTATGCTTTGGGTACTTAGGGTATCTTGAGGTCAAGAAGGAGTATCTTCTGTGTGAACCCTTGCAATTGACCGCCTTGAGAATTTGTTCAGATGTACTGTACTCTGGCCTGCGTATTTTTTCAAATATGCAAAAAGTCGTAGAGCGTGAAACCATAAGTTCGTAGCCTCTGAGCGTAAAAATCCACCGAGCGTAAGATCATAGATTCGTAGCTGTTGAGCGTAAAGTCGTAGGTTCGTAGCCTCTCGAGCATAAAAGCTACCGAGCACAAAGGCATCCGGGCGTAAAACCATAGACTAGTAGCCTGTGAGCGTAAAAACCGTAGATCCGTAGCCGTCGAGCGTAGAAAGCTCCTCAGCTTAAAAATTGTAGATTCGTAGCTTCTGAAAAGAAAATCTTCCAAGCGTAAAGTTTATGGATCTGTTGCCTCTAAGCGTAAACTAAACGCCACCGAGCGTGAGATCATAGATTTGTAGATGCTGAACGTGAAGTCGTAGGTTCGTAGCCTCTCGAGCATAAAAGCTACCGAGCATAAAGGCATCCGGGCGTAAAACCATAGACTAGTGGCCTGTGAGCGTAAAAACTGTAGATCCGTAGCCGTCGAGCGTAGAAAGCCCTTTAGCGTAAAAACCACAAGTCTTCTTTGCACGAAAACTTTTCGAATTCTGTTGACTGTCCGCCTTCTCTGAGTAAATAGGCTGACGTAGTCCCCAATCATAACCAAATATTAAATGTGAGATTTGGTTCGAGATTCGAGGAGTCCATCCGAACTCTATATATACCCCAAGTTTCTGAGAGAGAAACTTTTTATCCGTCTTCTGCGAAAGAAAGCCTTCGACTGTTCGAGTTCTCCTTCGTTTCTTCTCCGAGATTTCAAAGTTTTCAGTAATGGCCTCGAAACAATCCTCCTCCACTAAGGGAAAGAAGGTTGATTCTTTTTCTCGTTCTTCTGCTCAAGTGAGAGCGTCTTCGGTCGGACAAGGCAAACTTCGTTCTGAGCGAAGTATCCCACCGACGAGCATTGCATCCGGCCTTAAAGGTAGAACTTTTTAGACGAAAATGAACGACTGAAAATCCTTCGCACACGTTGTACGTGACCGCGCTATGTCGTCTTCTGTGCTGATAGCCCCTTTGAGGAAGATGATGCACAGAGACGTTTTATATTTTACGCCCACATTTCTAATGTGTCAGCGCAAAAACTCTATATTTTTGCAGTCTAGCGTAAAAGCTTTGACTGTCGAAAGTTGGCGTATAAAATTTGAGTGTTACGCTTCTGGATAAAGATTCTGGCATAATACCTCAACTTTATCAGTCTGGCATAAAGCACAGACTGTATACTGCCAGCCTTGAACTTTTATGCTTTTAGGAAATGGATTCCAGCATAATAGTCAAGTTTTTACGGTCTTGGCGTAAAGCACAGACCGTTGATTTGTGGCGTATGCTGCAAGATCTGTAACGTCTAGTTATAAGAACTGATGTATTTTTCTTGCACATTTGCAGTTAACTTGCATGCGTCTCTGCTAGCTGATGTGATTGGTTCTGCCGTCGGGATGCTGCACTCAACTATCTGGAGGACCTGTCACATGTGATATTTCCTATCTCCGGGCCCCAGTATCCCGAAGGAAGGGAAATTTTGATATCGGCTCAGGGCGAACGAATGCTGCTGAGCATGATCAACGGGGAGCCCCTGACATACATAGACGGGGACCAATACATAAAGCCGGCTTTCCTCTTCGGGGACATGATTGACAAGTAGTCCCAGACGAAGTCCAAGAAGGAACTCTGGGATTTCCCTGCCGGGAGCTTGGTTTTGTATCTGCCCAAGATGCCGAGAGACTATCCCATCTCTGCTTTCTTTCATGCTATGCATCCCAGGAGGATGTCGTGGACGCTAACCCCCGATCTTCACGGTAGGTCGGGGAAGATCTTTCATCTGAAAGGAGCTGACCAGGGATCGTTTGTCAGCTGGCCTACCGACAATATGACAATGTTCAGGGGACTGTACCCGGGCAGTGTCCCGAGTGAAGACAGCTTAGTGATCCAATCGGTCCAATTACCGACTTTCTGCAATGATTTTATGGGGCACGGGGGAGTATACCCTAAGGTGAACGCTCGGTACGGTGGGTGGATCACCCCTACAAATCTTCGATGGGCTCGCTTAGCTGATTGGGCCCTGAAGCATTTTTAGACCGAGTTGGAGAGCATTGGTCTGTTTGCGGCTGTGAGTGCCACCAGTGTTGGGTTACCTCCTAACCCTAACCTGTTTTTGGCACTGATGGAGCGATATATTTCGCTCACCGGGACTTTTGCCACTCCACTAGGGGAGTTGGGATTGGCCCTCCATGAGATGGCAGAGATCTCGAGACTGCCGATGAGGGATACTCCATATGAAGAGTATGTTCCCACGAACCGGGAGCTGGGGGATGCAGACTCTCGGGTAGTGGAGATGTATCAGGAGCTGATGTGCCACTACCTCGCTTGCACTACTTTTTATGATAAGCCCTCAGATTTGGCTCACATCAACAAATGGACGTCCTACCTCTTCTTTCACCGGTCCAAGACTGCTAAGCCGGAGAAGGTATTAAAGGGCAAGGATCAACCTGTGAATCTTCTGAGCGTACTTAATTCTCAGGTAGTCGATGATCTCATGGTAGACGCTGGGGCTCCGGACTTGATCCTCGACGAAGAGATAGGACAGTATCCTGTAGGCACTAAGGCCTATAGTTATTTGAGGCGCTGCCGCAGGACTCTGTCCAGGGAAGCTTAACTGGCTGGCTTCCTCTCCATATGGCTGCGCCGACTGGTGGTACCCGGCATCGCATCTGCGGACCGCATTCACCGCAACACGCTATGGCCTGTAGTACGTCTGGTATTTGGGGCAAGACTAGGCTTGCTTCCTGCCATAGTGTGACGCATTCAAGCTGGCCTGAGGGCCAAGACTGACGGGCTGCTCCCCGATGTAACTCGGCGTGATAGCTTTCCCAGGGTAGAATTACCATACCTGTATCTGATGGGATGGTTAATTCTTTATAACCCCAGGGTTATGTCTCCCGGCTCCGGCAGTAGTTCGGGGGCTAGTTTCTTGTTAAACTACCAAAAATCTTCCTGGAATGTGGCTACGGTTCTAGACTGTCGGCGGGTGCTGGGCTTCAGTCACAACTGGAAGCTCTTCTGTACGGTCCCCTCTGTACACCATAATCAATCGGGGATTAGGCTTAAGGATTCCGGTAGAGAGAAGACCAATCTCTCTCCTGAAGCTTTTAACTGGTTGGTCTGCATTAGACCTTCCCATTTACTGTACAGAAGTGAAGATCATTGCTTCTTGGAGCCCTACCTGCCTAGTCGGTTTGCCAGGCAGTTTGGGTATGATCAGTTGCACGTGGGCAATGTCGTCACCAGCTTTCGGTCTAGGGGTGGACTCATTGATGGAGCGAGAGGCTTGCGATTCTTCATCATGGGTTGCACTGGAGCAATTTTTACTGTGCCGATCATTACACTCTCCACGGAGCTGCGCATCCTGCACTCATATGCCCAGTTCTATGTGGCAACGAACACTGTCCATCGCAATTTTGATATGCATGGAAGTTTTAGGGTACCCTCTTCCAAGTCTGGGGGAAGAGTCAAAGTCCCCTCGGTTTCTTCTGACGAGGGTGAGGAGTCCGTCGATCTAGATGAGCCTCTATTGGCGGTATCGAGGGGTGAAGTACCTCTGCCTGCAGGGCCTTTGGTAATCTCGGGGAAGCGAAGGGCTCCTACTCCGAAGGAAACTTCCCCTCGCAAGAGGAAGAAGAAGATGGTTAATCGTCCTCTCCGGATTCCTTGTATTGAGGCTCCTGGAAGTGAGCCTGCATCTCCCCATGTTGGGGATGATTCTTTGATTGGAGGTTCCTCGCCTTTTAGAGAGGGACCCTCTAATATTCCGGCCGGTGGTGCCGGAGAATCTCTTCTGGAGGCCGCCGTTGCTGCTACTGCTTCAGGTAGTGGAACGAGGTCGCCTTCGGGGCTGAGTATTATAAGATTCCGTGTACCTTTATGCGGATCGACATCGGAAGGGACCTCTGCCGTGCTTGTAAGCGCACCTGACGAGATTCCAGCTGATGAGCCTCGGTTGGAATTTGACGAGGACCTGGAAGACTATTTGCCAGCGTCAGTTAGCAGACTCCTTTCTCCAGGTATGACAGCTTGCTTAGCATCGTGAAGAAATGATTTAGCTGTACTGGCCGCAGATGCGACATATATGCCGTCGGCCATGGGTAAATATCGTCTTCACGCCCCTTTTTAGAAAAGTTAACATCATTTTGATACTAACTTCGTTTTGTCCTCTTTTCAGGGGAAGATCTCTTCGGGGAGGGCAGTGTAGATGCGCCCCTCGGCTCTGTGTCAGGTCCTGGTGGTGACACGGAGGTGGCTGATGTTGAAGAGGGAACATCTTCGGGTGCCGGCTCGCCTGTCGACGAGGTTCCGATATCTCAAGAGGAGGACGAGCCTATCATTACGACAATGCCTCCTTTGAGTATGCTGGTATCTTCGTTCGGTGTTGGCGCTTCTTCTTTCATCGCACCACCTGTTGAGGCGACGGCCGTAGCGACGTCGTCTACGGCTGTTCTTGGAGGAGGACTCGCCGATATCGAGGCCACTCCCAGCGTCCATTCAAATGTAACTGCGCTGATCGAGCAGTATACTGGCATCTTCTACACCACTTTGAAAATGTTAATATTAATGGTGTTGGTGAAGAATCTGAGCTTTGTGTCGCTGAAGAGGTCCTCCCGGTCCGTGATAGTGTCGATCCGAGAATTCGACGACACTGGGCTAGCTGAAACGCTGGAGGAGATAGTTAATGGTTTGGAGCAACCCATTAACGAATACTTGTAGCTAGCTCGAGACAATGTTGAAGATCTGGTCCAGGCTAGGTACGACTCCATGACTGCACGGCTTGCCCAACAGATGGCAGGTGTAAATAAATCCATCCAGACACATCAGCAGGAGATGGATGAAGGAAAAGCCATCCTGGAGGAGGCCATTGCTCTTCAAACGAAGTGCCAGGCCGAGCACGAAGGGAATGTAGCGAGGGTCCGCAAGCTGGAAATAAAACTCGCTCAGGCAAAGGAGTGGGCTTCTCAGTCGTCGAAAGCTCTAGCTGTGGCGGATAGCCGACTGGGTGTAGCACAACAGAACTTGGCGCGTGCAGGAGTCGCCCGTGCTGGTTTTCTTCGGGCTAGAGCCGAACTGTCCCTCATGAGCAATGATGAGGCACGACTGGAACGGGCTCGCGCTAATGTCTTGGGTTCCCAGACTGAGAGGATGGTCGCACTGGCACAGCGGCTTCGCGACCTGACCGCTCCTCCTCAATGATGTACTTTTGCTTTTGCTTTTCAATGTCCTTTCACTCCTTTTTGGGAATAATAAAAGAGGCTTTCATCTAACTTTGTGGACCTATCATTTCGGAATGTAAATGACAAGTTTGGGTGAAAGTGATATCAGAGGTAATATGGACGTGATATACTCTCGGTAAATTTTAGTAGGATATATCCATTCAGAGGTAATATGAACATGATAGAATACGATCCAACTAGTTTCGCTTTGGAAGTAGTTTTGTCAGAATGAGATTTTCGCCATATTCTACTTGAGCAGAGGTGGTTAAGCATAGTACCTTTTCAGAAATTTGTCATTGATAGGAGCCATTAACAGGTCTCCATTAGGCTGGGCTAACCTGTAAGCGTCGTTTGAGAACGTCGTCTCGATCACATAAGGGCCTTCCCATTTGGGCTGGAATTTGCCCTTACTTTTGTGAGTAAGAATCATCGGCCTTCTCACAGCTAAAACTAGCTCGTCGACTTTGAACACCCTTTCCTTCACTTTTTGATTAAAAGCCCTGGAAATGCGTGCTTGGTAGAACGCGATGCGCTGTTGAGCTTGGAGGCATTTCTCGTCTAATCCTTCTAGCTCTTGAAGCCTTAACAGGTCATTCTTTTCTTGAGTCAACTCATTAGCCACGGCTATCCTGAGTAACAGAATTTGGATCTCGATGGGGAGAACTGCTTCGCTTCCGTAGACTAATGAGAATGGTGTACAACCTGTTGGTGCCCGTACCGTTGTGCGGTATGCCCAGAGACATTCTCCCAGCTTCTCATTCCAATCCATTTTGTTCGAAGAGACAAACTTCTTCAAGAGCTTGATAATGGTTTTGTTAAAAGCTTCCGCCAAACCATTAGCAGCATGATTATATACCGTAGAGGCGACATTTTATATCCGATTTTTATCGCAAAATCGATGAAACGCTTGGTTGATGAATTGAGGCCCATTGTCATGGATTATTCTTCGGGGGATCCCGAAGCGATAAATGACATGATGCTTGATGAAGTTGATCACATTAGATGCCTTTACCTCAGCAAGAGGGATTGCCTCTGCCCATTTGGAGAAGTAATCCGTGATGGCCAGTATGAACCGGTGACCTCTGGAAGAAGACGGGTGAATAGGACCAATGATATCCATACCCTATGCTTCGAAAGGCCAGGACGCAACCGTAGGATGTGGATATTCGGGAGGTTGATGGCTAAAGTCTGCATGGACCTGATAGGCTCTGCATTGTCTTGCATACTTTATTGCATCTGTGATCATAGTAGGCCAGTAATAGCCCATTCTCCGGATGCGATCATGTAGCTTAGGACCGGGTTGATGCGCTCCGCATACGCCGTCGTGGGCTCCACGGATAATCCGTTGTGCTTCATCACCAGAGAGATATCGTAATAATAGTCCGTTATAAGACCGGCGATATAGACATTATGACGATGCGTCGAAATAGAAGCGTAATGATCGTCTTTTGACGGATACTGCTTCTTTAGGATCTTCTGGCAAGATTTTGTATGCTATAAAATCTATAAAGGGGGCTCTCCAGTCTCTCTTGGGAGGATCTGTGTCCACTGCGTAGCTGTGTTCTATGTGAAAGTTGTTTTTTACACAGAATAAATCTCTACTAAGAAGGATTATCGAATTCTGCCTTCTTATGGGGGTAGTTAAATCTGCAGCTAGACTGGCTAGGGCATCAGCTTCCAGATTCTGAGATCGAGGTACATGCTCTAGGAAGAATCCTTTGAATGTCATGGCTATCTCGATCGTTGCTTGGTGATAGGGGATGAGGTCTGGATTTCGGACTTCATATATTCCTCTGACTTGATTGACGATCAGCAGAGAATCACCGAAAGCTTCCAGAGATTCGACGCCCAATTCTTTAGCGACTTGGAGGCCGATTAGTAGAGCGTTGTACTCCGCCATATTGTTGGAACAGGGCTCCCTAAGAGAATATGCCCGGTAGATGACGAGTTTATCAGGAGTAACCAGGACAATTCCTACTCCCGAGACCACGTTTCCCCTGGGACCAGTTTTGGAGGCACCATCGAAGAACAGTTGCCATGCATCGCCTTCCATTATGGAATTACATTCTGCAACTTCGTCGGGAATATCCTCGTACAGTTTGGAGGCCTCTGGGATCGGATGAGCGGCTAGGAAATCAGCCAATGCTGGGCCTTTGACGGACTTCTGGGGGACGTACACCATGTCATACGGTGTTAATATCATCGCCCATATCGCGAGTCAGGAGTTAAGAACACTTGGCTTGTTCATCAGTACCCGAAGAGGATTGATCCTGGAGATGATGTGAATGGTTTGGCCTGTGATATAGTGTCGTATTTTCTGAATAGCGAACATCAGAGTCAAGCATTCTTTCTCTACTGGATTGTACTGGTGTTCGGCTCCGACCATCATCCTGCTGAGGTAGTAGATAGCCTGCTCGTGACCCATCTCGTTCTTTTATGTGAGAAGAGCTCCAAGAGAATGATCCATCGCTCGAACATACAGCACAAATGGTCTTCCTATGACAGGAGATACCAGAACTGGCGGACTAGTGAGGTAGCGCTTGATATCACCGAACGCTTGCTGACAGGCTTCGTCCCATACGAAGGATACACCTTTCTTCATGAGACGAGAAACTGGCTGACATCTTCCAGAGAGGTTGGATATGAATCTCCGGATATAAGCCAGACGACCTTGAAATCCCCTGAGTTCCCTCAGATTGCGGGGTGGTCGCATTTTTAAGATGGCCTTGACTTTATCAAGGTCTACTTGAATGCCTTTGGTGGTAATGACAAATCCTAAGAATTTGCCACTAGATACCCCCAGAAAGGACTTTGTAGGATTCATCTTGAGTTGATGTTGGTGCATCAATTCAAATACTGTCTTCAAGTCTTGGATGTGATTGTCCTTGAGGTGGCTTTTGACAGCTACATCGTCTACGTAACACTTCACTGTCTTGTGTAAATGCTCGTGGAATATGTTACTCATAGCCCGTTGGTACGTAGCCCCGGCGTTCTTCAATCCGAAGGGCATGACCGTATAGCAATATACCCCCAATGGTGTCCGGAAGGTAGTATGCTTCTCGTCTTCATGATGCATCTTGATTTGATTGTATCCTGAATATCCGTCCATGAAAGACATACGTTCAAAACTGCATGTATTGTCAATCATGACGTCTGTGATGGAAAGAGGAAACTCATCCTTGGGGCAGGCTGCGTTCAGATCTTGGTAATCGATGCAGACTCGTACTTTCCCATTCTTCTTCATGACCGGGACAACATTGGCGACCCAGTCGGGATGTTGTTCTTCACGGATGAAGCCGCAGGCTATCAATTTCTTGATTTCAGCTTCAATGGTGTCCATCATATCCGGGCCAAACCGGCGTTGGTGCTGCTTCACAGGCTTCGAATCGGGTAATATATTGAGCCTATGAGTAGCCACCTTTGGATCAAGGCCTGGCATGTCCTCATAATTCCACGCAAAGACGTCGATATATTCTTTTATCAGCTGGATAACTTTTTTCCTTTGTGCTTCGGAAAGATTGTTACTGATAAATATCGGTTTTGGCGAAAGTTCATCCCCAACGTTAATCTGGATAACTTTGTCTTCAGTGGGAGGTTCTTTCTGCTCGAAGCGGAACTCCCATTGTGTATCCATTTGCTGAGCCCAAGCATCATTCTCAAACAGTTCAGATTCTTGTTTGTCTGATTCGAAGGAATTCGTTACTACCATATTTACTGATAATGTTCGCTCGAGAGCATGAGATGAGTCGGAGGGCGCTGAGCCATTTTGAGAGGAGAAAAAGATATCCTCGTTTGACTCAGGAGTTGCGAGGGAGGTGGTATACCCTAACCCGAAACGAGTTCACTGATAGTAGGGATCGCAGTACAGCGGCATTCGTCTGTCTTTTCCGTAGTTGAGACCCGGTTCCAGCTTCAAGTTATAACCCATATTTTGCATGATCTTCAGAGCTTGCGGGTTGTATCTGTGAACCTGCATTTTACCGGCATCGTCGTCGGAAGAATCCTCTTGCACAGTCAGTTTATTGCGCATCCGGCCGAAGACTATTGAATGCTGACTGCTGCAAGTAGGCGGGACAATAAAGATAGAATCCTCATGCGGTCCATATGTCGTTGTGACATTGGATGATGATGCCACTTCCCATATATACGGATGATAGGAATCTATAGCTTCCAAGAATTTTTGCGCTATAGGTTCTATATCGTCATAGGGAAAGGATTCCTGATTTGGAATTTGGGCATCAATATACTGGAAAAGAGGATGTTTATTATCATCTGAAACTCTGTTTCCGGTTGCGTTTACATCACTCGGCTGCCTGTTGCGCCGGAGGTTGATAACCAAGGGTGGAGGCTTCTTGTTCAAAGTGATCACTAGAGGATCACCCATTTTTCCTGACTTGGTCTCGTTCAGGTGGATGGCCATAGGTTCTATGGCTCTTGGACGAGTAGTCCGTCCTTTCACCTTGATCGACAGAGGTTGCTTGGTAGAAGGTTCTTCTGGCTCTCGGTGGAATTCCTTCTCTGCTTCAGCTGACACCTCTTCCGTGCAGTCTTGAGAGTACAACACGGCATCAGAGTAGTAGGATTCTACTCCTTTGAACGGATTTAGGTCAGCTATCTCCGTTCGTACTGCTCCTCGGGCGTCTACATATTTGAAGCATTAGTGTAGAATTGAAGGAACGATGTTGTGGTCGTGGATCCAAGTTCTACCCAGCAGAATGTTATCGGATACCTCTGAATCGATGACGTAACATGTAGCCACCGATCTGAGGTTGCCAATCTGGATCCTCAGGCGAATTTTCCCCAACGGCTTACTTCTTCCGGTGTTGAAACCCACGATCGTAGTGGTGGTGTAAGCCAATTCGCTGGTAGGAATCCTCAGCGGTCTAAGAAGACTATGAGGAATGATGCTGATTGATGATCCCGGATCTATGTGAATCCGGTCGACCTCCATGAAACCGATGTACCCGGTGTAATAGAGGGGTCTGTCATGCCTGTTATGTTTTAACAGCATGTCATCTTGAGTAAAAGTGATATTTGGGACCACCTCCATCACACTGTGGCATTGAGAACACACCACGGGTTCTTCGTCAGGGGACTTGAGATGGGTCAAGTATGCTTCCACCTGCATCAATGCTTCACTCAGGTCTTGACGAATGTCCTGAGAGAGCCTGAGTAGCTCGAAGATGGACAGCCTGGCTGGTGTATTAGCAAGTTGGGCCAGGATGTCGAAGTTGTATGGCTTCTCTAAACCTTTGTTTTGAATGTTTTTCACAGGTTTATCGAAGTACACTTCTTTTTGCTTCCCTTTGTCCACCGCAGTTGGTCTCGAAGGATCGGCCCCTGGTATGGCGGGCTCTGGTTCTGACGGTTTGGTAGCTGAAGCGTCTGCCGACGTATCTTCCTGGCTGGCTCCATAGTCCTGGAGGTAGGCTTTCCCTGAGCGGGTTCCAGTAGCCAAGGCCTCGTCTTCTGATGTCGAGTGTACCGTAATCATGTGACACGGTTTGTGCTTTGAGTTTATTTTAGACTTAGCCTTAGCAGCTTGAGTCTCTTTCTCGATCTCTGGCACCAGATCTGGATGAACCCATATAGTCTTGCCTCGTTGGGTAGTTAGTGGTAGCAGGTCATGATTTTGACCTCTAGCTGGAGGAAGATTAACGATGTTCATCGTCGTCCGGGAAACAGGCGTAACACCGTCCAGGATTTCTTGGGGAAGCAGATTGCCAAATTACAGGGAGATCATGTTGGCAGTGACCGTCTTCTAGCTGTTGCGCAGAGTGATGGCCTTAGCATCAATCAGCTCCTGGATCTTCCTTTTCAGTATATAATACGCCTTTGTGGGGTGGTGTATGTACCTATAGAAGATGCAGTACTTGGGATTGTTGGTACTGCCGGCCTCATTGGGCCGTCTTACTTCAGGAAGGGTAATCTTGCCACTTTTGACGAGACATTCGAATATGCTCGGAATATCGTCGTCGTCGAAAGAGTACACTTCAAGGGGCCTGGAAGTCCCAAGTTTCGTCTGCGTGGTAGCCACCATCTTTTGCCTGGTCGTGTTGATCGCCAGAGCTTCTTTACCCTTGGTACTACGAGGATGGTCGATGCTGGATGATGACCTCTTGCCTTTATTAGAGGCGGAGATCATGATGCCATTATCGTGCGCCTTCTGACTATTGTCCTCCGCGGCTACCGCTGAGATGATGAACGAGGGCCAATCATGGAACTGATATGGTCCTGTGAATACCGAGATCACGGGAAGAAGGTTCTTCCTGCAGATGTCCACCAATGCCGAGTCTGGAACTCCTGGAGGTATTTGCAACGTGGCCTGACGAAAACGTTCGATGAAAGCGCGAACATTTTCTTTTTCCTTCTGCTTGACTTCGATGAGAGAGGACATGGACATGTCCATCCCTCCTTCGTAGAATCGCGTGAAGAATAATGCCTTGAAGTCTTCAAAGGAAGTAATGCAGTTGTCTGCCAGGCTGCGGTACCACTGGTAAGCTACTCCCGAGAGACAGCCCTTGAACACCTGAGTGAGGAGGGCGTCATTCCCTTGTAACAACACTGTCATCATGCTGAAGTAGTTCATGTATTGACTCGGTGATGTTTTTCCCTCGAACAAAGCTATAGTCTACGGTTTGTATCTAGGAGGGAAAGGGACCTCTTCCCAGATAGCTGGGTAAGGTTGGTTGATTCCCAATTTCTTGAGCTGATCTTTGTGCTTCAGGGAATCAAATTGGGCTTTCAACTCCCGTACTGCCTGTATCGAATCTTCAGCCGGTAGCGGGACCACGGAGTGATGAGGAGTCGATTGTATCGCGAACCCGGCGGGAGGTAATACGTTCTCCGAGTGAGGAAGCGGAGGAACTGCTGACTCCTGATCTAGAGCAGGCTCTTGGATTGCGTTGGATGGTGGTAAGTCCACCCCCACACGTATCTGAGTTGGAGGGACCGACGCTTGAGCCATAGCAGCTGTATGTTGAGTCAGCGTCATCTGGTGCATGTTCTCCATCATGGATTGCATTTCTTTTAGAGACGTCTCTAGTATAGTAATGCGTTGCTCAGCATTCTCGGATGGGGAAGCTTCCTCATGTTCATCTCCAATGGCATAAACTCCCATCTCCCTGGGTGTCATTGAAAGATTAGTATAGGTCTCTGTAGAAGTTGACTCTATACTTTCGGCATCTGATTCGGGAGACTGGCGACCCCCAGCATCGGAATCAGAAGAGTACGAAGCTGGTTGTTGCGACCTCGAACGAGTGTTTTGGAACACCCCAGCTTCGGTGTTCCTAAGGAGCATGTTGAATCTCCTTCGGCTCGGAGTTCTAGAGGGATGACGTCTTGAGCCCGACCCTCCTCTAGGTATATGTGAAGCTATGTTCACAGATGCATGCGTGGGCTCTTCTTCTAGGAAAGATGGAGAGTAGCTCAACCGGTCGAAAATTAACCGTTTTGCTTCAGAACAGCAATAATTAATTACAATCCTATGACTATTACAACAGTGTTCGCTAGGAGGCGTAATAGACATGCTGGTAGGTCCCCTCTCCTTGCATTTCTTGATCAGATAATTGTGCAGGTCAGGCGGAGTCACAGAAGAAGAAGATGATAGCTTGTTCCTTCTGTTCACATCAGTGGGCATACAGATGTTGGGAACCATAGTTTTCCCTGTGCCACCTATATACAACAGGTTGGCCATCTGGGTGGCGGATAATCTCCGAGGAGGGTATCTTCCCGTAAATTGAGCCTTCTTTACGCTGAGTGGCTTCTCTTGGCGTAATTTGGAGCTCTGCTCTGGTTGGCGTAAAGCTGAAGATGTCCTCAGTCGGCCATCAGCTTCTCGCGTAATCCGGAGGGCGGGCAGATTGTTCCCTTGCTGGCGTAAAGGCCGAGAAGTTGCGTAGTCCGCCGCTGGCTTTCCCTTGCGTAGATTGCAGGGATCATCTGCTTTTCCACGGAAGACAGATGTATTTTTACGCGCGGAGCGCGTTTGTGGTTCCTGATTTGGCGCTGAGGCATCATCAAAATTTTTGTCTATTCCGCCAGGGACGGGAGACTGAAATTTACGCGCAGAGCGCGAAGTAGGCTTCTGGACTAGCGCTGAGACATTATCCGAAGTTTCGTCTGTTCCGCCAGGGACGGGAGACTGAATTTTACGCGCAGAGCACGGATTATACTTCTGGGTTAGCGCTGAGGCATTGCCAGAAGTTTTGTCGGTCCTACCAGAGACAGGCGACTGACTTTTACGCACAAGGCACGGAGTATACTTCTGGGTTAGCGCTGAGGTATTGCCAGAAGTTTTGTCGGCCCTGCCAGAGACAGGCGACTGAATTTTACGTGCAAGGTGCAGAGGGAGCAGTGCTACAACCTCATTGGTCGGAGAGATCGGAGAGATCGGAGAGTCCACAGGAATGGTAGAGGGTGTCTTGGGCATCCTGACCTTACGCAGCTTCCTGTTATTTTGGACCGAGAGGGAGTGAGAGCTACCCCCTGTTCGGAGCATGTCTTCGTTGGCAGATTGGTCGAACTGGACCACCAGTGTCTTCTTCACGGATCCCACAGATACCGCATCGTGTTGAGCAATAGCTTCCTCATCGGAAGAGAAAGATGTCGCCAGCAGAGTCGCCATCTTGTTTCGGATAATAAACGAAAAAGATAAATATGGATGGAAAACGAGGTCTTATACGAAGATATGCCCTTCTTTTATGTTTACAAACAAGATTGTATAATTTAATCCTATACGAGGATGTCTAAGTACAATTTATTTAATCTGGGTAAATATTGCTATAGCTGTCTGGTCTGCAGTCGATCACTTTAGCCCTTGGACCACACGATGTTGAAGAAGTGTCGTGGAAGACTGAAAGCAGCTTCGAAGGTTGCTAAAGAGGATGGGTGCCCGATGCCAAAGTCGTCGATCCCTTCTCTTTGCCTGAGCTCTGGGTTCTTCTCTCTCTCTCTTGACCTCCTCCTCTCCTTTTTTACCAGTTTTTCGACCTTGTTCTGACAAATTTTCTGACCTTGTTCTGACCAATTTTTCGACCTTGTTCCTCTGTTGATAGAGGTCTCTATTTATAGAGTTTTTAGTGACAGTGACCACACAGTCGGCGTAGAAATCGAGTAGTGGAAGGTACAGTACCCTTTTACACGACGGTTTAAAATAACCAATGCCTGTGTGTAGATGACCTTTTGAGTGAGCATGTGACGCGCGTCCAACTAAGGGACAGAACGCGTATATCTGCTGCGAAGATCACGGCGTAGAAGCCACGTAGGTAGTTATCCCTTGTGTAGAAGAGGTTGGCGTAGAAGCCAAATGACTGTCACCATGGCGTAGAAGCCAAGTAGGCATAGAAGCCGAGTAGGCGTAGAAGCCAAGTAGGCATAGAAGCCAAGTAGGCATAGAGGCCGAGTGGGCGTAGAGGCCGAGTGGTCGTAGAGGTCGAGTGGGCATAGAAGCCGAGTGGGCATAGAAGCTGAGCAGGCGTAGAAGCCGAATGGTCGTAGAGGCCGAGTGGGCATAAAAGCCGAGTGGGCATAGAAGCCGAGATGATGTGGACGTTTTAGCCGGAATTATGGCTCTTGGAGATATAATCAAATCTCTTGCATTAAATGCAGAGATCTGCCCCCATCCTGCGCATTAAATGCTGAGGTGTGTCTTTAAGATTTGCCGTCATTCTGCGCATTAAATGCAGATACGCGCCTCGAATTCCGTACAAAGAGTGCTGCTGACGTGGCGGTCTGTTTGCCTTCTGCGGAGCGTAAGAAGCTCATGTCTGCCTGTGTAAAACTGGGCAGCGTATTCCCTTATATGCGTAAGAGTAGTTTACGCAAAGGGGATGTCACTAGACGACGGTTCGGTGACATTTAATCAAATCTCCTGCATTAAATGCGGAGATCCGCCATTATCCTGCTCATTAAATGAGGAGGCATATTTTGAAGGTCTGCCACCCTTCTGTGCATCAAGTGCAGAGACGTGCCTTCGGCATCTGTCAGTATTCGGCGCCTTAAATGCAAAGGCGTGCCTCGAGAAACTGTCACCGCTCTGCGCATTAAATGCAGAGACGTGCCTTGAGCCCTGTACGAAGTGCAGCTTTTGACGTGGCAGGCTGTTTGTCTTCTGCGGAGCATAAACAGCTCACATCTGCCTGTGTAAAACTAGGCAGCGTATTCCTTCGTATGTGTAAAAGTGGTTTACGCAAAGGAAATGGCAGTAAATGATAGCCTGGGTTGCAGTGTCGCGCCATCATTATACCCGTCGCCTGGGGAGTCGTTCAGTACTCTTTGTCAGGAGTCCAGACGTCAGGTTCATTGCATGATCTGACAGGTTCATTTCGAAGAATACGAAGCGTTCCTCGTACACTTCAATGCTGCATTGAAAGCGGATGAGTTTTACGCCATAAAGGCGATGTAGCACCTCTTTTACGCTGAAGCAGCCTGGACATACCGTATTACGCGGATGGTCCTTGAGCCTAATTTTTACGCTGTGCTCAGCGAAAAAGCTCTGTTGCACGTTTGATGGCTCTGAGGTTCTCTATTTACGCTGCCCTGCATCAACATGCTGCGTATAGCTATCCAGCGTATTTTTCATGCTTCTATAGCGGCTACAACGCATGCGGCCGAAGTGTCCATAAGACCAAGGCCAAATAAGAGCACTTATGGGGCCAAGATGCTATCCGACATTGTCATTATGCGGACAACGTGTCTAATCGACCAATGCCAGATGAGAACTTGCATGCGGCCACAATGCCATGCGACCGAAGTGTCCATAAGACCAAGACCAAAGGAGAGCACGTATGCGGCCACGACTCTATGTGTCCACGACACCATGCGCCTTTTAGCTTGCAAGATCTTTCCGTTACAACCGAAAGGATCTTCACACAGTTAGTGCTGATTACGTGTCCAGCTGACTGAGTCACACATACAACGGAGTTAAAAATAACCCCGAGATCTTATCAACAACATATCTCAACTGAGGTCGCATGACAGCCTGTATGTAGTATACGGCTACAGTTGCAACCGTATTCTGTTGAAGGAGCCCCCTGCGACCACCAAACAGAGGTATATGCGACACCTATAGCCCATCAGCATGATGACTATAAATATGAGGAACTTGGACGTTCACGTTCCCAAGGTCCTCTTTTCAGAGACCATACAACCCTCCGGCTAGCCACATACGTGCACACAGGCTTAAGAGAGAGAAAAGGGAAGAGGGCATTCTTATTCCGTCGTCGGACCGTCAATGGAGTAAAAAAATCACTGCAGTATTCGATCTCCATCGTCACATTCCCAGATCAAAAATATTGTACTTAGATTTTATGTCTAAATTTTTTTATACTTTTGTTGGTTGTTACGTAATTTTTTTTTAAACTTGCATTAGTGACAAACATTGTAGAATCAAGCTACTAGCACTAGCCATCGTACAAACACTTGGCAAGTGAGCAATAATGATAGTAGTCTCACCAACCACTAACAGCCCATATACCCTTGCCAATAATCAATCAATAAACGAACAAAGTGACCACTGAACCACTACCATCTGGACAAAGATGGCTATACTACAAATTTGCATGTGCAGTGGATGTTGTGTCCTTTTGCCAAGCTAAAGAAAAAGATTGGCACATGTTGGCCAACCCCTACATGGAATGTGGCAATTGGCAAAGCATCAAATCCTAAGGGCATTGGCAGCACAAACACTTGTTTTCCCCAACTTTGAGGCAACAAAACGTGGAATTTTTTAGTCCCTTCAAATTAAACTGTCCACTTGTCAAAGTGGTGGATCACCTTTTCATAATCTTAACCCTTAATCTAAGCTTTGATTCCTATGACCAAATCCTTCCCAATATATTCTTTGCCCCTCAAAGAGGGGACCCTTCTTGGGCTTACAAATCTTGAGCAAAACCATCTTGATCTCTTCATAACCCTAACATTTTACTACTAGAAATGGAAATCCCTAATAAACATATATGGGTTGTATGGAGATTAGGGTTTAGGTTTTTGCTTTTGGGCAAGTCCAAACAGTGGGCTCCCATTAGCCACTCTGCTTAGAGCTGGTTTTGCTTTTGCTTTTTAGATTAGTAGATTATAATTTTTTTTTTATTGGATGGTTATGACCGATAATATTGGTCCCGTCCAGATTGTGTGTAAACTAATATACTGATAATATTGGTTGCTATATAGTACAAGAAGATTTCGTTTTTTTTCATTTCGGGAGAATGAAAAAAATAATAATAGCATATTATACCCACTAAAATATGAAACCAAAAATGGAAGCAAACACCCTCTACCTACCAAATTATCCTAATCTTGGTCATTAAGAGAACATTATTATATATGATTGAAATATTGTCAAATTTTCTCTTTATAAAGTTAAAAAAAAATTCTTTTTCTCTTAGCAGAAAAGTAGGAAAATAATGATAACACTATATATGACACTAGATTCTAAACCAGCAACATTAAACATACCATCTCCTAGAACCTGACTTCAAATCGTGTATGGATCCATAAATTTTAGTTAGGGTTCTCGTAGAATAATTATAAAAGGAGGCTTGAGAAGAAAAAGAAAAAAATTAGCTCCAAACTTTAAATCTTTACACCTACAGCACAATATTTTATTATTAATTTAGCAATTAGGGTTTATGGTGAAGTCGATATTTTTTCTATATTCTTGTAAAATAATAATAATAATAATAATAATAATAATAATAAAGATTTTTTTAATTTTCATTTTATGAAACCCTGAAATTTTACTAGGGGTTTGAATTGGTGTTGGATGGAGAGCCAACCTATGTGGAGAACATCTCGTAGTGTGATGATCATTATCCATATGTCGGAGAAGCTTAGGAAGTCGAATGTGGCAAATATGGTTCGATTTGAGCCCCTATCAGAAGCTATTGGAAAACATCGGTTTCAATATAAGCGGTATATCGCTGCCAGCATACCGATGGTAATATTAGTTTGAGAGAAGTTTGTTTCAGAATAGGTTCTGACATGAAATAACATTTTTGTGGCATACCACTACTAGTATATCAACCTCCAGTACTGAAATACTGAGAACGAGAGTATGACATAGACGACTACGCACTACATAATACATCAGTACCCACAATACCATCACGACTATCCCTATACATGTATATACTATAATACAAGTCACATAGGGTCTCATCGAATATATACTCGGTCTCAATCAGTCAAACAAGAAATATAAATATAAAATATGTAAGATAAAGTAGTAAGGCGTCCCCGACGCTTTATCAAAATGATAAAAAAATAGCTGTAATAAATAGTACGCTAGCACAATGTCAAATATACATGATCACATCGTCAGTTGCAGTCTGAATATAATACAAACATATAATAGGATTAAGTCTTCAAGACTATACATGCTAATAAGTGCCTAGTGGTTAAATGCCCAAAAGAATTAAAATAAAGACATGAGTGGTGAAGAAGAAACCAATCAGGATCCTCGGTGGCCATTATACGGGTGCACGCCATTGAGACAGAGGAACGCTAGACCCTCTGGTTCCGCTACTATATTTGGCTAAAAAAACTAGAGGGATTAATCCCCTAATAGCAAGTATCACAAGAAAATACGAGTGAATGAAACAAAAATCCAATAACTATATACATACATAGTAACCTGTGCCATATCATGGACCTATATTTCATCGTCGATGCAGTAATCAACCCCTATAGAAACATGGATAAGGGATATAGAACTACATCGAGACATAATATAACTCCAGACTATGGTCCGACATATAGTACAAAATTAAGTCAGATTGATAGATCGGCCAACCAATTCCAACGACTTCCTTGATTAATATTTTAGTTATCCTAGAAATGCAATATAGGTATCCCCAAATCATACGGTGCTGAAGTGGGAATAGCCAAACTATATAATTTTGAATAATTAGTAACAGTTCATAGTGCCACCTATAGTGTCCCGTCCCTGTTCTGACCGGGAGACACACTACGTAATGGGCTTGTGGTTAGTCTAACTCAAATCTTGACTTAATATCAAATGACCCGTTCGGCATCGATTCCGTTTGGACGAATAACAAAGAATCAATCCAATTCATTGTTTGACTTTTGTTGGAATAAGTCCTAGATGTAGTGGACTGCGTCTCGACAAGTGAGCTCCATATAAGAGTCCCATCGACGGGACTGTGTAATGACCCGCTCCGCTCAATCCGGAGTTCCGATTCAAACGACATAAGTGTAGGACCTGTCCCGCCTAGCTTGGAGAGATGACTCGCTTGAGGCAAAAACTTTTAGACTTGTCTCTTCAGAGAGTTCAAACTTAGACGTTTTTAGAGCCACACTCAGAGTTTCGCTCGGCCGATGTGAATCATTGCTAAGGTGGGTGGCTCCGATAAACATGTCTCTGCTTAGCTGCAGACTTAAGAAAATGAACGATACATGCTAGTTGCTAGGCGATAACATTTTCATGCTAATAAAAGAGAGAAACACACATAGCTAAAGGAATAATCACGTCTTATCATATGCATAGAACAAGTGAGTTACTTGCTATCTGTGTAACCTAGAAGTATTGAGTTTATGATGATCCGCACCCAGTGTAGGGGCACGAGTACGTGGGTACGTCCATCTTACGCCACAACATCGACAGTAGATCATTGTCTAAGTCAATAATAGTATCTACACATAATATATAAGGTACCTGTCATGCTATCTCAACTCCAAATGAATGATAATATGATAATATGATAATAGTAATCAATAATCAATCACAATATAAAACTAGAGAAATATATGGCACGATATGGAATAGAAGAAAAGAAATACTGAGTCACAATACATTCCAAGTCCAGACCAATAGTCTAATCACAACTCAAAGTTCTCAAATATAATACATGCCATAATGTCTAAAATAGGGTAAATACAATATCAAAAATAAACTAACTAAGTCTCATCGACTGCTGGCGCTAGCTCAACATGCTCAATGGGTGCTAAATCAACTGGCTCGCCATCTTTTGGCCCATAGTGTGTAGGATACCAGTCCTTTAATGAATCATCTAAAAAGTATATCCAGTCAGGATTGGAGTAAAGTACAACCCAATAGCAGTTCCAATAATTGATAGAAACTATGAAACAATAATAGCATTAAAAATAAATGATGGAAGTAACCAAACTAGTAAATATCACAAGATGGAGTATCATGGTAAGAAATAAAAAAAAAAATCGAGAATAATATAGTGAGGAACATCAAATATAATGAACTGGAATAAAATAAATATAACAATAAAATATGCCTTAAAATATTAGTAAAATATGTGATCAGCATGGTCCTAATACGATCTATAAATAAAAGGGGAGCTAGCGTAATCATACGTGAGTTGCATGATTTGTTAGCTATCACGGGCTACACTAAATTATGGGCTATAAGGTATGATCCCATATCCACTAATACTTTTTAAACCCCCGACTAGTACACGGATCCAAATCACGATATGTTATAACACGTATATCACGATGCATGTCTACAATATCATACACTATGATCACGGTCTAAATAATCATGAAGATTTTACGGTAATCACCGAGTAATCACGAAGAACGACATAGAGATCACTGAGTAATCACGAAGATAACATCTCATGACAGGGATCCACGTATACCAATCTGTGTCACAATGTCTCAAGAATCAATTATCTCAATACGAAATACATGTAACATAGAGATTATCAAATAAGTAAACTATCAAAAAATGTACTCGCCTCTGATCCTGAGCAAGAAATGAAACTCGGTGTTCGAGATGGTTTCACACACACCTATATATATTAATGACATGTCAATTGGGTGTAATAAAGTGATATATGAGCTAAAATGCACTAAAATATGCTTTCTACGTCAATACTAGGTCAAACTAGCCAAACTAGCTAATACTAGTTCATCTCTAGGTTTCTAAATCTTCCTAGTAGGTATCTAGCACATATTATCTACATATACAATTATACCTATATTTTCTACTAATACCTAGGCCTAGAACCAATTACCTTACCCGTAATTTAGTATCTTAACCTGTATCCTAATATTTATCCAATACCTTAAAATAACCCTGATACCTTAACCTATTGGTATCACACACACACACACACACATACACACACACACACACACACATATATATATAGCTTTAATCATGGTGAGTCCCTCAAAGATCGAGTTCACTCTTTCATGAAGGATTGTTGGTTCAGTATATCATGATATGCGTTTTGATCTTAAAGTTTGGTTGTAAGGAGCGAAGCGACTAGCTAATAAGTTTAGTTAGTATCGGATGTGAGGCCTTGCCGACTGAGAGGGGTGGGCAGGGGGATATGAGTGTAGCTAGCATATATGTATATATATAGTATCCTGATACTCTAACTTAGTATTTCATGTCACTAACTTAATATCAATATCTTAATGTGCTAGTACTAACTTAATAACTTAAATTATTATTAATATCAATATCTTAACTTAGCTTAATATTACTTATATATCTCACTATAAACTGATATAGCCTTTTACCTAGGCACTTCTCCAATACCTTAGCCTGTATACCCTCATTTATTGATATACCTTGGTACCAATCTAAACCAATACCACACTAATACCTTAACCCTCTTACATACACTTGGTTACAAGTGCTCTCTGATCTGTTGTTGTTCTAGTGCACTTCTCCTTAGTGTCCGACTGCAATCTCATGACCTGTACACCACTGCACCATATACTTGCTATAATAGTTACTGATATCATTGCATAAGAACACACCCTCAACTCAAGATCTCTTCCTTATTTATATTGTACCTACATGTATCACACTCATCCCGACCTCTTAATCACTATAATTTGTAGTAGGATCCTGCCTACGGCTGCATATTAATGCCCCTCTAATATGCCTACTTCTATACCCTCTCACCTGAGTCTTCCCCCAACTCAAATCCCCAATGCAAGGGAGCTTTCCTGGTTAAGTACCTACTATTGTTATAATCGAGAAATACCCCATAATATGGTCTACACCCACAATGTTTATGTATACTTCTACACTAATATTATACGCACATATACACTTGATACAAACACACAGACACCCACTGCTTCCTAAATCTGGCCACACATATATATTCACTAAATCTCCACTAATACAATGCTACTACACCAATACCAACTCTTCTTAACTGGCACTGCAACCCCTTGCACTTCTCCATATTTCCAGCTTCTCCAGTAAATACCAATGCACATATGTGCATAGGTCTGTTCATGTAGTGCCTCGAGTGCACTGCACTCCTCCTCCCCCAAGTCTGAACCAAATACCTCATCTCCCTAGTAACATGCTGACTGCTACTTGTAGTTTTTTTACCTATAACCAACTGCAACCGATAGCTGTTGGCCCCCATTCTCATAACTGAAACCACATCAACCTCTCCTCATACACCCCTCTTTAACCACACACAGGCACTCCTATGCCTCTCACTGACACAATGCACTACACAGTTGCAAAACCCAATAACTCTCAACACACACAACTCAATATATATATATATATATATATATATATATATATACACCTTAAGATATTCTCCACTAATAGTCAATTCATCAAACACCTTGAGTACAAGGTCAAGATACTCATGATATGTCATGATACATCCTCATATAGCCAATCCATTATAATTCCACTCTACAAAATACATCAAACACATTCTAATATAGAAAAATATTACTATCTAATAATTATATTAGCTATAAATTATGTAATAAAATAAATTGGCATGTGTATCACAAGTGTCAAGGAAAAAACCCCCAAAACTACCTCGTATCACAAAGTATCATGATACGGCCTACTCGTACCCAAGTGTGGACATGCAGTTAGCCTCACATTCTCAATCTAAATCTATTTAGACCTAATAGGCTTAATGACAAACACTTGATGCACCAATCTCAGAATTTCTTCAAATTGAACACAAAAATCTATGTAAAAGTCACAATAAAGGATAATTAGACCTAAAACTTCTTCTAATGGGTAGCCCTAAGCCATGGAAGAGTTCCTAATGATCAAATGCATGAATAAGAGTCTAAAATATAGAAGAAATTAAAATTTTACCTATTGGAAGATAGATTCCCAATAAATAGCTCAAATGGACACAATTAGTACACAATCTCCTAGCCAACTCCTTCTTCTCCAAGTGCTCCTTGCAATCCAAGCTCCAATGCTCCTTGGATGATAAAAATAGAAGGGAATGTGAGTGGATTGGGGTAAATTTTATGGAGTAATGAATGAATTAGGGAAGAACACAATTGGTTATCTATAATTGGTATAAAATAAAGATGAGAGAGAGAGAACCTCTACCTATAGGTGGCCAGTCCCTTGTCCCTCTCCTAAGAAACCATGCAAAGTCCAAAATTCCTCAACTAGTTTTTATGTAGGTAAATAATTTGGAGGGATATTTTAGGAAGCTTCTAATCTAATAAAAATTAATTATAATCTCCTTAATTAACTAAAAGTAATGGGTCTAATGGGCGTAGCCCAATGTTGGGCTTAAAGGAAAAAGGAACATGTCCGAGAGTACATAGAACAGTTCAGGCCTTATGCACTGAAACTTCCCCTGGACTTCCCTGATAATTATTTGATACACACTTGCAGAAAGAATCTTTTACCTGCGGTAAAGCTGTGGACAACTTCATTCCCACTTCAGGATTGAACAACATTCATCATAAGCGCTACCTCCATAGAGAAAAATACAAAAGACACCCGATTACTGGGACTGCAGCTCCCTACCGGCGATGACGGAGGAAAGTATCCCTTCAACAATAACGTCAGCACCAATGGAGGTGACAATAAAGCAAAGCAAGCTCTCACTGTCAACATATCTAAAAGCTCGTCCATGTTCACCTAGAGGCCGACAGAAGCACCAAAGCCAAAGGAAACTTACTCCTTCGATGATAATGATGTCATCGAGATCTTTCATGTACTGATGAAAGACAACAAACTATAACTACCCGACATCAGATGACCGGATGAGGCTGATAAGATTGACCACCCTAAATACTTCTACTACCATCGGTACATCCATAATCCAACACGAGATTTCTACATGTTGAAGAGGCACATCCAATGACTGCTAAACTCCAAAGCTCTCACCCTTAACTTTAAAGACAAAATAGTCACAGCAAACATGGTCTCCCTCCAATTCAAAGACTTCCCAGCGATAGAAGCCCAAGATGGCGTTGTTCCAATACCTAGGACAATGATGGAGGTCATTAAACTTCCTCTAGGCCGAGCAGTCGGGCTGGGACCACTCACCACTCCATGAGAAAAAGTCTAGTTTGTTCACCCAGACCTCATCCCAGATTTGATATAGCAACCAACGCCTCCTACTTCCAAATCCAAAGAAAAAAAGATCAAGTCCTGTCACACGGTCTCTCTATCGACTGACGAAGCCCTAGTTGGGGTAACCAGGTCAGGGCAGGCCTAGCTGCGAGACTATGATGTGGCCCCAAATAATGGTAAACCTCTGGTTACCGTACGCACAACTCGGGTAGCATCTGATCCGGATCCATCCCAACCTCCTGTAGTAGACAGGAAAAAGCAAAGAGAAGTACGTTTTGACAAACCTCTAAGAAAAGACGTAGCTCAAGGGCTGGAAAAGCCTTATAACTTTGACATATTTGAACAACTTGCTAATACTCTGGCAAAGTTATCACTCTTCGAGCTCATTCATCTCTCCAAAGAGACACGTAACGCTCTGAAAGAGGCACTACAAAATGCCGACTCATACCTCGCCCAAGTAAAGTCGCCAGTCGAGGACCCTACTGTATGTCCCACAGCAACAATGTGATGGAGGCAATCCTGAACATCACTTTTTTGCAACAAGAAATGCTGCTAAAAATTAACAGGCATGACAGACCCTTGTACTGTACTAGGTATATCAGTACAATTAAGGTGGACCAGATACGCATTGATCCAATGTCCTCTCTCAGTATCATTCCTCGGAGTCTTCTCTAGACCTTGGGAATTCCTATGCATCGGTTGGCAGCGACCAACACAACCATCAGTGGCTTAAATGCCGGGAAGAGTTATCCTCTGGGCAAGATCTGCCTAAAATGTTAAATATGAGACTTACGAACATAGGTGACTTGCTACGTCATTGATGAGGTATCCTACAACGTCCTTCTAGGATGCCCGTGGATACATGAGTGCATGATCGTGCCATCAACTCTTCATCGGTACTTGAAGTATGTTGACGACAATGACATCGTCCAGACAAAGTTTGTAGACATTGACCCTTTCAAAGGTGTCAAAGCCTACTATTCTAACACGATCTTTTATAAGCAGATCTACTTGGATGAGGGAGGCAATGACGCCGATGACGCCGATGATGAAGCAGAGGTTAGTTCAGCTCAAGACGAACCTCTAAAAGTCCATCTCAAAAGATGTTCTACCCACATAACTGCTCCTCTCATGATCAAGCTTCATGGAAAGGCTCTTGAGCCTTTGGTATCCAAGCTCCGGAGATAGGGACATCCATGAAAAAAAGATCCTCCCGTGGTAAAAACACATAACCTCTGACAGTCAGACTCTGTAGGAAAGCTCCATCATCGTTAGCATCACTAATGGCCACCGAAGGAGACGAACTAGAAAAGTACGTCGTGGCGTCCACCGATGTACCTCTGTACGATGATATAATTCCCTCAGAGAAGATACTATATTTTCTCAATAAAGGACTTTCCTTGAGTTACTTTATGGTTGCACACTGAAATGCCATATATTCATTATAATATGGTTTGGGTTTGCACCTTCACACACAGGTAACTTTCATTAACACAGTAGACCAAACCCTCCCTAGCCAGGATCCCTGCTTCATAATTTCGGCAAGGAAAAGAGGCAATAAATCCATCACCTTGGAAAAATCGAAGGTCAACGGGACTTCCTTTCAGAAGAACCAAAACCGAAAAGAGGTAGAATATAACTTCACTGCTACATCATTCAAACCAAGGGCATCCTCTAGAAGATAGGATATGACTTGAAAAATGACCAAGGCCTGCACTATGTAAAGGGGCGATGCTTGTCGTTACATTATTTTGCTCCCAAGGATAAACCCGAGATGTACTACCAATAAACCGGTCATGGTTTGGGGTATGTTACACCTACTACAACTCTCAAAGATTCGGAGGAAGAGGGCGAACTATAATCTCACTATTCACAATCATCCAATTAGGACTCCGACACTAGCATCGAAGATATGCCCAGACAAACATTGTCTATCAACATGGCGTCAGCTAACCCAGAATAGGATAATGAATACCAGATCGAGATCTTTGAAGTAGAACCGTGGGCTCAAAAACTTGAAGCAAAATAGAAATTATGGTTCGAACAACGAGAACCTCCCACTGAGGATGAGGTGGTACAAGTTGATTTAGGCGATGACTCTGCTCCTAAACCCATCTTCATCATCAAAAACCTCTACACAGAAGAGCGTAAATCCCTTATCCTGCTGGTAAGGGAATACATCAATATTTTTGCATGGAGCTCTGAAGATATACCGGGCTTGGATCCTCAAATTGTGGAACACAAGCTCAATATTCTCTCGGACACTAAGCCAGTGATCCAATAACAAAGGCAGTTCTATCGAGGCATTATGGACGCAATCGAATCTGAAGTAAATAAGCAGATGGCAAGCAGCTTTATTCATTAAGAGCAACATCCAGATTGGGTAGCTAATATCATTTCCATCATAAAAAAAGGATAAAATCTAAGTCTATATAGACTTTTACGATTTGAACGTGGCTTGCCCAAAATTTTAGTTCCCTCTCCCGATCATAGATGTGATGATTGATAACTCTTATGGTTTCAAGAAGATATCCTTCATGGATGGGTTCTCAGGCTATAATCAAATCAAGATATTTTAGATGATGAGAAACATACATCATTCCGGACACCAATAGGGGTATACTGTTATACAGTAATGCCCTTCGGGTTGAAGAATGCATGTGCGACATACCAGCGAGCTATAAGCACCATCTTCCGCAAACACATATGCAAGATAGTCAAATTTTATGTTGATGATATCGCTGTCAAGAATTATCTCCAAAAAGACCACCTCTATGATTTGAGAACCGTATTAGACCTAATGCGAGCATATCAGCTCAAGATTAACCCGATCAATTCTTTCCTGGGAGTCTCCAACGGTAAGTTCTTAAGCTTTATCATAATTTCAAAGGATATTCATATTGACCATGAGAAGACCAAGACTATTCTGGACATGGAACCTCCGAAAAACCTGCGAGAGCTTCGTGGTCTGTAAAGAAGGCTAGCATACATCAGGAGATCAATAGCCAACCTCTTTGGGGATGCCAATCTTTCACTCAGCTTATATAAAAGGGAGTCTCCTTCATCTAGACTAAAGAATGTCAGTGAGCCTTTCACGACATCAAAAATTACCTCACGAAGCCTCTAATATTAGTGGCTCCGGTCATGGGAAAACCCTTCCTTCTCTACGTACGAGCGATGGATTACTCTTTTAGTAATTTATTAGCCCAGAACAGTAATGAAGGTCATGAGCTGGCTATAAATTACCTTAGCAAGACAATGATCGACGCGGAACATAGATACAACCCTGTCGAGAAGGAGTTCCTCGCCCTGCTCTTCGCGGTTCAAAAAACCCATAATTATTTAACCGGGCAAATAATCTATATAATTTTGTGAGTTAACCCCCTCAGAGTTCTAATGACTAAGCCCGGGGTATTTAACTCCCGTTTAGCCACATGGACAATACTATTATCACCCTGTGACATGGTATTTGTCCCACAAAAGGCGATCAAGGAACAAGCATTAGCCGACTTTCTGACAGCTCATCCGGTGCCATAAACCTCGAAGCTTTACGACAAAAGTCTAGACAAAGTGTTAGAGTCTAACATGGTAACGAAAGAGTCTGTATGGCAAATATTCTTCGACGGTGCTTCAAGAACAGGGCCCAAGGACGATATCGTCGTAGGAGTGGGAGTAGTATTGATTTTTCCCGATGACCTGGTCATCAATCACGCTTATTCACTAACAGAACCATGTTCCAACAATGTGGCAAAATACAATGCCCTCATTATTGGACTTAAGTTGGCTAAACAATTAGAGGTGGACTACCTAGAGACTTACGATGATTCTAAACTGATAGTAAGTTAGGTCCGTGGTGAGTACAAAATCAGTCACGATGACTTACTCCCCTACCATCAAGCAGGAGTTGACATAATTTCCACTTTCATAGGGTTCTTCATGAGTATGTACCACGACTGCAAAACATAGAGGCTGATGCTCTTGCCAATCTTGCAGCTTCCTTGGCAGTCTCGATTAAGATGCATCAATTGGTCATAGTAGTTGGTCAAGAACAGGTCTTCCCCCCAAACAATATATGCTTGTGTCTAAACCACTCAGCAGAAATAGACGTCAACGCCAAATATTGGAGGATCCCGTTTATAGACTATGTCGTTTACGGAATCCTTTCAGATAACTGGAAGAAGGACACTTCCGTCAGAAGAAGCTTCCCTCGGTTCTACTATGACACATCCACTAAGATATTGTACCGTCGTTCAAATGATAGGCTCCTGCTATGATGCCTATCAGACGCAAAAGTAAAGCAAGCACTGCGTTAGGCTCATGATGGTGCTTGCGGTAAACACAAGCCCATTCCTTAGCTACAGGACCGCCTCCGACGTATGGGTTACTATTGTCCATTGATTGTAGCAGACGCCGTTGATTATGCAAGTTGTGTCAAATATATGCCGACTTCATCCACCAACCCACCAGAATTTCTACACTCGAATATTGCATCCTGGATGTTCGAAGCATGTGGTATGGAGATCATCGGGCCGATCAGTCCACCTTTGTCTAAGGGATATCGGTTCATCCTAGCCATCATGGATTACTTCTCCAAATGGGTGAAAGTCGTTCCCCTCGCAGAAGTAAGAACATCCAACGTGATTAGTTTTATAAAACATCATGCCTTCTACCGCTTCGACTTGCCTCACAGGATCATTCATGACAATGTTCCACAATTTTTGAATCATGCTTTCTTCCAGTTTTGTGATAAAATTGAATACAAAATATAGCTTCGATTGCCTACAACCCTGCAGCAAACGGATCGGCAGAAGTGTTCAACAAGACGATAATCAAGTTACTTAAAAAGTTTGTTTCGTCCAATAAGCATGACTGGAATGAGAAGCTAGGAAAATATCTATGAACCTACCGTACAATGGTCCAAACACCGACAGGCAACACATTATTTTCTTTGGTCTATGAAAGTGAAGCTGTACTTCCTCTGGAAATCCAAATTCCTTCTCTCCAGGTATATCTCTCCAACCAGCTAACCATCAAAGACAACCATCGTCGGCGTTTATAAGAGTTGGAGGCACTTGACGAAAAATGTCTCTTGGCTCAGCAGCGTATTAAGCTATATCAAGCACGACTTTATGGAGCCTTCAACAAAAAAGTGAAGAAAAGGACATTCCAGATTGGCGATCTCATTTTAACAGTGAGAAGACCAATGGTCATGACCCACATGTCGGCAGAAAAGTTCCAAGCCAAGTGGGAGGACCCCTTCGTAGTGGAGGTTGTTTAATCCAATGGTGCATACAGGCTTGCTAAGCCTAATGGTGACTTGATAATGATGCCAATCAACAATATTTTCTTCAAAAAATTCTATGCCTAAGTTAGGCAAACAAAAAAATGTGTATTATTGTACCTCTTCCTCGGTATATAGTCTGGTCTTCCTCCGCCGTACGCAGTAAAAATATGTTATCCGTAATCGAGAGTCCCGAATACGCAATGGATAAGAGGTCCTCAAAAACTTCTCCTAAGCAAATAGTTCACATCCACATCACATCTAAACTATGTGATGTCCATGTTTTCCAGTAAAAGAAAACAGTCATGTTCATACTACCTCTGACTTAATTCCTTTATCTCCACAAAATACTTCACCATAATCTCATTCATTATCTACAATCCAACTTTCTCGCCTATTGGTTTTGCACCAAAAAACTCCAACCATCGCAGATGGTATCTCCTTCAAGATTTTCTCATAAGACTGCGCTAACCTATCATGTTCATATTACCTCTTATAGGGTCGGTTTATCACAAGTTATAATACTATACTACATCCATATTACCTCTGGTATAATATTCGTAACCACAATACACACAACAATAGAAAAGTTATAAAAGGAAAATAAAAAAATTCATTGATATTCAAGATTATGAGTATATATGATGGAAGTCCATTAAATTTTGGATTTTTATTTTTACTCAAGATCATGAGTACATTACAAAAAAGGAGTCCCCTCTATGCTGATTATGGTACCAACGTGTGTAAAGCCGGCAGCTCAACGCCTTTTGGGTCATCACTTCAGCAAACTCCTCAGTGTAAATCACAGTACATGGAAAAGAATCTATACCGATGGATAGCAAGAGTACTTGCAATACAAAGCTGAGCCTATAGACCCAACTCTGTCATGTGAAAGGACGTGCATAAAAATTCCGGTTAGGATATTAATCCCAACCCTGTAACAATGGAGATCATATATGGAGAATAGCTACGGTAAACTTGGTTGGAAGACCGCGAACAATCTTTCAGGTAATACGTTTGTTCATCATGAACAACGAAACTTATGGTATCCTTCCAAGCTCCATCAAGACCAAGGCGATCCAAGGCAACTCATATATGACAAGTACACAAACAAGTCAGAACACTTGCAATGAAGGCAATAAAATAGAAGAAATTGGCAAAACATAAGCAAGTGATCCAGGTACATGGATCTCATGTGCATGGATTAAATATCCGATATATATACGCATCTCGGCCATAGCGCATATTACAGACACGGCCCTCTAAAAGAGATAGCCGAATTCATGTGGAGGGTGGTCGCGCATAGTCTTCTAGTGCATGCTTCCAATAAGCGTCTTGAGACAACGTCATCCAAGTGCCTAAGGAAGGGTTCTAGCCATCAGCGCATCTTCATGTTGAAGCCTTTCAGCAACGGCTATGCGCATCAAGGCATAGGGTTTGTCTGCACATGGTCTTGGTAATCTTTTCTTCGCCCATGCGAAATAGACTGTGTGTTAGTATCAGTGAGTTCAAAGAAAGAGGAGACAAGAGTTCTCTCGATTACCTTCCAAAATGACAATCGAGAATGAATGGTCGACCATCAAAGACAGAGTATCGACAAAGCGCTCAACCGAACTCCCCGGTCCCGACCATGGCAAAGGCATCTTGAGAAAGGAGTAATGTTTCACTTTCTTTCCCCAACGCCTCTTATTTATAGGCGTAGATGGCCATTAAAGAACCCGAGTAATTGGGCACCAAGACCGCAGGATAAATCTCGCATTTAATGAATGAACCCACACCTTAAAAAATGGGAGAGCGGGTCAACTCTATGGCACGCGCTGTGATTCTAGAAGCTCAAGGATCTATGGAAAATAACTCAGCGCCCTCAACAATGCGCCAAATATCTGCTGCACCATAAATGTTGATGAGCGAATAAACTGATGTGTCGAAGCGGCCGATGCGCCTTCATCATCCATGCTTCCGTTCTCAGTGTTCCAAACTTAATTAAGTTCAAAAAATTTAAAGGGGGTCTTGTAGAAGCATGGAAAAATCTATACCATACACCAAACACGACCACAAGGCATGAGCAGCCATGCATCATATGCAGTCAGAGCCATGCACCATGTGCAGCCAGACAATCGTGTGCCATGAACAGGCCTGCGAAAAAATATTATCATGCTCCATCACGGGCAGACTACTTCAAAAAACGTACAACATCTATGACATCACAACAAAGGTCTCATGTGGCAACACTCTTATGCGCCAGCCTTCCATCCACTAGAGCTCCCAAATGGCGGTATTCCCAAATGGCAACACGTGTATGCACTAAAGTTATTACGTAGCAGTGTTCTCTTAATGGCCCCATACAATGAAATCTTACAATTATTAGCTACCAATATTTTTGAGCAACCAGGGCATGACGTGTATTCGGATTATAGGCATTAGCAATCCCAGACCTTAAATTTCCACGTATCAGCCACGTCACGACATGTTCCTATGAGAGCTACGTATGCATGCACATATATGGTCATCTGAAGGCTATAAATAGTGGACGTGTCCCACACATAAAAGAGGACCACTACTGCAAAAAGGAGAAGAGAAGAAAAAGACAGAAGAAAGAAGGGACATCAACTGAGTCGCATACTCACGTTACCGAAGGCCTTGTCGTTATGTTCGACGTCGGACCGTCATCGGAGTAAAGTGATCGACCGCAGATCTGATCTCCACCATCACACTTGTCCAGATCTTTTTTTGTACCCAGAACTCTACGCATTAGAGTTTTTTTGTACCGGATTTTGTTCTACTCCAATCAATACAAAAGATCGTTCAATTTATTTTGTATTCTTTGCGATATCGAATATTACCCATGACGTATCCAAGACACTTGGACACGAATAATAGATTTTATAATTTATACTGTTGGGGAATTATCACATCCCAGTCCCAAAATAAGTAGGACTAGGAATACGAAGCATGCCAGCCGTATGTATATTGAACTCCAATATATGGAAACTATGACACATACGTACGCTGTGTTATGAACAATAATTCACAAGTGGTATATAGTTTTCATAAGTCACAAGGCATAACTAAATCTCATCCACATAATCAAATATAAATGAATAACCAATCAACTATATAACTGAATCAAGTATAAGAAAGATGCTTGATAAGAACAAGTAGTTGAGTGGAGACAAATCCACTACCAAACTAGAATATAAGAGAAACAAAATAAATACATCTGATGAATAATAAGACTCGAAGAGAAGACCTCCTCAAAAGAGAATGGAGTAGCAAATCCTGATCCATGCTTCTGCAAATAGTCATGATCGTCTACACCTGAAAAGGGACCAGGTCCTCAGAGGGACGTAACAAGATACGTAGAACCATGCCAATAAAGACTAAAAAATAAACATCCAAAGGGTCGTCTAACCACCTATGTGAATGCAATTTGAGAACAACTTTCCAACACGTGGGCTATCTAGCTAAAATGGGATTTGCATGATTCTCTCAGAGATTTAGGGACCTAAAAAGTATGTCATCTTTTGAACGCCAGAGGCCGCCTAATAATAATAATAATATATATAGTGGTCATCATGACCGCGCATCTCCGGCGGAGCGTATAGGTTACACAAGAAAAGTACAAAGGAGCCCAAACACCTTACTTGTTGTCCTCCCCACCCTATGCTCTAGCCATGTCATATCCATGACATGATGAGACCTCTAATAACTGCCAAGGCTTCTAATTATGCAAATTCTATCAGCAGTTATCCTTATTCGTCGCTCGTCCCATACGTATCGGTGATCAGCCGACTACGCAAGTTTGTGTCCTACATGAGACTCACACTCGTGTAACAACTGTGTCACAGCCAAGGAAACTTAAGGATGCCTCATGATCATGTGGTGGTCTCATAAAACTAGGTCAACATGCATATATATAATAAAAATAGAATACGACGCCACCGTCATTGCACCCAAGTTATTCTTGGACGCGCAGTTTATATAGTAGTTAAAATATATGAACTAAATGACATAAATAAAATACATGTACCATATAGAATATAAATTACAGTACAATGGCAAGGTATACTTCCCTTCTCTAAAAAAGAATGAAGTTCCAACTCAAGGCGTCGTCCGATCTACCCGTCACATAAATTAAACAAGTTATGTTACAAAAGTGGGTGAATAGGTTCCTCCATTTTAATCTATTTTAATTCTGAATAATAGCTAATATGATGAAGTAGGTGTTTTAATAGGTGCAACTGATAATAGCTAATATGGTTTGTAGAGAGAAGTACCTCTACTAGAGATGGGGGAGAGCACTTGTTCTTCTCAGGTTAGTTGTATATTGAGTTGATTTGATTTCATAGTTATGTGAATTCTTTGATTTTGACTGAATAATATATATTTTAGTTAGTCTTAAAATTTATGTTGTCATAGTAATGAGTAATTGTTTGCCTGAAAATCTTACTATATTCTACTGATTTCATGGCGGAGTTCAAATGAAGAAGGTGTTGATTTCTGTTCTACTAATTTTTCTGCTATTATTTTTTGTAATAACATTTGTTTTAGAAGGTCCGACCCACTTGTGCCTATGGAACCGAACCAAACCAAAAATTGAACTATTTAAATTTGATTCAGTTCGAATCGGTTTTTCTGAATGCGGTTCGGTTTTTGATTTTGCAAAAATAAATTTTTGGTTATTTCATTTTTCCTAAAATTGGTTCGGTTTAAACCGAACCGTTGCTCACCCCTAATTATGGTAATTAATTTAATATGTCTTTTAATTATGATAATTAATTTTTTATTTAATTATGGTAATTAGTTTAATCATCCACTTTCAACAACCATCCACATAATCGAACTCTTTGTTTCTCCACTTTGAACAATCATCGAAAGAACATAACTCATTTTTTTCTCCACTTTTATATCTTCCATTTCTACCAACCACGCAATATTTTGAAAGTAAAAATTTATGCGTACACAAACTCTATTTTTTTTCTTTTACACATTCCTATAATTTTGTGCAACCAAATAGGCCCTAAGGGTCCTATGTCCTGCTGACAAACATAGAACTCAACAAGAAACAAATCCCAAGTTTCATCTTGTTTTGTTTACTTTATTGATGGAAGAACAAAATAATCAAAGGAAGGAAGGAAGAAGAAGGAAAGAGAGTCGCCTGAGATTGATTGGCTACTCCTTTGTTAAAGTCGATGGGTCACGTTGTCGAAGTATAACATCAAGCTATGGAAAGAAATGATCAACCGCATCCGATCGACACTATCAATTGGAACAGGGATGAATTATAGATAAATAAAAATGAATTCGAATTACAAAATTGAGGGACTTACCTATCGACGACTCAAATCAGGAGATCCGTGATGCTCAAAGTCACAAAAGTCTACGTCAGAGTCAATGTTTCGCTGCAAAATTTTATCAAGCATCTGATGTTCATAGTTTGATTAAGAACTTATCAACAAGTCGGATTAAGACATGAGTAATGGAAAGATCTGACAAGGAGGATTACCTTCGTCCAGAGTTGCTCAGTTGCACTTGGTTCTACGAGGTAGAAGGAGCTCCATGGAGCAATCACACGTTGTCGTCTGAGATTGTCTCTCTCAAAACTGCTCGCCGGAGCAGAGAAATACTGAGATCGATATCAGAGCTAAAGGTCCCTAAAAGGCCCAGGCTCGACGAATACTTTGCCGGAGAATGTCTTCTCAGCCATCGAAGCTAGGGTTTCGAACAGTGGCTGAAGAAGAAGAAGAAGAAGAAGAAGAAGAAGAAGAAGAAGAGGCAGTTGGGGAGATCAGAATCATAACTGTTTTTGTTACAGTATTGGATTCTGCTATTGATTTTGGAATGGAAAATAATTGGACTGCCCTATTTATAGGGTTTGAGGGTTAATTTTGAATTTATATTTTGTTACAAATAATTTATGTACATCTCTAATTAGGCTCTCTAGAAATTTATTTTCTAAAAACTTTCTACCAAATTATTTGTAGGATATTTACCAAAATATCTTTTCCTTTTCATAATTATTAATTAGTATTTAATTTAATTTGTTTTAAATAATTTAAAGTAATTTGATATTGAAATTTTAGAAGTGGACAAACAAAAGTATTTGGAAAACAGGGGTTATAGAAAGATATGTCGTGTTAACTTTTTAAAAAAATAGAAGGCAAATACATATGAATAATGTGATGGGCGTAAGAGCTAAATGTGCATTCCTTAATAGACTAAGATTTATTGCTACCGTGGCAACCTAGTGTTCACCTTTCAGGTTCCTTGATAGAATGGCAGGTTGTTGGAAGACGAATCCTTATGGTTCTCATATGGGTGTTAAATACGATCCGTAGGGATGCTACCACCTCAAGCAATCCATACCCCAGGAGATAATAACAACCCTTGGAGGGAAATATAAGGGACTAATGGGTAAAGGGGTAGCATTACTCATTTCTGCTGACTGGTTAGGACGATCCCCGATAGCATATCGGCGGCATATTGTGGTATACCACCATTATGCCAATATGATAGGTAGTTTCCCTTATTAGGCAATCAATGGTACTCCAATCCACGCACGTAACCAAGTACGGGTCTATGACACTTCGAATGGATATCTTATGCATAATTATCTTGTATAAAAATTAAAACTCAAATACGGTTGGTTAAGGCAGTTAATTTATTTTGAACTATTACTCTACGGGCGTTCTTCCCACATGGCTCTCAAAACTACCACAGAAAAACCAATAAAAAATATATGGGTCTACTAATGGGTACGGTTAATTATTGGTAACACGTGCAGGATACCGTACCGATATTGAGTACATAAACATTAAATACATAATACAGGAACATATACAAGAATAAATATGTAAATTGGGAATGGGGAGTGACAATACTACAGGTTCAATGGTGCTCCTCTAGATAGTCTTTTGTGTCCTCGACTGATGCAACTTCTGATAGACTACGGTCTGTGCTACTTCCATGTACTCACCTGAGCCTAGAAGGAAACCAGGTCTGTCATGACGCGCACCCGGATGTGAGGGCACGAGTATGTGGGTATGTCCAGCCTACACCACAATATCGATGAAAGAACGCTGTCTAGGTCACCAATACTATCTAACCATCTCACACAATGATATATGTACATGTCAATGATATCTCAACTCCATACGGAGGACAAGATGATAATATATAATGATAATCAATACTCAATCACAATAACTAGAGGAAGATAATATCACGATATAAAATAGAAGAAATAAAATCACAAAGTCATAACTACAACCAATATCCAAGTCTAAGAGTCTATCAACAAATCATAATAAGTCTCAAATATAAATAACCTGCCAAATGTCTAAGCTGGAAACATATCCACTACAATAAGAGAAGCTAGCTAAGTCTCTGTTATAATTCGTTGAGCATCCTCAACAGCTGTTACTAGATCCTCCTGTACTAAGGGTGTTATCTCAGCAGCCTCGCTGTCTTGTGACCATAATGTGTATGTCACAATTCCTCTAAATAATCATCATCATAATATATTCAGTCAGGATTGGAGCAAAGTACATAAACTAACAGTAGTTACATTATATTGATAAAGACTATAAAATAGTAAGTAATGATAATACAAGATGAAAGAAAACTATATAAGTGATATTAGTATCACAGTTAAATATGAACTGTAAATAAACATGTCAAGATAGTAATGACTGGAATAAACAGGAATGAATAAAATAATACTAACTGAGTGTCTTGAAATATTAGTTTATTATGTGATCGGCTTGGGACAAGATCGGGCTCTACCATATATGATTGACTATGCACTAGTACAAGTAAGGGGATCAAGCCAATCATATATGGGGAGCTATGCACAACTAATAAGTTCAGGCTAGATCCTGCATATGGTGAGGGTGAGCTATGCACAAGTAGGTGGGGTATGATCACATAATCAACTAATACTTTTTCGTCCCCCGACTAATACAATGGGTCCAATCATGACTCCTCATGACCAAAATCTATCAATATTAGTTAGTGTATCATCGTGTCAGAAATCAAGTAAAATACTACCCACTAAAATTATAGTAATCATCAAAGTAGAGAAAATTGTCAAAGAATATACTCGCATGTGGTCCTGAGGAAGGAATGCAAATAGTGTCTGAATTGGAGTCCAAGTGACCTATATATGATGTATTAATGTTAAAAAGTGATTTGGAATCATAATTAAGTCTCAAATAAGTTAAACCATATTTTTAGGTCAAAGCTACTCAAACTAATTCAAACTAGTCAAACTAGGTCAATACCTTGCTAAATTAATTTTTTTAGATAAAAATTACTCATTACCTTGCTTATACTATGTTTCTAAACTAATACCTTAGCTAGTACCAATACTCTTCTAATACTAAGTATGCTAATTTATACTAGTTAATATAGTATACTAAGATACCACACACACACACACACACACACACACACACACACACATATATATATATATATATATATATATATATATATATAGGATAAATGGGATATGAGCCATAGGCTCATATTCCTATATGAGTCATGCACATGTGGACCAATAAAAATAAATTTCTACATCCCATGTGCACCCTTGCGCACCCATGTGCACTAGTACACTACATTCCTAATAGTCCACATGTGCATTGGCGTATGTAGAAATATGAGCCTTTGGCTCATATTCCTTTTTTCCATATATATATATATATATATATATATATATATATATATATATATATATATATATATATATATATACCTTTGCCAAACTCAACAACTTAAACTTAAACTCAATACCTTGCTAATAACCAAGTATCTTTGCTAAAAACCTATACCTCAAATACTAGCTCAATACCACACTTGGATATCCCATGTATCCTATTGATACATAGATACCTACTAAGTACTAGAACCTATAGGTACTAAGATAACACTAGAACACTAATACCATAACACTAGACCATAGGTACTAAGATATCACTATCTAACTAATTTCCACATAAGCTAGTAAGTGTCAACATACCTCAACCACACCCATGTATCATGGATATACTAATACCTATCCACTCAATACTAGATATTACCCTACACCAACCCTAATACCTATTGGATAGCTTAACATGGTACCATGGTATCACTCGTACTCAATTAACACAACTCTTACCTTGGTACTTATCTCAACTTAACTAGGTATTCAACTCATACTCCTCCCAACCTCACACAAACCTATCCAACACATCACTAGTATACACAACACCCATTCCTTACTATACTAGCCTCCTTCACACTTAACCCATACTCTCTTGCACCTTGCTACAACTCACCCAAGATAAAATCCCCTCTCTACCTGACTACAGTATAGGGCAAAACCAAAACTCCCTCACCTAAGCACCATTATAGAACAATTATATACATTAAATATAAAAGATCCTATGTGAATATACACACTTAAACTCTAAAATACCCAAGTATCAAACCATGATCTCAATGGCACCAAGTCTGGAATAATTCCTCTCGATACTCCTTACCCATTAATACCTGCTGCAAACTCAAGGACCATCAGTACAATAGATGGAATGCACTCCATCCTAACTCCCCCTTCACCCTAGACTACAGTGTCTCACTCCTAATCTCTATTCAACACATGCATGCTCTCCCATAGACACATACTGTTATACCATATGTATCCACTGAACTACCCGTGTCTAATACTCGAAATATCTATATACTGATGCACCATACTGATACAACTTCACTGATATAAAGGCAGATCTTGCTCTCAAGCTCAGGCATTGCCTGTAATATCAGACCTATCCCCTATGCTCTCCATCCTTGCACCCATGACCTATCAGTAAACTTGCACAATACTTACACCCATTGTGCAGTGTAACTGAACCCCCAATACCTGAGATCCTCACCTCACTAACCTGGACTGCAACCCTACACCCTACCCAATTCACTGCTACCACTCGATATTTAGCTAATGCCTTGCCATACTTATTCACTATAACACAGTAGGTAACATCTTGAAACAGTGCACAACTGTGCACAATCAGCACCCAGTGTGGCACTGTGCCGACAGTCCACTCTTGTGCAATTTTGAACTGTGACCTGCCCAATTCTCCCTATAAGATCCATACAGACCCATACTACAACTTGTTGTTGCACACCATTTAATTATACAACCAAACTCCCCCTTCAAGGGCCTCACTGCTTCGAGCACAACCCTGCACCATGCTCAGGCCCTACTGCAAGTCTTTTTAAGCCCCAATTTCTTGCAATCCTCTGAGTTCCAACTGCAATGCCAGTTGCCTGCATGGTTCAGACCTGGCTCTATCTCATTATACACTGCATTTCTCCCCCTCTCCAACACATGGCTGATATTACAACCAATCCTTGCCATCTTCTCATACTCATATCCATCTATGCTTGAATCCCATATACCAAGTTATATTGTATTGACACCTTAATGTGTACTCACACCGACAGTTGCTCATACTTGTAGCAGAACCCTCTTCAATTTCCCGAAACAAGGGCACTAACCTTACATTGCTCACGTGAATAATTTCCCTCCTCTGAACTGCTAACAAGTACCCAGGTGACATCTACTTGAGCCTATGCACAAGGTGCACACAGTACTGACCTGAACAACATCTCCATCATACTCCTATAACTGAATACTTAAGGCCCCAATCTCATACACACATGAACCTATACCTCACTAACACACACACCAGACTCTAGCACATATATGATACACTCATAATCTAATACCTCCAATTAACTATACTTAAACATAAACACCACACACACAAGCTAGGATGCATACACACAATGCTCTCATGTTAATTTATCAAACACTTTGTGTGCACCAAACATGTATCACATGGATACTCATGACACCAACACCCACATTCTCCAATACTATGATACACCACCAAATTAATATATAATACCAGTAAATATATCCAATAGGATATAAATATTACTAGAAAAACTTATTCTAATGCAATTACTTAGAAAATGACACAAGGGAACACCTATACATAGAAATTACTAAATCTACACCTCTGTACCATGGGAGTTTCTTGACACAAACTTTTCGTATCCAATTGTGGACACGTACACCTCCAATATCCATGAATCAAAGCTTTTAATACTCATTAGGCCTAGTATCAAACACTTGGTACACCAAATTCGGAGTTTTTTTCAAATTGGCCACAAAACTCTGTAACTTTCAAAAGAAAGCCTATTAGGACCTAATTCTTCTTCCTATAGGTAGTCTTTAGCCTTTTGAGGGTCCCTATAGGTTTACTACATCAATTATAATAGAAATTGATAGGGAAAATGAAGTCTTACTTATTTGGAGATAAATTCTTATTGTATCACCACCAATGGATATGAAAACAAATTGGACACAATCCTCAAGCCAAAGCTTCCCTCTTCAAGTGTTCCTTGCAATGGCAAGCTCCTTAGCCTCCTTGGAATAAAAATATAAGGGATAAATTTTGGAAAATGGGTGGATTATGGTTTGCTTCCAATTTGGGGGTGAACTAATTAGGAAAGTAAATAGAGGCTATTAATAAATAAGAGGCTTATATGGCCTCCTAATAGGGTTATGGTTAGGTTTAGGAATAGATAATAAGACTTAAAAATTCCTCTCTATGTCATGAATATAATCTATTTTTATTAAAGAAGGTGTCTCTACAACTAATGGAAATATTTCATTCATTTACCTAAGAGAATGACTAATTAACTAGTCTAATCATGACTACTCTAATTAATTGAACCAATGGGTCAAGTCAAATCTAGTTGGATCTACTTGGACTCACTAGCACTAAGTCTAATTAATATGAGCTATTCCACTAGTCAACAATATATTTATAATATAATAATTATTCATAATATTTATATATTATAGAAATTACAAAAATATCTCTCTCCCGGAATTAGGTAGTTACAATCCTACCCCCCTTAGAAAATTTTTATCCTCAAAATTTAAAATACCTCGCCTCTCTCTCTCTCTCTCTCTCTCTTTTCTAGCTAGTCATAACCTATTCATTATAATCTCACTATGGTCAAACCCCCAACAAATCATAGTCTATGAAAATCTTATCGAAAAATTATACAACATGCAATTCATAGAAAGAAAGAAACATGCATGGTTATGGTATATTACCTATCTTGATATTGTAGTCTCAATCAAGTGTATAATGCTGACCATACTAACTGTATAACACATATCAACTATAAGGTACTAGGGAATCAATCAAATCAATAGATGAAAAAAAGGACAGGAAGTGTCACTACCGTATTTTCTAGAAAAGGGTATTTTGGTCATTTTATAATTAATTGAATATTGTGCATGTTAAATATTTATTTATTGTATTATTTATTTATTATTAGCATGATAGATTTATTTATTTTGGACTTGTGTTAGTGGACCTAACTAGTTTAGTTTAGACTCATGGACTAACATGTATTAATTATTAGAATTGAGCCCAACTAGAAAGCCCATTAATTAGGAGGATGATTAAATTAATTAAACCATTAGACTAGAAGCTTCCCTCCTTAATTAATTTCTTCATGAGAGGCCCTAAGGGGTATTTTAGACTTTACATAGTAGCTTGAGGGAGGGGGCAAGTGAGGCCTATATAAAGGGAATGAAAACTTTCTCTCTCTTTATTTTTCATTCCAAATCTAGATCTAAAATTTCCCTCAACCAAATTTCATCAAATCCCTACCAAATTTTTACCCAATTACTTCTTAAATCACCATTAGAGACTAGAAGATCAAGGATCTAGAAGGAGGAAGCAAGGATCTATAAAGAGGAGCAAGGATCTACAAGTTGGAGGCCAATTTCACCAATTTTTGAGATTTTATTGGGAATCCATCTCCCAATAGGTATAATTCAATTTTTTTTCATTAAAATAGCTTCTAAATCTGAGATTTAATCATGAATAATCAACCCATATGTATGTACTACCCATAGGATTTGGTTTTGTGTTCATAGGAGACCTATGGAGAAAGTTATAGTGTTTGTGTCAATTTTGGGGGAATTCCGAAAATGACTTTTGTTGTGTGTGTCAATTGATCCTATAGATCAATTTGGCATATGTTTATGTGTTTGGGGCTAGTGTCGTATCCATAATTGGGTACATGTAGGTCGTATCCCAACAATTTGGTGATACGTGTTATTTTGGGAGTTTTTCCTCCGACACGGGACTTTGTACATGTCGTATTTTGACACGGACACATAGATCTATATTTGATACTTTGTTTTGTTCATAAATATTATATATGATTTATTTGTGTCCTTCGGGGTGAAATTGGATGTGTGGTGGACTCGTGTCGCATGCGTATCCTAGATCTAGTGGGATACGGTGTGATACGCTCCAATTATTATGTGTTTATGTGTAGATCTAATTAATTGTGCTTTAATTCTTGAATTATAATTGTGTATGTATCTATATATATTATATATGTATTATGTATATTTATTATAGTGTTTATTGTATCATAGATCTATGTATTATATATGTATTAATAGAATATATATTATGTAGCTTTCTTCTACATGCATTAATATATATGTTATAATATATGTTAGGGATGTAAATATATGTATATATTTTATATAATATATGTGTATGTTTAATTAAGTAATTAGATTATTTATATATGATTATTTATATATATATATATGTATGTAGATATATATTTATAAGTGGTAGCATATGTATATATAATATAGTAGATATATTTATATGTGATTATATATATAGTTATATTATATATTGTTATGTATTTATATTATTGTATGATTATATATATGTATACATATATGTATAGTTATATATACATATTACTATGTGTGTGTATGTATGTTACTATGTGGTATTTTATACAATTTACTGTGTATAAGTGTATGTCTAGTTATATATAGTTTTATATATATATATTGTATAAATATATTTTGTGGGTTATATATATGTATTTAAATATATATTATATAAATATATATGGTGGGTTATATATATGTATTTATATATATATTGTATATATATATACATATATTTTCAGCGACAACAGCGAGCCAGAAGTGTCGCAACAGCAGCAACAAATGCAAATAATAGCAGCTTTTCAGCGACAGCAGTCAGCGACAGTTACAGAAAACTGTCGCTGAAACAACAGTGTATCAGCAGAGTATCAGAAGCTTCAGCGACAGTTTTTAGTGACAGTGCAGGAAACTGTCACAAAAACTGCAGTGTATCTATATACACATCAGCTTTTTGCGACAGTGGACGAGATATTTAGCGACAATTTGGCAGTTTTTAATATATTAGATATTAATATATATATATATATATAGATATATATGTATATATATATGGTAATTAATATATATATATAAATATGTTCCTAATTGCTATTTATATTATAGTATACTATATATGTATATATTTAGTTGTAGCATATAAATTTATTAGAATAGTTAGTATATTTTAGTTATCAATTGTTATGAGTATCTTTTATATATTATATATTTGTAGGTATGTATGTACGTATATATGTATTAATAGTTAGTATGTAGTTGGTAGTTAGTATTATTCTATTAGTACATACTAGAGTTATATTGGATTGATATATGTAATTATTGATGGGTAGTTAGTATATATATGAGATTTTGGCAATTACCTTGAGATACCAAGGTAAGTATCAAGATATACCAAGGTATGAGTAGTAGGTATTGGCATAAGTAATAGGATAGTTGTAAACTAATTATGGGTTGGTATTAAGATGACTAAAATAAGGTATATAGTATTATATAAATATTAAATACATAGTAGTTTATAATTATTGTTTGGTAGTTAGTATAAATAAGGTTTTGAATTTACCTTGAGATGCCAAGGTAAGTATCAAGGTATTGGAGGATAATCAAGGTATTGGGTTTGGATATCAAGATAGAGGTTCAGTATTGCGATACCAAGTTGGTTCGAAACCAAGGTATCAATTTAGCATTTGTAATTAGGATTTTATATATATTATATTATTTGATATGTACATATGTGTTATATTTATCCCTTGTTTGCGTATCCTGAGATACGGTATCTTAGTATCCTAAGATTTAGTTTGTATGGCCTAGATTCATAGTGTGTGAGCCCAATATCTTTGAGTTAGACTCATACAACATAGAAATAGGTAGTTGACCATAATTTGACTATAGTTGACCGTCGTTGACTTAGAGTTGACCTAGTTTGACTTTTGACTTAGAAATGACTTTATGACCTAGAAAGTTGACTAGTTTAATTTATTTCTCTTCCCAAAAACTTGTATTAATACAATATTTCATATATAGGTCTGTGACACCAGTTCGGACATCAATTTTTATCATTTACTCTGGACCACAGGCGAGTACATTCTCTGATAGTTTCCATTATTTGATTACCACTATAATTCAAGTATTTAGAAATGTTACTTATGATTCTTGACACGATGGTACACGGATTGGTATTGTTATTGGATCGTTAGTCATGGGATGTTACCTTGATTATGGAGATGGTATCGGATACTGTCCTTGTTGGTATTGGATAACATTGAATATTGTAGATTAAACATTGGATACATTGGCTAGTGACGTGTCATGATTCGATCCATCATATCAGTCGGGGCGGGGGAAATACCAATTAAATATGTGATCAAGAAACTATCGGCTAGTAGTATAATCATTGGCTACTAACTAACCATGCAATTCACGTATGGTTGAGTTAGCTCCTTAGTGTAATCATTGAATCTCCCAGGCCGATCATATATTTAGTTAGTATCTCAAATCACATAGTTATTGTAGATTCCATTATTCAGTTCATTGATTACCTTGTTCTATTCTGACATTATAGTTCATTCCTTTATTCTTGTACGCATTGATTATATTCTGTTATTAGTATTGTCTATTCTTTCATTGTTCTTAATTATCAGTTATATCCTCATCGTAGATAGCATCTTCTATTCTACTGCTTTATAGTTTTTGTCAATTAAATAAAACTGCTATTGGGTTGTACTTCGCTCCATTCCTGACTGGAAAATATTTTTCAGAGGATCCGAGAGATTGGTGTCCGACATACTACGGACCTCAGCCTATAAATGGTGCAGACTTGGACCCACTAGTTCTGGAGTGACTGTCGAGAGATTTAGCCGGATTCACTAGTTAGCATAGTTAGTTCTCTTCAGCATTTTGGTACCGGATTTATTTCCGGCATATATTTGTGTTTGGATATTATTTTTATTTGTTGTTGTTATATTTTTAACTGCTTAGTTATGTTAGACTTCTGTGATATCTTCTCGTGCCATAGAAATGTGATTGAGTATTGTGTTGAATTAAGTTGATTACTCTCTTCTTGGAGTTGAGATATTATTGGAGGTTTATGCTTTATAGTGAGATAGTTAGATAGTATATTTGACCAAGACAGCGTTCTACCGCCGATGCTGCGGCGTAGGCTGGGCATTGTTCCCGACTTGCATCCCTACACCGGGTGCGGGTCGTGACACGTTTTTAGTGGTGGCCCATGCAGGTCAGGCTTCGCAAGTTTTGCGATGTCGTGGTAGTACGATGACTTAGTTGTACTACTGTGTGCCTGCGATAGGACATAGGATATTAGGATGAGAGAGGGATACTCAATCATAACTAGGAATTCCAATCTGAATTGAATCGCTACTTTTGATTCCTTCTGAATACTTTTGTCCTTCCTTGATGATATCTTATCTTTTTTTGATTTGATCTCCTTTGTTTCGATCTGTCTTCAGGATGCCGCCGAAGACTAGATCCCATCGATCGGGAGCAGTTTCTGCGAGGTCTGCCACCTCTCAATCTTTCACTCAGGCAGTAGGGTTTGTACCACCTACGATATCAGTTCATGTAGGAGTCTCGGCTGCCTTCGGGGGTTCTCCTCCACCTGTTCCGAGGACTACTCCAGTTGCTTCGGAGGGACTTCCACCACCTCCATTTTCAGGAGATACCGCGCCGATGGATGCACTGTTTAGAGAGATGATGGAATTACAAAGGGCACATATAGAAGCCCAGCACAGGCAGTCAGATATGATGCGGCAGAGTATGGAAAATGCCCATCAGGTAGCTATAGCAGCAGTTCAGAGAGAGGCTCCTCCGCAGCCACAGGATATTCAGATCAAGCCAGGCAATATTCAAAATTTTAAGAAGCTTGAGCCTCGAGTTTTCAAGGGTACAGAAGGTATAGTCTATGCTGACGATTGGCTTGAAGATATCGAGCGACTCATGAAGGTATCCCGTCTTGCGGAGGATCTGAAGGTTGAGGCGGTAGGACTTCAACTGTTCGACGTTGCCCGTACTTGGTTCAGGAATGAGCCAATTCTTACTGATGCGGGGCAATCTTGGGAGATATTCAAGGATCTCTTTAAGAAGAAGTTCTTTGCTCGGACGGATAGATTGGAATTAGGAAGGCAATTTGAGAGCCTTACACAAGAAAGCATGTCCGTAGAGGAGTATGCCGCAGAGTTCGGGAGGCTGAGCCGATTTGCGGAGTACTTGGTGAGAGAGCCAGAAGTTCGGGCTATCCGTTTCCGCGAGGGTCTGAATTGGGAAGTCAATATTCTTATTCCGTCTTTCTACGAGACGTATTCTGAGATACTTTCGGAGGCACGCAAGGTCGAGCGGGAGTGGAACTTGAAGCCGAAGAGGGACCGTGATATGTTTGGGGGTAACAGTAGCAGTGCGGGACCGACAAAGAGGCTACGGTTCCAGCAACAGCAGTTTCCAGTATAATTCGGAGCCTATCAGCAGCAATATCAGATGCCAGAACCTATTTTTGCTCCAGTACAAGCTCCAATACAGCAGATACCCTAGCAACCTCAGAGACAGGTGCAACAAGCTCCTCAATGCACCTATTGCAAGAAGACTGGGCACACTTGGGAGATATGTCAGAAGAGACTTGGAGCATGCTTACATTGTGGATCAACGGAGCATATGGTAAATGATTGTCTCTGGACACTTCAACGTCCAGGCCAGGATGCAGATCGAGGCCAGAGAGGTAGAGCTAGGCCACCTGTAGCACCACAGATTGCTCATCACCCGCAGAGGGAGCTACCTCGGCAGGGCGGAGCATTTGCGATGACGGTCGAGGAGACCAATACTACAGGTGATGGGTTAGAGAGTCTGTTCTTTCTTTCTGTTTCTTTCATCTATTTTGATTGATTGATTCTTTAGTACCTTTTGGATGCTTGTGTTATATAGTTAGTGTAGCTATAGAATACCCTGACAGAGACAACAGTAATAAGACAGGTGGAGACCATGACCAAGCATGTTATTCTTTGCATAGGACTGTTCTTAGTGAGATAAGACCTTATTAGACTATGAATGCTGGGGGTTTGACCTAGAAGGAGTACGATCACCTTTAAATTTTGAGGACAAAATTATTTTAAGGGGGATAGACTTGTCACTACCGTATTTTCTAGAAAAGGGTATTTTGGTCATTTTATAATTAATTAAATATTGTGCATGTTAAATATTTATTTATTGTATTATTTATTTATTATTAGCATGATAGATTTATTTATTTTGGACTTGTGTTAGTGGACCTAACTAGTTTAGTTTAGACTCATGGACCAACATGTATTAATTGTTAGAATTGAGCCCAACTAGAAAGCCCATTAATTAGGAGGATGATTAAATTAATTAAACCATTAGACTAGAAGCTTCCCTCCTTAATTAATTTCTTCATGAGAGGCCCTAAGGGGTATTTTAGACTTTACATAGTAGCTTGAGGGAGGGGGCAAATGAGGCCTATATAAAGGGAATGAAAACTTTCTTCTCTTCATTTTTTATTCCAAATCCAGATCTAAAATTTCCCTCAACCGAATTTCATCAAATCCCTACCAAATTTTTACCCAATTACTTCTCAAATCACCATTAGAGACTAGAAGATCAAGGATCTAGAAGGAGAAAGCAAGGATCTACAAAGAGGAGCAAGGATCTACAAGTTGGAGGCCAATTTTACCAATTTTTGAGGTTTCATTGGGAATCCATCTCCCAATAGGTATAATTCAGTTTTTTTCCATTAAAATAGCTTCTAAATCTGAGATTTAATCATGAATAATCCACCCATATGTATGTACTACCCATAGGATTTGGTTTTGTGTTCATAGGAGACCTATGGAGAAAGTTATAGTGCTTTTTGTGTCAATTTTGGGGGAATTCCGAAAATAACTTTTGTTGTGTGTGTCAATTGATCCTATAGATCAATTTGGCATATATTTATGTGTTTGGGGCTAGTGTCGTATCCATAATTGGGTACATGTAGGTCGTATCCTAATAATTTGGTGATACGTGTTGTTTTGGGAGTTTTTCCTCCGACACGGGACTTTGTACATGTCGTATTTTGACACGGACACATAGATCTATATTTGATACTTTATTTTATTCATAAATATTATATATGATTTGTTTGTGTCCTTCGGGGTGAAATTGGATGTGTGGTGGACTCGTGTCGCATGCGTATCCTAGATCTAGTGGGATACGGTGTGATACGCTCCAATTATTATGTGTTTATGTGTAGATCTAATTAATTGTGCTTTAATTCTTGAATTATAATTGTGTATGTATCTATATATATTATATATGTATTATGTATATTTATTATAGTGTTTATTGTATCATAGATCTATGTATTATATATGTATTAATAGAATATATATTATGTAGCTTTCTTCTACATGCATTAATATATATGTTATAATATATGTTAGGGATATAAATATATGTATATATTTTATATAATATATGTGTATGTTTAATTAAGTAATTAGATTATTTATATATGATTATTTATATATATGTATGTATGTAGATATATATTTATAAGTGGTAGCATATGTATATATAATATAGTAGATATATTTATATGTGGTTATATATATAGTTATATTATATATTGTTATGTATTTATATTATTGTATGATTATATATATGTATACATATATGTATAGTTATATATACATATTACTATGTGTGTGTATGTATGTTACTATGTGGTATTTTATACAATTTACTGTGTATAAGTGTATGTCTAGTTATATATAGTTTTATATATATATATTGTATAAATATATTTTGTGGGTTATATATATGTATTTAAATATATATTATATAAATATATATGGTGGGTTATATATATGTATTTATATATATTGTATATATATATACATATATTTTTAGCGACAACAGCGAGCCAGAAGTGTCGCAACAGCAGCAACAAATGCAAATAATAGCAGCTTTTCAGCGACAGCAGTCAGCGACAGTTACAGAAAACTGTCGCTGAAACAACAGTGTATCAGCAGAGTATCAGAAGCTTCAGCGTCAGTTTTTAGTGACAGTGCAGGAAACTGTCACAAAAACTGCAGTGTATCTATATACACATCAGCATTCTGCGACAGTGGACGGGATATTTAGCGACAGTTTGGCAGTTTTTAATATATTAGATATTAATATATATATATAGATATATATGTATATATATATATATGGTAATTAATATATATATAAATATGTTCCTAATTGCTATTTGTATTATAGTATACTATATATGTATATATTTAGTTATAGCATATAAATTTATTAGAATAGTTAGTATATTTTAGTTATCAATTGTTATGAGTATCTTTTATATATTATATATTTGTAGGTATGTATGTACGTATATGTGTATTAATAGTTAGTGTGTAGTTAGTAGTTAGTATTATTCTATTAGTACATACTAGAGTTATATTGGATTGATATATGTAATTATTGATGGGTAGTTAGTATATATATGAAATTTTGGCAATTACCTTGAGATACCAAGGTAAGTATCAAGATATACCAAGGTATGAGTAGTAGGTATTGGCATAAGTAATAGGATAGTTGTAAACTAATTATGGGTTGGTATTAAGATGACTAAAATAAGATATATAGTATTATATAAATATTAAATATATAGTAGTTTATAATTAATATTGGGTAGTTAGTATAAATAAGGTTTTGAATTTACCTTGAGATGCCAAGGTAAGTATCAAGGTATTGGAGGATAATCAAGGTATTGGGTTTGGATATCAAGATAGAGGTTTAGTATTGCGATACCAAGTTGGTTCGAAACCAAGGTATCAATTTAGCATTTGTAATTAGGATTTTATATATATTATATTGTTTGATATGTACATATGTGTTATATTTATCCCTTGTTTGCGTATCCTGAGATACGGTATCTTTGTATCCTAAGATTTAGTTTGTATGGCCTAGATTCATAGTGTGTGAGCCCAATATCTTTGAGTTAGACTCATGCAACATAGAAATAGGTAGTTGACCATAATTTGACTATAGTTGACCGTCGTTGACTTAGAGTTGACCTAGTTTGACTTTTGACTTAGAAATGACTTTATGACCTAGAAAGTTGACTAGTTTAATTTATTTCTCTTCCCAAAAACTTGTATTAATGCAATATTTCATATATAGGTCTGTGACACCAGTTCGGATATCATTTTTTATCATTTACTCTGGACCACAGGCGAGTACATTCTCTGATAGTTTCCATTATTTGATTACCCCTATAATTCAAGTATTTAGAAATGTTACTTATGATTCTTGACACGATGGTACACGGATTGGTATTGTTATTGGATCGTTAGTCATGGGATGTTACCTTGATTATGGAGATGGTATCGGATACTGTCCTTGTTGGTATTGGATAACATTGAATATTGTAGATTAAATATTGGATACATTGGCTAGTGACGTGTCATGATTCGATCCATCATATCAGTCGGGGCGGGGGAAATACTAATTAAATATGTGATCAAGAAACTATCGGCTAGTAGTGTAATCATTGGCTACTAACTAACCATGCAATTCGCGTATGGTTGAGTTAGCTCCTTAGTGTAATCATTGAATCTCCCAGGCCGATCACATATTTAGTTAGTATCTCAAATCACATAGTTATTGTAGATTCCATTATTCAGTTCATTGATTACCTTGTTCTATTCTGACATTATAGTTCATTCTTTTATTCTTGTACGCATTGATTATATTCTGTTATTAGTATTGTCTATTCTTTCATTGTTCTTGATTATCTGTTATATTCTCATCGTAGATAGCATCTTCTATTCTACTGCTTTATAGTTTTTGTCAATTAATTAAAACTGCTATTGGGTTGTACTTTGCTCCATTCCTGACTGGAAAATATTTTTCAGAGGATCCGAGAGATTGGTGTCCGACATACTAAGAACCTCAGCCTATAGATGGTGCAGACTTGGACCCACTAGTTCTTGAGTGACTGTCGAGAGATTTAGCCGGATTCACTAGTTAGCATAGTTAGTTCTCTTTAGCATTTTGGTACCGGATTTATTTCCGGCATATATTTGTGTTTGGATATTATTTTTATTTGTTGTTGTTATATTTTTAACTGCTTAGTTATGTTAGACTTCTGTGATATCTTCTCGTGCCTTAGAAATGTGATTGAGTATTGTGTTGAATTAAGTTGATTACTCTCTTCTTGGAGTTGAGATATTATTGGAGGTTTATGCTTTATAGTGAGATAATTAGATAGTATAGTTGACCAAGACAGCGTTCTACCGCCGATGCTGCGGCGTAGGCTGGGCGTTGTTCCCGACTTGCATCCCTACACCGGGTGTGGGTCGTGACACGTTTTTAGTGGTGGCCCATCCAGGTCAGGCTTCGCAAGTTTTGCGATATCGTGGTAGTACGACGACTTAGTTGTACTACTGTGTGCCTGCGATAGGACATAGAATATTAGGATGAGAGAGGGATACTCAATCATAACTAGGAATTCCAATCTGAATTGAATCGATACTTTTGATTCCTTCTGAATACTTTTGTCCTTCCTTGATGATATCTTATCTTTTTTCGATTTGATCTCCTTTGTTTCGATCTGTCTTCAGGATGCCGCCGAAGACTAGATCCCATCGATCGGGAGCAGTTTCTGCGAGGTCTGCCACCTCTCAATCTTTCACTCAGGCAGTAGGGTTTGTACCTCCTACGACATCAGTTCATGTAGGAGTCTCGGCTGCCTTCGGGGGTTCTCCTCCACCTGTTCTGAGGACTACTCCAGTTGCTTCGGAGGGACTTCCACCACCTCCATTTTCAGGAGATACCGCGCCGATGGATGCACTGTTTAGAGAGATGATAGAATTACAAAGGGCACATATAGAAGCCCAGCACAGTCAGTCAGATATGATGCGGCAGAGTATGGAAAATGCCCATCAGGTAGCTATAGCAGCAGTTCAGAGAGAGGCTCCTCTACAGCCACAGGATATTCAGATCAAGCCAGGCAACATTCAAAATTTTAAGAAGCTTGAGCCTCGAGTTTTTAAGGGTACAGAAGGTATAGTCTATGCTGACGATTGGCTTGAAGATATCGAGCAACTCATGAAGGTATCCCGTCTTGCGGAGGATCTGAAGGTTGAGGCGGTAGGACTTCAACTGTTCGACGTTGCTCGCACTTGGTTCAGGAATGAGCCAATTCTTACTGATGCGGGGCAATCTTGGAAGATATTCAAGGATCTCTTTAAGAAGAAGTTCTTTGCTCGGACGGATAGATTGGAATTATGAAGGCAATTTGAGAGCCTTACACAAGAAAGCATGTCCGTAGAGGAGTATGCCGCAGAGTTCGGGAGGCTGAGCCGATTTGCGGAGTACTTGGTGAGAGAGCCAGAAGTTCGGGCTATCCGTTTCCGCGAGGGTCTGAATTGGGAAGTCAATATTCTTATTCCGTCTTTCTACGAGACGTATTCTGAGATACTTTCGGAGGCACGCAAGGTCGAGCGGGAGTGAAACTTGAAGCCGAAGAGGGACCGTGATATGTTTGGGGGTAACAGTAGCAGTGCGGGACCGACAAAGAGGCCGCGGTTCCAGCAACAGCAGTTTCCAGTATAATTCAGAGCCTATCAGCAGTAATATCAGATGCCAGAACCTATTTTTGCTCCAGTACAAGCTCCAATACAGCAGATACCACAGCAGCCTCAGAGACAGGTGCAACAAGCTCCTCAATGCACCTATTGCAAGAAGACTGGGCACACTTGGGAGATGTGTCAGAAGAGACTTGGAGCATGCTTACATTATGGATCAACGGAGCATATGGTAAATGATTGTCTCTGGACACTTCAACGTCCAGGCCAGGATGCAGATCGAGGCTAGAGAGGTGGAGTTAGGCCACCTGTAGCACCACAGATTGCTCATCACCCGCAGAGGGAGCTACCTCGGCAGGGCAGAGCATTTGCGATGACGGTCGAGGAGACCAATACTACAGGTGATGGGTTAGAGAGTCTGTTCTTTCTTTCTGTTTCTTTCATCTATTTTGATTGATTGATTGATTCTTTAGTACCTTTTGGATGCTTGTGTTATATAGTTAGTGTAGCTATAGAATACCCTGACAGAGACAACAGTAATAAGACAGGTGGAGACCATGACCAAGCATGTTATTCTTTGCATAGGACTGTTCTTAGTGAAATAAGACCTTATTAGACTATGATTGCTGGGGGTTTGACCTAGAAGGAGTACGATCACCTTTAAATTTCGAGTACGAAATTATTTTAAGGGGGATAGACTTGTCACTACCGTATTTTCTAGAAAAGGGTATTTTGGTCATTTTATAATTAATTGAATATTGTGCATGTTAAATATTTATTTATTGTATTATTTATTTATTATTAGCATGATAGATTTATTTATTTTGGACTTGTGTTAGTGGACCTAACTAGTTTAGTTTAGACTCATGGACCAACATGTATTAATTGTTAGAATTGAGCCCAACTAGAAAGCCCATTAATTAGGAGGATGATTAAATTAATTAAACCATTAGACTAGAAGCTTCCCTCCTTAATTAATTTCTTCATGAGAGGCCCTAAGGGGTATTTTAGACTTTATATAGTAGCTTGAGGGAGGGGGCAAGTGAGGCCTATATAAAGGGAATGAAAACTTTCTTCTCTTCATTTTTTATTCCAAATCTAGATCTAAAATTTTCCTCAACCAAATTTCATCAAATCCCTACCAAATTTTTACCCAATTACTTCTCAAATCACCATTAGAGACTAGAAGATCAAGGATCTAGAAGAAGGAAGCAAGGATCTACAAAGAGGAGCAAGGATCTACAAGTTGGAGGCCAATTTTACCAATTTTTGAGGTTTCATTGGGAATCCATCTCCCAATAGGTATAATTCAGTTTTTTTCCATTAAAATAGCTTCTAAATCTGAGATTTAATCATGAATAATCAACCCATATGTATATACTACCCATAGGATTTGGTTTTGTGTTCATAGGAGACCTATGGAGAAAGTTATAGTGCTTTTTGTGTCAATTTTGGGAGAATTCCGAAAATGACTTTTGTTGTGTGTGTCAATTGATCCTATTGATCAATTTGGCATATATTTATGTGTTTGGGGCTAGTGTCGTGTCCATAATTGGGTACATGTAGGTCGTATCCCAACAATTTGGTGATACGTATTGTTTTGGGGGTTTTTCCTCCGACACAGGACTTTGTACATGTCGTATTTTGACACGGACACATAGATCTATATTTGATACTTTGTTTTGTTCATAAATATTATATATGATTTGTTTGTGTCCTTCGGGGTAAAATTGGATGTGTGGTGGACTCGTGTCGCATGCGTATCCTAGATCTAGTGGGATACGGTGTGATACGCTCCAATTATTATGTGTTTATGTGTAGATCTAATTAATTGTGCTTTAATTCTTGAATTATAATTGTGCATGTATCTATATATATTATATATGTATTATGTATATTTATTATAGTGTTTATTGTATCATAGATCTATGTATTATATATGTATTAATAGAATATATATTATGTAGCTTTCTTCTACATGCATTAATATATATGTTATAATATATGTTAGGGATGTAAATATATGTATATATTTTATATAATATATGTGTATGTTTAATTAAGTAATTAGATTATTTATATATGATTATTTATATATATATATGTATGTAGATATATATTTATAAGTGGTAGCATATGTATATATAATATAGTAGATATATTTATATGTGGTTATATATATAGTTATATTATATATTGTTATGTATTTATATTATTGTATGATTATATATATGTATACATATATGTATAGTTATATATACATATTACTATGTGTGTGTATGTATGTTACTATGTGGTATTTTATACAATTTACTGTGTATAAGTGTATGTCTAGTTATATATAGTTTTATATATATATATTGTATAAATATATTTTGTGGGTTATATATATGTATTTAAATATATATTATATAAATATATATGGTGGGTTATATATATGTATTTATATATATATTGTATATATATATACATATATTTTCAGCGATAACAGCGAGCCAGAAGTGTCGCAACAGCAGCAACAAATGCAAATAATAGCAGCTTTTCAGCGACAGCAGTCAGCGACAGTTACAGAAAACTGTTGCTGAAACAACAGTGTATCAGCAGAGTATCAGAAGCTTTAGCGTCAGTTTTTAGTGACAGTGCAGGAAACTGTCACAAAAACTGCAGTGTATCTATATACACATCAGCTTTCTGCGACAGTGGACGGGATATTTAGCGACAGTTTGGCAATTTTTAATATATTAGATATTAATATATATATATAGATATATATGTATATATATATGGTAATTAATATATATATAAATATGTTCCTAATTGCTATTTGTATTATAGTATACTATATATGTATATATTTAGTTGTAGCATATAAATTTATTAGAATAGTTAGTATATTTTAGTTATCAATTGTTATGAGTATCTTTTATATATTATATATTTGTAGGTATGTATGTACGTATATATGTATTAATAGTTAGTGTGTAGTTGGTAGTTAGTATTATTCTATTAGTACATACTAGAGTTATATTGGATTGATATATGTAATTATTGATGGGTAGTTAGTATATATATGAGATTTTGGCAATTACCTTGAGATACCAAGGTAAGTATCAAGATATACCAAGGTATGAGTAGTAGGTATTGGCATAAGTAATAGGATAGTTGTAAACTAATTATGGGTTGGTATTAAGATGACTAAAATAAGGTATATAGTATTATATAAATATTAAATACATAGTAGTTTATAATTATTGTTGGGTAGTTAGTATAAATAAGGTTTTGAATTTACCTTGAGATGCCAAGGTAAGTATCAAGGTATTGGAGGATAATCAAGGTATTGGGTTTGGATATCAAGATAGAGGTTTAGTATTGCGATACCAAGTTGGTTCGAAACCAAGGTATCAATTTAGCATTTGTAATTAGGATTTTATATATATTATATTGTTTGATATGTACATATGTGTTATATTTATCCCTTGTTTGCGTATCCTGAGATACGGTATCTTAGTATCCTAAGATTTAGTTTGTATGGCCTAGATTCATAGTGTGTGAGCCCTATATCTTTGAGTTAGACTCATGCAACATAGAAATAGGTAGTTGACCATAATTTGACTATAGTTGACCGTCGTTGACTTAGAGTTGACCTAGTTTGACTTTTGACTTAGAAATGACTTTATGACCTAGAAAGTTGACTAGTTTAATTTATTTCTCTTCCCAAAAACTTGTATTAATGCAATATTTCATATATAGGTCTGTGACACCAGTTCGGACATCATTTTTTATCATTTACTCTGGACCACAGGCGAGTACATTCTCTGATAGTTTCCATTATTTGATTACCACTATAATTCAATTATTTAGAAATGTTACTTATGATTCTTGACACGATGGTACACGGATTGGTATTGTTATTGGATCGTTAGTCATGGGATGTTATCTTGATTATGGAGATGGTATCGGATACTGTCCTTGTTGGTATTGGACAACATTGAATATTATAGATTAAACATTGGATACATTGGCTAGTGACGTGTCATGATTCGATCCATCATATCAGTCGGGGCGGGGGAAATACCAATTAAATATGTGATCAAGAAACTATCGGCTAGTAGTATAATCATTGGCTACTAACTAACCATGCAATTCGCGTATGGTTGAGTTAGCTCCTTAGTGTAATCATTGAATCTCCCAGGCCGATCACATATTTAGTTAGTATCTCAAATCACATAGTTATTGTAGATTCCATTATTCAGTTCATTGATTACCTTGTTCTATTCTGACATTATAGTTCATTCCTTTATTCTTGTACGCATTGATTATATTCTGTTATTAGTATTGTCTATTCTTTCATTGTTCTTGATTATCAGTTATATCCTCATCGTAGATAGCATCTTCTATTCTACTGCTTTATAGTTTTTGTCAATTAATTGAAACTGCTATTGGGTTGTACTTTGCTCCATTCCTGACTGGAAAATATTTTTCAGAGGATCCGAGAGATTGGTGTCCGACATACTACGGACCTCAGCCTATAGATGGTGCAGACTTGGACCCACTAGTTCTGGAGTGACTGTCGAGAGATTTAGCCGGATTCACTAGTTAGCATAGTTAGTTCTCTTTAGCATTTTGGTACCGGATTTGTTTTCGGCATATATTTGTGTTTGGATATTATTTTTATTTGTTGTTGTTATATTTTTAACTGCTTAGTTATGTTAGACTTCTGTGATATCTTCTCGTGCCATAGAAATGTGATTGAGTATTGTGTTGAATTAAGTTGATTACTCTCTTCTTGGAGTTGAGATATTATTGGAGGTTTATGCTTTATAGTGAGATAATTAGATAGTATAGTTGACCAAGACAGCGTTCTACCGCCGATGCTGCGGCGTAGGCTGGACGTTGTTCCCGACTTGCATCCCTACACCGGGTGCGGGTCGTGACACATTTTTAGTGGTGGCCCATACTGGTCAGGCTTCGCAAGTTTTGCGATGTCGTGGTAGTACGACGACTTAGTTGTACTACTGTGTGCCTGCGATAGGACATAGGATATTATGATGAGAGAGGGATACTCAATCATAACTAGGAATTCCAATCTGAATTGAATCGCTACTTTTGATTCCTTCTGAATACTTTTGTCCTTCCTTGATGATATCTTATCTTTTTTCAATTTGATCTCCTTTGTTTCGATCTGTCTTCAGGATGCCGCCGAAGACTAGATCCCATCGATCGGGAGTAGTTTCTGCGAGGTCTGCCACCTCTCAATCTTTTACTCAGGCAGTAGGATTTGTACCTCCTACGATATCAGTTTATGTAGGAGTCTCGGCTGCCTTCGGGGGTTCTCCTCCACCTGTTCCGAGGACTACTCCAGTTGCTTCGGAGGGACTTCCACCACCTCCATTTTCAGGAGATACCGCGCCGATGGATGCACTGTTTAGAGAGATGATGGAATTACAAAGGGCACATATAGAAGCCCAGCACAGGCAGTCAGATATGATGCGGCAGAGTATGAAAAATGCCCATCAGGTAGCTATAGCAGCAGTTCAGAGAGAGGCTCCTCCACAGCCACCGGATATTCAGATTAAGCCAGGCAACATTCAAAATTTTAAGAAGCTTGAGCCTCGAGTTTTCAAGGGTACAGAAGGTATAGTCTATGCTGACGATTGGCTTAAAGATATCGAGCAACTCATGAAGGTATCCCGTCTTGCGGAGGATCTGAAGGTTGAGGCGGTAGGACTTCAACTGTTCGACGTTGCCCGCACTTGGTTCAGGAATGAGCCAATTCTTACTGATGCGGGGCAATCTTGGGAGATATTCAAGGATCTCTTTAAGAAGAAGTTCTTTGCTCGGACGGATAGATTGGAATTAGGAAGGCAATTTGAGAGCCTTACACAAGGAAGCATGTCTGTAGAGGAGTATGCCGCAGAGTTCGGGAGGCTGAGCCGATTTGCGGAGTACTTGGTGAGAGAGCCAGAAGTTCGGGCTATCCGTTTCCGCGAGGGTCTGAATTGGGAAGTCAATATTCTCATTCCGTCTTTCTACGAGACGTATTCTGAGATACTTTCGGAGGCACGCAAGGTTGAGCGGGAGTGGAACTTGAAGCCAAAGAGGGATCGTGATATGTTTGGTGGTAACAGTAGCAGTGCGGGACCGACAAAGAGGCCGCGGTTCCAGCAACAGCAGTTTCCAGTATAATTCGGAGCCTATCAGCAGCAATATCAGATGTCAGAACCTATTTTTGCTCCAGTACAAGCTCCAATACAGCAGATACCACAGCAGCCTCAGAGACAGGGGCAACAAGCTCCTCAATGCACCTATTGCAAGAAGACTGGGCACACTTGGGAGATGTGTCAGAAGAGACTTGGAGCATGCTTACATTATGGATCAACGGAGCATATGGTAAATGATTGTCTCTGGACACTTCAACGTCCAGGCCAGGATGCAGATCGAGGCCAGAGAGGTGGAGTTAGGCCACCTGTAGCACCACAGATTGCTCATCACCCGCAGAGGGAGCTACCTCGGCAGGGCGGAGCATTTGCGATGACGGTCGAGGAGACCAATACTACAGGTGATGGGTTAGAGAGTCTGTTCTTTCTTTCTGTTTCTTTCATCTATTTTGATTGATTGATTCTTTAGTACCTTTTGGATGCTTGTGTTATATAGTTAGTGTAGCTATAGAATACCCTGACAGAGACAACAGTAATAAGACAGGTGGAGACCATGACCAAGCATGTTATTCTTTGTATAGGACTGTTCTTAGTGAGATAAGACCTTATTAGACTATGATTGCTGGGGGTTTAACCTAGAAGGAGTACGATCACCTTTAAATTTCGAGAACAAAATTATTTTAAGGAGGATAGACTTGTCACTACCGTATTTTCTAGAAAAGGGTATTTTGGTCATTTTATAATTAATTGAATATTGTGCATGTTAAATATTTATTTATTATATTATTTATTTATTATTAGCATGATAGATTTATTTATTTTAGACTTGTGTTAGTGGACCTAACTAGTTTAGTTTAGACTCATGGACCAACATGTATTAATTGTTAGAATTGAGCCCAACTAGAAAGCCCATTAATTAGGAGGATGATTAAATTAATTAAACCATTAGACTAGAAGCTTCCCTCCTTAATTAATTTCTTCATGAGAGGCCCTAAGGGGTATTTTAGACTTTACATAGTAGCTTGAGGGAGGGGGCAAGTGAGGCCTATATAAAGGGAATGAAAACTTTCTTCTCTTCATTTTTCATTCCAAATCTAGATCTAAAATTTCCCTCAACCAAATTTCATCAAATCCCTACCAAATTTTTACCCAATTACTTATCAAATCACCATTAGAGACTAGAAGATCAAGGATCTAGAAGGAGGAAGCAAGGATCTACAAAGAGGAGCAAGGATCTACTAGTTGGAGGTCAATTTCACCATTTTTTGAGGTTTCATTGGGAATCCATCTTCCAATAGGTATAATTCAGTTTTTTCCATTAAAATAACTTTTAAATCTGAGATTTAATCATGAATAATCAACCCATATGTATGTACTACCCATAGGATTTGGTTTTGTGTTCATAGGAGACCTATGGAGAAAGTTATAGTGCTTTTTGTGTCAATTTTGGGAGAATTCCGAAAATGACTTTTGTTGTGTGTGTCAATTGATCCTATAGATCAATTTGGCATATATTTATGTGTTTGGGGCTAGTATCGTGTCCATAATTGGGTACATGTAGGTCGTATCCCAACAATTTGGTGATACGTGTTGTTTTGGGGGGTTTTCCTCCGACACGGGACTTTGTACATGTCGTATTTTGACACGGACACATAGATCTATATTTGATACTTTGTTTTGTTCATAAATATTATATATGATTTGTTTGTGTCCTTCGGGGTAAAATTGGATGTGTGGTGGACTCGTGTCGCATGCGTATCCTAGATCTAGTGGGATACGGTGTGATACGCTCCAATTATTATGTGTTTATGTGTAGATCTAATTAATTGTACTTTAATTCTTGAATTATAATTGTGTATGTATCTATATATATTATATATGTATTATGTATATTTATTATAGTGTTTATTGTATCATAGATCTATGTATTATATATGTATTAATAGAATATATATTATGTAGCTTTCTTCTACATGCATTAATATATATGTTATAATATATGTTAGGGATGTAAATATATGTATATATTTTATATAATATATGTGTATGTTTAATTAAGTAATTAGATTATTTATATATGATTATTTATATATATATATGTATGTAGATATATATTTATAAGTGGTAGCATATGTATATATAATATAGTAGATATATTTATATGTGGTTATATATATAGTTATATTATATATTGTTATGTATTTATATTATTGTATGATTATATATATGTATACATATATGTATAGTTATATATACATATTACTATGTGTGTGTATGTATGTTACTATGTGGTATTTTATACAATTTACTGTGTATAAGTGTATGTCTAGTTATATATAGTTTTATATATATATATATTGTATAAATATATTTTGTGGGTTATATATATGTATTTAAATATATATTATATAAATATATATGGTGGGTTATATATATGTATTTATATATATTGTATATATATATACATATATTTTTAGCGACAACAGCGAGCCAGAAGTGTCGCAACAGCAGCAACAAATGCAAATAATAGCAGCTTTTCAGCGACAGCAGTCAGCGACAGTTACAGAAAACTGTCGCTGAAACAACAGTGTATCAGCAGAGTATCAGAAGCTTCAGCGTCTGTTTTTATTGACAGTGCAGGAAACTGTCACAAAAACTGCAGTGTATCTATATACACATCAGCTTTCTGCGACAGTGGACGGGATATTTAGCGACAGTTTGGCAGTTTTTAATATATTAGATATTAATATATATATATATAGATATATATGTATATATATATGGTAATTAATATATATATAAATATGTTCCTAATTGCTATTTGTATTATAGTATACTATATATGTATATATTTAGTTGTAGCATATAAATTTATTAGAATAGTTAGTATATTTTAGTTATCAATTGTTATGAGTATCTTTTATATATTATATATTTGTAGGTATGTATGTACGTATATATGTATTAATAGTTAGTGTGTAGTTGGTAGTTAGTATTATTCTATTAGTACATACTAGAGTTATATTGGATTGATATATGTAATTATTGATGGGTAGTTAGTATATATATGAGATTTTGGCAATTACCTTGAGATACCAAGGTAAGTATCAAGATATACCAAGGTATGAGTAGTAGGTATTGGCATAAGTAATAGGATAGTTGTAAACTAATTATGGGTTGGTATTAAGATGACTAAAATAAGGTATATAGTATTATATAAATATTAAATATATAGTAGTTTATAATTATTGTTGGGTAGTTAGTATAAATAAGGTTTTGAATTTACCTTGAGATGCCAAGGTAAGTATCAAGGTATTGGAGGATAATCAAGGTATTGGGTTTGGATATCAAGATAGAGGTTTAGTATTGCGATACCAAGTTGGTTCGAAACCAAGGTATCAATTTAGCATTTGTAATTAGGATTTTATATATATTATATTGTTTGATATGTACATATGTGTTATATTTATCCCTTGTTTGCGTATCCTGAGATACGGTATCTTAGTATCCTAAGATTTAGTTTGTATGGCCTAGATTCATAGTGTGTGAGCCCAATATCTTTGAGTTAGACTCATGCAACATAGAAATAGGTAGTTGACCATAATTTGACTATAGTTGACCGTCGTTGACTTAGAGTTGACCTAGTTTGACTTTTGACTTAGAAATGACTTTATGACCTAGAAAGTTGACTAGTTTAATTTATTTCTCTTCCCAAAAACTTGTATTAATGCAATATTTCATATATAGGTCTGTGACACCAGTTCGGACATCATTTTTTATTATTTACTCTGGACCACAGGCGAGTACATTCTCTGATAGTTTCCATTATTTGATTACCACTATAATTCAAGTATTTAGAAATGTTACTTATGATTCTTGACACGATGGTACACGGATTGGTATTGTTATTGGACCGTTAGTCATGGGATGTTACCTTGATTATGAAGATGGTATCGGATACTGTCCTTGTTGGTATTGGATAACATTGAATATTATAGATTAAACATTGGATACATTGGCTAGTGACGTGTCATGATTCGATCCATCATATCAGTCGGGGCGGGAGAAATACCAATTAAATATGTGATCAAGAAACTATCGGCTAGTAGTGTAATCATTGGCTACTAACTAACCATGCAATTCGCGTATGGTTGAGTTAGCTCCTTAGTGTAATCATTGAATCTCCCAGGCCGATCACATATTTAGTTAGTATCTCAAATCACATAGTTATTGTAGATTCCATTATTCAGTTCATTGATTACCTTATTCTATTCTGACATTATAGTTCATTCCTTTATTCTTGTACGCATTGATTATATTCTGTTATTAGTATTGTCTATTCTTTCATTGTTCTTGATTATCAGTTATATCCTCATCGTAGATAGCATCTTCTATTCTACTGCTTTATAGTTTTTGTCAATTAATTGAAACTGCTATTGGGTTGTACTTTGCTCCATTCCTGACTGAAAAATATTTTTCAGAGGATCCGAGAGATTGGTGTCCGACATACTACGGACCTCAGCCTATAGATGGTGCAGACTTGGACCCACTAGTTCTGGAGTGACTGTCGAGAGATTTAGCCGGATTCACTAGTTAGCATAGTTAGTTCTCTTTAGCATTTTGGTACCGGATTTATTTCCGGCATATATTTGTGTTTAGATATTATTTTTATTTGTTGTTGTTATATTTTTAACTGCTTAGTTATGTTAGACTTCTGTGATATCTTCTCGTGCCATAGAAATGTGATTGAGTATTGTGTTGAATTAAGTTGATTACTCTCTTCTTGGAGTTGAGATATTATTGGAGGTTTATGCTTTATAGTGAGATAATTAGATAGTATAGTTGACCAAGAAAGCATTCTACCGCCGATGCTGCGGCGTAGGCTGGGTGTTGTTCCCGACTTGCATCCCTACACCGGGTGCGGGTCGTGAGACGAAGAAAGAACAGAACTTACTAACCCATCACATGTAACATCGGCCTCCTTGATCGTCATCGCAAAAGCCCTGCCCTGCTAGAGTGTCTCCCTACACTGGTGGATGGAAATGTGTTGTGCCATAGGTGGCCTAGGCTGGACCCCTACTTCATGATACTCATAAAATATCCACATTGATACTTCACTCCACTATTTTAGGATACTATCTACAGGGTATCTATTCAAATTTCTCTCACTATTTACATAAGTCACTAACTCCTTTACTTGCCACTCCCCTCTTCTCATTGCTGTATGAATCTATGTATATCTAAAACATGCCTGCTGACATGATACAACACCTAGAATCATCCATTGGTTTGCTACTTTCCCTCATAACTCTTTTGTTCCCTAATATTGTTGGTACCAATTACTAACTTTACTCTGACTCTTACCATAGAAATATGGATACAAGGATACTATACTATGGGTTATTTCTAAGATTATACACTGATACCTAATACTTATATACCCAACCAGGAACCACTCTCTGACTCACGAACTACACTCCCAACAATCAACACTGATACTTAACTAGACACCAACCTATCTACAAGTAACCAAACTACTAGACTATCCAAAGGAGCTACCTCAGGAACTAATGAAGGTAAAACTCTCTAAGGAACTGAGCTAAAGGTGCTAAAGATATCCATATCATGTGTTAATAGGGTAATGGAATATAATTCAATAATAATATGGTTGAATGATAGAGACGATATGTTAAGAACCAATTTAAGATACACTGTGATAACATGCACGTCTATCTGAAATCATGTTACACTGAATCCTTGCCACGCCAGAAAGCATAGCTGCAATAAACTATAGAGTCCGTAACTAAGTTATATACCTATAGAATTATTGTATCTAAAAAAATTTTGCCCTATCGCTAGCTTGGCTGCGAAAACTCTAAATTCTATAACAAAAAAAAAAATCCAAAATCAGGATCTATGTCTTCGCCATACTAGCTAATATAGTTGTGATAAACTCTAAACTCCATAACTAAGGCAAACAGTTACCTTTTCCAAAATTCTTATCCATTACATTATCAGGATATACCTCAACTTAGTCCATAAAATTTATCTCGATACAAGAATCAAATTCAACAATGGATAAGTACAAAGGTGAATCATATGAAAATAGATTCAAAATAAGATTCTCAAGGGTTATCCCAGAAATCTCTCAAGAAATCCAAATTTGTGATTGAGTATTCTTTTATTATAATATCCTATATTCTATATCCTATCGCAGGTTTGCAGTAGTACAACTAAGTAGTTGTACTATCATAAAATCATACTAATTGCAAAGACGGGACCTGTATGGGCCACCACAAAAATGTATCACGACCCACACCCGAATGTTAGAGCACGAGTACGTGAGTACGTCTATCCTATGCTGCAGCATCGGCAATATAATATTGTCTAGATCAATAATACTATCTAACCATCTCATACAATAATATATGTACCTGTCAATGATATCTCAACTCCAAACAGAGGACAAGATGACAATATATAATGATAATCAATACTCAATCACAATAACTAAAGAAAGATAATGGCACGATATCAAATAGAAAAAATGGAATCACAAAGTCACAACTACAACCAATATCCAAGTCTAAGAGTCTATCAACAAATCATAATAAGTTTCAAATATAAATAACCTGCCAAATGTCTAAGCTAGAGACATATCCAGTATAATAAGAAAAGCTAGCTAAGTGTCTGTTATAACTAGTTGAGCCTCATAAACTACTGTTACTAGATCCTCCTTTACTAAGGATGTTATCTTAGCTGGCTCGCCGTTCTGTGGCCGTAATGTGTAGGTTACCAGTTCTCTAAATAATCATCTGAAAAATATATTCAGTCAGGATTGGAGAAAAGTACATAAACTAACAATAGTTCCATAACATTGATAAAGACTATAAAACAGTAGGTAATGAGAATACAAGATAGAAGAAAACTAGAGCAGTGCTATCAGTTTCACAGGTAAATATGAACTATAAATAAATAGGTCAATATAGTAATAACTGGAATAAACATGAATGAAGAAACAATACTAACTGAGTGCCTTAAAATATTAGTTTATTATGTGATTAGCTTGGGACAAGATCAGGCTCTACCATATATGATTGGCTATTCACAAGTATAGGTAAAGGGATCAGGTCAATCATGTATGATTGAATATGCACAAGTACAAGTAAGGGGATCAGGCCAAGCATATATGGGGAGCTATACACAAGTAATAAGATCGGGCTATACCCTGGGTGTGGTGAGGGTGAGCTATGCACAAGTAGGTAGGGTATGATCACATAATCAACTAACACTTTTTTGTCCCTTAATGAATATAATGGGTCCAATCACGACTCCTCGTGACCAAAATCTATCAATATTAGTCAGTGTACCATCGTGTCAGGAATCAAGTATAACACTACCACTGATATCATAGTAATCATCAAAGTAGGGAAAACTGTCAAAGAATGTACTCGTCTGTAGTCCTAAGCAAAGAATATAAATAGTGTCTGAACTGGAGTCCAAGTGACCTATATATGACGTATCAATGTTAACAAGTGATTTAGAATCATAATTAAGTCTCAAATAGGTTAAACCATACTTCTAGGTCAAAGCTAGTCAAACTAATTCAAACTAGTCAAACTAGGTCAATACCTTGCTAAATTAGTTTTTCTAGATCAAAACTAGTCATTACCTTGCTAATACTAAGTTTCTAGACTAATACCTTAGCTAGTACCAATACTCTTCTAATACTAAGAATGTTAATTCAAACTAGTTAATATAGTATACTAAGATACCATATATATAAACTAGTGATACCTTAGCCTAACTCAACAACTTAAACTCAATACCTTACCTATAACCTAGAAGCTTGGTTAAAAACCCATACCATAAATACTAGCCCAGTACCATACTTGGACATCCCATCTATCCTATTGATACATGGATACCTAATAAGTACTAGAACCCGCATTACCTTACCTCATAACCCACTTGAACACTAATACCTTAACACTAGACTATAGGTACTAAGATATCACTATCTAACTAATTTCCATATAAGCTACTAAGTTTCAAGATACCTTAACCACACCCATGTATCATGGATACACTGATACCTATCCACTCAATACTAGACATTATCCTACACCAACTCTAATACCTATTGGATACCTTAACCTGGTACTATGGTATCACTCGTACTCAATTAACACAACTCTTACCTTGGTACTTATCTCAACTTAACTAGGTATTCAACTCATACTCCTCCCAACCTCACACAAACCTATCCAACACATCACTAGTACACACAACAGCCATTCCTTACTATACTAACCTCCCTCACACTTAACCCATACTCTCTTACACCTTGCTACAACTCACCCAAGATAGCATCCCCTATCTACCTAACTGAAATGCAAGACAAAACCAAAATACCCTCACACGTGATACTCCAAAGCTCACTCACCTAAGTACCATTATAGAATAATTATATACATTACATATGAAATACCCTATATAAATATACACACTTAAACTCTAAAATACCCAAGTATCAAACCATGAACTACATGGCACAAAGTCTGGAATAATTACTCTTGATACTCCTTACCCACTAATACCTGCTGTAAACTCAAGGAACATCAGTGCAATAGATGGAATGCACTCTATCCTAACTCTCCCTTCACCCTGGACTATAGTGTCCCACTCCTAAACTCGGGTCTTCACAGGCATGCTCTCCCATAGACGCATATTGGTACACCATATATATCCACTGAACTTGTCACGCCCCTGTTCCAAAATACGTAGGACTAGGAATACTTAAGCATGTCAGCCGTATGTATATGAAAACTCCATTATATGAAAACCATAACACATACGTACGATGTATATGAAAGATAATTCACAAGTAGTACATATATAAGTCACATGCATAATAAATCTCATCCATAGACACAAATAAAGAATATCAAAATAAATAACTGAAGAAGTCTTGAGTACGAAGTATCAAAAGAATAATAGTCGGGTGGAGACAAATCCACTACCAATCGACTAAATCAACTAAATGATAGAGGAGGTCAGAACTCTAATATAAATAAAACGCTAAATAAAGATAATAGCAACTAATAAGTCCATCAGCTAAGAGATGATCATGGATGCTTGGAAGGTAAGACCTCCTCGACAGAATGAAGAATCAAGCCCTGGTATGTACTCCTGCAAATAGTCCTGATCGTCTACACCTGGCAAGGGACCAGGTCCTCAGAGGGACATAACAAGTACACAAGAAATTGATATGCCACTATCAACAATATCTCATAAAGAAATATAGACAGAGAAATATAAAAGGTGTGCTATTGCTAACCATTCTATGTGCTCATGCAATCGAGGACAACATTCAATTCCAGGGGCAGACTGACCAAGAGTACACAAGTAGCATTCAAGTGAGTCATTAGCAAAATACCGAGTAGTGCAAAATGAGGCACTAGCAAAAACTGACTCAGACACGACACAACATTGCCCAAGCATCTAGTGTATGTCCTTCCCACCCAATGTATCTATAAGTCGAGTCTAAATCAACTAAAAATCTATTATGAACCATATACTCATGTTAAACCAAAGGGGAACAAATCAAGAATCCAATCACAACTAATCAGGTAATAATACAATACTCTAATTTTATGCATGCAACTTTTCGTGTCCAAATATGTGTCAACATGATAGATGGCTCTACTACTAACAACAATACGAAATTTAAAATAAACAAGACTAAGTAAATAATCAAAGAAGTATATCAAATCTAAAAAAAATTGGACAATCATGAAAATACTGTAATATGACAAGGTATACTTGTTTGCTCCAGAAAAGGATGGTCGCAACTCAAGACATCGTCCAATCTACCTCGTTACATAAATAAAACAAGTTAGATTCTACAAGAGTGGTTGAATCAGTTTCTATTCTAATATATTTAATTCAGAATAAATTACCATAAAATATTATTTTAATCATTAATACTATAATTTTAATCATTTCTAGAATTTATAACTAATATATTTATTTTTATGAATTTTCGGACCTGTGGCACGCAAATCGAGGCAATCCATTTACTGAAAAGTCAACCGATACAAACTCGAATTTCATGCATGAATTACTGTATATTTCAGCGTCACAAGCATACTAGAATTTATGGCTCATCCGGATTCAAAATTGTTTTAAAATTATTGCACATACAAAATCGTATTGCGCAACGGTAGTTGATTGCTAACCTAGAAGTTCTACAAAATTAACAGCATAGTAATAATTTGAATTAAATTCTTAAAAAGTATATGTCTATTTTCTCAACGTTAGCTTTTGAAACTTTAAACGGTTCATGATTCAGATTCATGGTTCTCCCAAAATCGCAAAAATACTGAGACGCATCTATTTTTGAACATGTGGTGCTCTACAAATTTTTTAAAATTTAATATTCAGAATTTTATGAAAAAAATTACATATTCTGAAAACTAACCTCAACACAGTTCTAACGCAAGAAATTGGGATGCGTTTGGAGTCTGAAGCTATCTACAATGGCTTCTGGAAGATCAGAGAACCCTAGATGACAATCCTCCTTAATCTCTCTCTCTACTTAAATAATCGGATAATGAGGGTTCTAATATGTATATATATATATATATATATATATATATATATATATATATATATATATATGTGTGTGTGTGTGTGTGTGTGTGTGTGTGTGTGTGTGTGTGTGGTCAGCGGCTGAAAAAAGGGAATAGACTGGACAAGTATCAGAATTATTTTTGATTTGCCTTTATCCAAACATTATTTAAGTCATTTTAAATCTAAATAACTTAAAATAAATAATAAAAATAATCATAAAAATATGTAAAAATTACCAAAAATATATTTTGAACCCATAAACCCTAAAAAAAAAATACTTGGAGCAGTTTTATGTTCATAGGTTTCCTACTATAATTACTAGAAGCTCTAAAAATTATTTTTACCTATTTAACTCAAAATAAATAGTAAACATATTCTAAAAATTTTGAAAAAAAAATTCAGAAAATAATATTATTATAAACCCTATAAAATTACTTGGGTATATTCTATGTTCATTTTCTTGCACAATAAATTTTAGAAGTCCTACAAAATTAGTTATTAACCTCTTTTAAAACCAAATAAATCAAAATAAATTTTATAAAAGTCTAATTAAATTATAGAAAATATATTTAAGTATTTTAACCCTAAAATAAATTTTTGGTAAAAAAATATGTATGGTCTCATAGTAAATCATAGAAGCCCCAGAAAATTATGTTTTCTAGGTTTTAATTATCCAAAAATTCTAGAAAAATTCAAGAAATTCCAAAATAGCCTAAAAATATTTGTAAGTCCTATTATGAGTATCCATGAGCTATATGAACCATAGAGTTATATTATTATTCTTATAAAACTATACGTAGTATTTCAAAAACAAAATTCTCACAAGATTACAAGTGTATTCTAATTATTATTGTTATTATTAGCATACGATAATATTATTTCTTCTCGTTATGACAAGTTCCTATTTATAATAAAAAAATTCTAAAAAAATAAAGGAGGTTACATTTTACCCAACTTACAAGAATTTCGTCCTCGAAATTAAAAATAAGGCACGATTTAGGAATAAGGGAAGGCATTATGGTAGTGAAGGGTCAAGTATGAATTATCGTACCCCAAACTTAAAAAGGGAAAGATGTAACTCATATATTAAATTCTAAGGGTCAGTTTGGTCTGCATTAAGTGAGGTAATATGGCACGAATAAGTTTAGTACAAGGAGAAATTACACATCGAATCGAGGATGCGAGGAATACGATAGAGAAGATTAGTAACCAAAGGGGACGAGGTGTTGATAGGATAGAGAATACTACTACTGCTACTCGTGTCATCTACTTATTTTGTGGGTATGCCATCTAGTTAAAATATTAACCTATACTTATAGCTGCTAAGTTACTATATATATTTATAATTCTACATCTATCTATACTTCTAAAATTTTGTGTCATAATGGGGTATATATCTAGTACAATCCATGTGTCAAACTTCCATCAAGCACGAGCATTCGTATTTACAAAATAGGAAAAGACAAGAAACAATGATAGTGATTTCAAGGGGAATGAACGAGTACAATTACGAAGGCCAAGGGAGATAATCGAATTCAAAGAGGAATTTTATTAGATCGATTATGGATTAAGATCCTATCTTGGTCTATTCCTTTTTTGCAGGCTCATATCAGTACAGTTACGTAACCAATACGATATGCTCTTACCTGTCTAGAAGATAAGTATATTCGTCTAATAAGCTAACTCAACTATATCTAAATCTACGTAAAATAGTCATATGAAGAGCGAATCAAGTGCACTAAGGTTGATCAGACCATAATACACTGATTCTAGTTAAACAATGTATTAGTGGGCTCCCAATAACACATATGTCATGAACAAGCTCGATAAAAAAATAAGCTTGCAAAACTAGGCTATAATAGTAGCATAAGTCAAGATAGTCCAAAAATATAAGTACGTGGGAATATGATGAATGAAAGTATAAATAGTTCAAGTTCATCAAGAATCTAAGACTAGTCCGGTGTTTGTGCCTCTACAGTTGCCATACTAACTTTTTGTCTAAATCTTTGGTCGACCAAATGGGGTATGGATCTCTAAAACTTTACAGTCAAGATAAATACTATCTTCTTACACTAGCATATATTTATTGTCATTCAATTATACTTTATTAGTTGGTCATAAGGACTATGGGATGCTAGGTTGTGAGGCATGCTACCTAACTTATAAGAACTCAAATTATAGTATAATTGACCAATGGAGCATATATACCTAGTACAAGTCACTTTCCTAACCTCTATCAAGAACAAAAGAGAAGATAAGAGTTTCATTGCGAAAGGATCAAGCAAGATGCAATTCAAGCTGTCGGATGATAATTCAAAACAAAATCAAGGGGGATGATTAAATAAGTGGATGAGATCCTATACTCTAATCCTATACGCAGGCTTGCTCGGAACAGTAACGTAACCAAGATAATATACTCTCGACCTGTAAAGGCCACCACAAAAATATGTCACGCCCCACTCCTAAAATACGTAGGACTAGGAATACATAAGCATGTCAGCCGTATGTATATGACAACTCTAATATATGAAAACCATAATACATACGTACGCTGTATATGAAAGATAATTCACAAGTGGTACATATATAAGTCACATGCATACTAAATCTCATCCACAAACACAAATAAAGAAAATAAAAATAAATAACTGAAGAAGTCTGGAGTATGAAGTATCAAAAGAATAATAGTCGGGTGGAGACAAATCCTCTGCCAATCGACTAAATCAACTAAATGATAGAGGAGGTCAGAACTCCAATATAAATAAAATGCTAAATAAAGATAGTAGAAACTAAAAAGTCCATCAACTAAGAGATGATCATGGATGCTCGAAAGGTAAGACCTCCTCGAAAAAAGATAAAAAATTAGGCCCTGGTATGTACTCCTGCAGATAGTCCTGATCATCTACACCTGGCAAGGGACCAGGTCCTCAGAGGGACATAACAAGTACACAAAAAATTGACATGCCACTATCAATAATATCTTATAAAGAAATATAGACAGAGAAATATAAAAGGTGTGTTACTTTTAACCATTCTATGTGCTCATGCAATCGAGGACAACATTCAACGCCAGGAGCAGACTGACCACGAGTACACGAGTAGCGCTCAAGTGAGTCACTAGCAAAATACCGAGTAGTGCAAAATGAGACACTAGCAAAAACTGACTTAGACATGACACAATATTGCCCATGCATCTAGTGTATGTCCCCCCCCCAACTAATGTATCTATAAGTCGAGTCTAAATCAATTAGAAATCTATTATGAACCATGTACTCATGTTAAACCAAGGGAAAAACAAATCAAGAATTCATTCACAACTAATCAGGTAATAATACACATACTCTAATTATATGCATGCAATATTTTGTGTCCAAATATGTGTCAACATGATAGATGGCTCGACTACTAACAACAATACAAAATTTAAAAAAACAAGACTAAGTAAATAATCAAATAAGTATATCAAATCTAAAAAAATTGGACAATCATGAAAATACTGTATTAGGGCAAGGTATACTTGCCTGCTCCGAAAAAGGATGGTCGCAACTTAAGACGTCATCCAATCTACCCCGTTACATAAATAAAACAAGTTAGATTCTACAAGAGTGGTTGAATCAGTTTCTATTCTAATATATTTAATTCTGAATAAATCACCCTAAAATACTATTTTAATCATTAATGTAATGCCCCGCTCCTAACGGATACTTATGGAACACTTGTTACTTTAACTCGGTTGAGAATCGAGTCTCGGGAAAACCTTACCGCCAAATCAACACGGACAAAATGCAATGAACCCTTCAAATTGATGGAACGACTTCTATTGAAATAAGTCCAAGAGTTTTTGTTGGTTGTTTTGCTTCTTGGTTTTGTGTTATTTTGTATTTTGTCATGCTTTCGATGACTTAATTTTCATGATTCGCTTTTCTCGCTTGCACATTCTTTTCGAATCGTAAGAAAAATAGATCGAAGGATGCTAACCAAGTATTGTTGCAATTTCAGGATGTATAAACAAGGAGTGACCGTTGCATAAGGCTTCCCTATCCTCTCGTTCAATTCAATCGATGAGTGGCTTAGGCCCTTCGATGAATCCTTCAGTCAATACGCCTTAATAAAATGATCTCTAGTCTGTACAAGTTACTTGTTCCTATACGAATGATGCCTCACTAAATGAAACAAGCTAAAAGAGATGAATTGCATGCTTGATTTTATATATATATAACTGTTGTAAATGCTTGTTCAAATAGAGGTGTATTTGTTCCTTACTCATATGCTTCATAGAGATGTTTATAGAAGCCTCGCATGGGTTACCAAAGAATAGAGTAAAGATAGATGGAGATGTTCTTTTATAGTCTAACCTGCTGCATAGTAAGAGTTTATATGATAGAGTTACATTCTATGCATCGGTCTTTAGACAACTTGTGCACAAAGAGAGATCCCGCGAACGATTTTTGGGGCACTGGGGATCGTTCGTCCTGGGGGGATTAGAGGAACACCCTGAGGCAAAGAAGTCCTCGCGATCAGGGGGGTGTTTACGTCTATAGAGAATGGGTTTTCCCATGAACCATCATGTTGTTAGGTCGCATGATAAGTCATCTCCTATGCACACTTGACACTTTATGCCAACACAGATGCATGAGTTATATACATATGTGCAAATTGTTGCTAACTTGTGTGTCTGCTGCAGGAATAACCGCTCGACCATGGATAAAAATTACCGTACGCATAGTCTATCTATTATTTATGTTTTATATGCAATTTTTTAAAGAAACTAGACAACTAGAAAGATTACCTAATAATGCTAGCTTCGTATGCATACTTAGTGTGGATTTCTAGGTAAGTTTGGCCACGGTCGCTCACTAGTTCATGTTATAGTACTAACCCACGTTTGTGGGCAAATCTCTAGGTTCTGGTAGCGAGAGCTTGGCGAGCATTTTGAATCGGTGTTAGCGCATCCTTCCAGGAGGATCGTGCTCGTGTTGCTTCCTTAGCTTTCCTCTCATGTGGGCAAACTCCTCTTCTGCTAGATGTTTTGATTTTGGTCCTACTAAAAAGATATAATGTATGGGCATTGTCGCTAGTTTTGGGAATATAAAGAGAGTTGTAAGCCTTCTAAGGCATATTTTCTAACTCAGCCAAGCAAGTACTTTGTAGGTATTCAATAAAGAAAGTATTTTGTATTCCTATCAAATGTGTTCAACTTTGCTTCTCTGCATTTACATCCCATGCTTATATATGTATATTTTTGTCTGACTTGTGTCTTGTGCAGGTACTATACCTGGTGCAAGCGCAACTTAGGCTTGCACGACATCATGCCTAAGCGAGGACGATCGGTTTCGTTGGGACCAAGCGAGGATGATCGACCTTTATGGGACTGGGGCATGACAACTAATAATATAATTTTAGTAATTTTTGGAATTTATAACTAATATATTTATTTTAACGAATTTTGGGACCCGTGGCACACAAATCGAGACAATCCGTTGACTAAAAAGTCAACCAAAAAAAATCCAATTTCATGCATGAATTCCTGTAGATTTCAGCATCCCAAGTACGCTAGAATTTATGGCTCACCCGGATTCAAAATTGTTTGGAAATTATTGCACATACAAAACCGTATTGCGCAACAGTAGTTGATTGCTAACCTAGAAGTTCTACGGAATTAATAGCATAGTAATAATTCGAATTAAATTCTAAGAAAAATTATATATCGATGGTCTCGATGTTAGCTTTCTGAAACTTCAAACGGATAGTGATTCAGATTCATGGTTCTCCTGAAATAGTAAAAATACTGAGACAGGTCTATTTTCGGACATGTTGTGCTCTAGAAATTTTTTAGAATTTAATATTCTGAATTTTGTGAAATAAATTACATATTCTGAAAACTAACCTCAAAAAGGTTCTAACAGAAGAAATTGGGATGCGTTTGGAGTCTGAAGCTATCCACAATGGCTTCTGGAAGAACGAAGAACCCTAGATGACAATCCTCCTTAATCTCTCTCTCTGTGTCAATCAGATGATTAAGGTTATATATATATATATATATATATATATATATATATATATATATATATGTGTGTGTGTGTGTGTGTGTGTGTGTGTGTGTGTGGTCAGCGGCTGAAAAAAGGGAATAGACTGGACACGTGTCAGAATATGGTTGGATGGTTTATTTATATTGTTTGTTTTTATTTTCCTTTATCCAAACATTATTTATGTCATTTTAAATCTAAATAACTCAAAATAAATATAAAAATTAATCATAAAAATATGGAAAAATTACTGAAAATATATTTTGAACCCACAAACCCTAAAAAAATACTTGGGGTAGTTTTATGTTCATAGGTTTTCTACTATAATTACTAGAAGCTCTAAAAATTAGTTTTACCTTTTTAACTCAAAATAAATATTAAACATATTTCAAAAATTCAAAAAAATTTCTAAAAAATATATAATACTATTTTAAACCCTAAAAAATTATTTGGGTAAACTCTATGTTCATTGGCTTGCACAATAAATTCTAGAAGACCTAAAAAATTTGTTATTAGCTTATTTTTAAACCAATTAAATCCAAATAAATTCTAAAAAATTCCAAATAAATTATAGAAAATATATTTAAGTATTTTAACCCTAAAATAATTTTTTTGTAGAAAATATGTAAGTATGGTCTCACAGTAAATCATGAAAATCCTAGAAAATTATATTTTCTAGGTTTTAATTATCCAAAAAATTAGAAAAAAATCAAGAAATTATAAAATAGTCTAAAAACGATTGTAAGTCCTAGTATGAGTATCCATGAGCTATATGAACCTTAGATTTAAATTATTATTCTTATAAAACTATACGTAGTGTTTCAAAAACAAAATTCTCACAAGATTACAACTGTATTCTAATTATTATTGTTATTATTTGCATACGATACTATTATTTCTTCTCGTTATGACAAGTTCCTATTTATAATATAAAAAAAATCTAAAAAATAGAGGAGGTTACAGAACTAACCATGTCAGATACTCGAAATCCCTGAATACTAATGCACCACACTGACACAATTTTACTGATACAAAGGCATATCTTGCTCTCGAGCTCAATTATTGCCTACAATATCAGACCTATCCCCTCTAGTCTCTACCTTTGCACCAAGGACCTATCATTTACTTGCACAACACTTACACCCACTGTGTAGTGTAACGAAACACCCAATACCTGTCACGCCCCAGTCCCAAAATACCAAGGGACTAGCCATGTGCCAATAGCCAGGAGCAAAACTCCAATGGATAAACCCAATTTAATGGACCCTTTAGAGTGCACTTAAGCTGTAATACATATAAAATGGTCTACAATACATATCACAGTTTATTTATCTAATCGCATCCACAATAAGTAACGAAATCACAAAAAGACAAGTCTAGTCACAATAATATAAATGATCTGTCCAACCAAAGCAATATAAATAATATCACGGGGAACAATCCGTCATCAAAATGGAAAGAAAAATAACTCCAAGTATAATATATAGAAGTCACTACAAGATCAAATATCTAAGAACACTAAGAATAATAAATGAATGTTGATAATACTGTGTGCTCAAGAGAAGTCCTCCGGAACAACCTCGTCCTCTGCAACATGTACGTCTCTAATAGTATCACCTGCCTCGTATACCTCGAGATAGCTCTCCTCGTCTCCACCTGGGGACATAATCTGAATCCAGGTCCTCAGGAGACATAGCAAGGTACCATAAACACTCAAGCCAAATAAAAATGCAGTAAATAAAAATAGATCCTCATGGCAAGCTATGTAACCAACTAAGTAAAATACAAATGAGAGCATCACTAGTACTCAGGCTGAGACCGCTACAGGCTCTGTGTCGGAGAGCCCATAGCAGTAAGTAGTATCTCGTAGGGTCAGTAATATTCCAAGCTCTAGTATAGAGTCTAAGCACCTCCAGTAACATAGTACATATATAACATAATTAGCCTATAGCATGTGTGTCTCTTCCCACCTAATATAACCTCATGTCTCATGTCCATAATGTCTCATGTCCATAACAAGCAAGATCATGACCTCTAGCTAGTACAACGAGTCATAATGATATCCAGATAATATGCAAGTCTCATATCACGAATTATGTAAGCCTATACATAATTACCATGAATAACTCAAGAAAGCTTTTGTCACATGAAATAATGTCAAGTATCCTACGGTATGGCGTACTTGGTAAAGCAAGCACGTAAAAATAGAATCATGGAATTAACTATCTAAGTGACGTTATACGACTCCGCGTATGGCGACGACACCTGAATCTTGTTCTAATGCTAAGCAACATTTCACGGCCTAGGTTGAACAAGTACATCACAAGAATATCTGTTTATATTTCTTTTTATACATATATATATATATATATATACATATATATATATATAAAGAAATACAAACAGATAATATAATAGGATCTACTGCGAGTTTGGCAAGGTACACATGTCTGGGTTTTGAACTCCGTCAACTGCTCCTGGAAAAGTAAAATATGCACATACATCTCCGGATGCTGAAACAAACATCACCAATATTCTTAAAATACTGAAAATAGCTAGGATTGACTACCCATAAGTCCAATTTGGACACAGGAGCAGAATTGACAGTTTTGGGTCAAAGCGGGGTCCATATATAGCCCACTTTGCACCAAAAAATATACTGGAGAAAAAGTTCTCCAAATTCATCAAACTTAGTACATATGAGTCCAGAATGATGATACGAACCTAACAAAATATTTAGAACTGAATTTCGATGAGCCGATCACGAAATCGTCCGTCATATGGAATCGTGGGGCCCACAAAATGGTATTTCGTCAATGTTCTCATATTCTAACCAAACTTGGGACACAGAACCAGCGTAACACTATGAATCCAATGACATAAGTTTCGTTGTGAATCGACGAGTATACAAGAAGTTATGTCTAGGTGTCAAAATAGGCCGATACGAAATTTTTTGGCGGATACGCATTGATTCCGGCGTGCACGCACGTCCAAATCAAGTTCCGTGAATTCCACACATCCGCGTTCAAGTTACGCACCTTTTGGTGAAATTATTATGCAATGACGTTGCCTCGTTTAGCGGGACACACCCCGTATCGGAGATTTTGGGTTCTTTTAAAACAATTTTTTTTGTCGTTTTGGAATCAAAATAATTTAAGCATTAAAGCAAACTAATAAAAACTAAAAGAACAGTAAAAATTTTGCTTATATTGTGAAGTAGTCCTTTTAATTATATTTTAAAAATAGTTAACAAGTTGGTAGAAAATTGGACATGAACAGGGGTACTTAGACTAAATTTATGAACTATTTTTTAATAGTTTTTCGTCCAACTTCCAGTCGATTTTTCGATCAAACCCGGGTGCCTAAATTCGTTCCACTTAAAGGGAATCCTAGGGGGTTAGGTTGTGAACATACCAGTGAAGATGGGACATGAAATGGACGAGCGAGGAGGGAGAAAACTCTGTGCGAAGGGGGATCGCACGGCTGCTGCTGCTGGGCGTGTGCGCGCGGTCGGCCGCACGGCTGCTGCTGCAGCCTGTGCGTGGTCAACCGCACGGCTGCTGCTACTGCGCACGCGGTCGGCCATACAGCTGCTGCGTGAGACGGTGCAAGCGGCACTGCGGGTGGTCGGCAGCTCCGGCGCAGTGATGGTAGAGGTGGTTTAGGATTAGGGTTAGGGTTTAGTTGTAATGTATATATATATATATATATATATAGAGAGAGAGAGAGAGAGAGAGTTAGGGGAGAGTGAGCGGGTGGGCTTGGGTAGTTTTAGGTTTTTGGGTTTGGGTTTGGGTTTGGGTTTATATTAGGTTAGCGGGTATGGGTTTGGGTTTTCTTTTTTTTCTTTTTTTTTCTTTTGTTTTATTTTATTCAATAGTTATATGTAGAAAATTCCAAAAAAAATAGTTAGGCACATGGAAAAAATTATAGAAAATCTATATTTCCTCCAACAATTAATTTATAGCCAAATTTATATCAATTCCAATGATATTTACTAATTATGAATGAACATTAAATTAATTAAATAAATCCATAAATTCTATTTTTTATATAATATTATATTGGGAGCATGCAGGGATTCGGATAACGCAACTCGAGTGTCATGTATGCAATAGGACCAGATAGGCTCATAGTTGGATTTAGTTGGAAGCCATGGGTTGGGTTGGCATGTTAAAATTGTACGCCACGACAAACGATTTAATTAATCATCGTTTTTTCGTAATTGTGTCGTGAAAGTTGTGCGAACAAAATAAGGCATGGGATTACGAATTTGTGAGGGGCAGTCATGGCAGAAGCCTAATTTGACTCGTCTAAGTCGAGCATGCTAGGTTGGTTGGATGGAAAGGCTAGTATTGCACTCAAGATCCTAAAACCATGGTGGTTGGTTTCCAATGTTCAATTAAATTATCGAATAAATATTTAAAATAAAAAATTATTATTAATTACCGAACTAATCCTATGTAAAAACCATGGTTCTCATAATCTACCCACCTTAAAAGAATTACGTCCTCGCAATTAAGAAAAATAAAATATAACTGGTCAGGAAAGGTTTACTCCAGAAGGGATGACGCGGTTGTATGACATTTGTTGAAGCACGACACAAATGACAAGGGACGATGAACAAGGAAAAAATTAATAGGAAGGGTGAGGGTATTGTTCAAGTAGAACACGTAGGGAAATAATGAAAACTTTTTCCTAAGCAATGAGAGATGAGTAACTCAAGAATAAAAGAGTCTGATTAGAACGAAGATCATCTACAACTTATGAAAACTTGGGTACCTCTTACATATTACTAATCTAGACTAAAAAGTTCATGCTAACATAATCTTAGATATAGGCTAGGAAATGGAACTAACAAGCATATGTTAAAGTATTAATAAACATATCCGTTACTATAGCTAGATATGATAAAACTAAATCTTATACATATTCGCTACTCCTCTAGTCCGTGCCTCCTCCACTGTCATCGCAAAAGCCTGTCCACTTCCCGGTGGTGGTGCCCTCTGCTGTTGTTGGGCCTGTTGGAAGAGCACTGCCTGTGGTGCCAAGGGTGGCCTCTGCAGATATCCTCCTGATGCTGGCAACCTCGGTGCTAGAATAACTGGCCCCGATGGCTGCTGAACTGGCCTCGATGCTGGAAAATCTAGTCGGTGAACCATCGGTGCTCGTCGATGAACCATCGGTGCTCCTCCTTGATGGTCCGTGCAATCTTTGGCTGAATGCTGATCTGAACCGCAAAGCAAACACAATCCTAATTTGCTTCGGCATTCCTTGGCGAGATGGCCTACCTTGCCACAATAATGACAAGTAGGGAATCCAAGTGCTGGTGCCGGTAGGGCTGGTCGATGAATCATCAGTGCTCCTCTCCGCTGTTACATACAGTCCTATGCCGAGTGTTGTCCCGATCCATAAATTAAGCTTAGTCCCAACTTGCATTTGCACTTACTCGCGTGATGGCCTTGCTTGCCACAATATTAACCTATAGGCAGTGTCGTTGGGGTTGCTCTAGGTGGCTGGTGCATGTGAGGTCTCTTTGCAGCTCCTCGATGTTGTGCTCGGTCTGGTGCTAGTGCATATGGCCGCTTTTGGCTGTACTCTCTCCCGTTGACGCATTTCATGCATCGAGCTACTATAAGGATGTACATATAAGAAGTAGGTACAACTGCGCTAATCAATCATTATAACTCAAAGCTCAGTCCGTCAAAAAAAAATTTGCCTTATTTTCTTTTATCAGGATCAGTGTAGGGTTGAACAGTTGAATCAAGCATGATGCAAGTCAAAGAATTTATTCGAATCCGATATAGAGGTCAAGAATGGGTCAACAAGTAGATAAGTTCCTATAAATAATCCTATCATAATTTGTAGGCTTGTTCGGTTCCTTAGTTGAAACCAAAGCAATATAGTCGTAGACCTGCATGGGCTACTACAAAAACCATGTCATACCCCAGTCCTAAAATACCAAGGGACTAGTCACGTGGCAATGGCTACCAGCACAAGTCCAATGTGCAAACCCAATTTAATGGACCCTTTAGAGTGCACTCAAACTGTAATACATATAAAATGGTCTACGATATATGTTACAATTTATATATCTAATCTCATCCACAATAAGTAAAGAAATCATAAAAGACAAGTCCAGTCACAATAATAGAAAATGATATGTCCAACCAAAGCAATACAAATAATTTTACGGGGAATAACCTGTCCTCAAAATAGAAAAAAAATAACTCCAAGTATAATATCCAGAAGTCACTACAAGATCAAATATCTAAGAATACTAAGCATAATAAATGAATGGTGAGAATACTCTGTGGTCAAGGGAAGTCCTCCGAAACAACCTCGTCCTCTACAACCTGTGCATCTCTAATAGTAGCATCTGCCCCGTAAACCTCGGGATAGATCTCCTCGTCTACACCTGGGGACGTAATCCGGATCTAGTTCCTCAGGGGACATAGCAAGGTACAATAAATACTCAAGCTAAATAAAAATACAGTAAGTAAAAATAGATCCTCAGGCCAAGCTATGTAACCAGCTAAGTAAAATACAAATGAGAGCATCACTAGTACTCAGGCTGAGACCACTACAGGCTCTGTGTCGGGGAGCCCATAGCAGCAAGTAGTACCTCGTATGGCCAGTAATGTGCCAAGCTCTGGTATAGAGTCTAAGCACCTCCAGTAACATAGTATATATATAACATAATCAGCATGTAGCATGTGTCTCTCCCCACCCAATGTAATCTCATGTCTCATGTCTATAATATTTCGTGTCCATAACACGCAAGATCATGACCTCTAGCTAGTACAACGAGTCATAATGATATCCAGATAATATGCAAGTCTCATATCACGAATCCTGTAAGCCTATACAGAATCACCATGAATAACTCAAAAAAGATTCGGTCACATGAAATAGTGTCAAGTATCCTATGGTATGGCATACTTGGTAAAGCAAGCACGTAAAAATTGGATCATGGAATTAACTCTCTAAGTGACGTTACATGACTCCACGTACGGCGTCGACACCCGAATCTTGTTCGGACGCTAAGCAATATCTCACGATCCTAGGTTAAATAGGTATATCACAAGAATATATATATATATATATATATATATATATATATATATATATATATATATATAACATAAGCCGATAATATAATAGGATCTACTGTGAGTTTGGCAATGTACACTTGCCTAGGTTCTGACCTCCGTCAACTGCTCCTAGAAAAGTGGAATCTGAACGTACACCTCTGGATGCTGAAACAAACATCATCAATGTTCTTAGAATACTGGAAATAGCTAGGATTGACTACCCATAATTCTAATTTGGATACAGGGACAGAATTAACAGTTTTGGGTCAAAGCGGGGTCCACATGTAGCCCACTTCCCACCAAAAAATGTACCGGAGACAAAGTTCTCTAAATTTGTCAAACTTAGCGTATATGAGTCCAGAATGATGATACGAACCCAATGGAACATACAAAAATGGATTTCGATGAGCCGATCACGAAATTATCCGTCATGTGGAACCGTGGGCCCACGAAACAATATTTTGTCAACATTCTCATATTCGAACCAAACTTGGGTCACATGACTAGTGTAATGCTGCGAATCTAATGGCACAAGTTTTGTTATGAATCGACGAGTACACACATAGTTATGGCAATGTGTCAAAATAGGTGGATACGGTATTTTTCGGCAAATACATGTTGATTCCGGCGTGCACGTACGTCCAAATCAAGTTCTGCGAAATCTCACACGTCCGCATTCACTTTACGCACCTTTTCGTAAAATCTCTACGCGATAATGTAGCCTTGTTTGGCGGGACACATCCCGTATCGAAGATTTTGGGTTCTTTAGAAAAAGTTTTTTGGTCGTTTTGGAATCAGAATAATTTAACCATTAAAGCAAACTAATAAAAACTAAAAGAACAGTAAAAATCTTGGTTATATTGTGAAGAAGTCGTTTCAATTATATTTTAAAAATAATTAACGAGTTGGTAGAAAATTGGACATGAACAGGGAGACTTGGACTGAATTTCTGAACTATTTTTGAATAGTTTTTCGGCCAACTTTCGGTCGATTTTTCGATCAAACCCGGGTGCCTAAATTCGTTCCACTTGAAGAAAATCCTTAGGGGTTAGGTTGTCAACATACCATTAAAGATGAGACGCGAAATAGACGAGCGAGGAGAAAGAAAACTCTACGCAAAGGGGGGTCACACGGCTGTTGCTGCTGTGCGTGTGCGCACGGTCGATCGCGCGGGTGCTACTGCTGCCTTTGGGTGGTCAGTGGTGCGGGCAGAGCTGCAGGTTGTCAGCGGCTCTGGCGGGGTGATGGTGGAGGTGGTTTAGGATTAGGGTTAGGGTTTAGTTGTAATGTATATATATAGAGAAAGCCAGGGGAGAGTGAGCGGGTGGGCATGGGTAGTTTTAGGTTTTTGGGTTTGGGTTAGGTTAATGGGTATGGGTTTGGGTTTTATTTTTTTTCTTTTCTTTTGTTTTATTTTATTCAATAGTTATATGTAGAAAATCTCCAAAAAAATAGTTAGGCACTTGGAAAAAAATCTAGGAAATCTATATTTTCTCCAACTATTAATTTACAACCAAACGTATATCAATTATAATAATATTTACTAATTATGAATAAATATTAAATTAATTAAATAAATCCATAAATTCTATTTTTTATATAATATTATATTGGGAGCATGCATGGGGTTCAGATAACGCAACTCGAGTGTCATGTGCGTAATAGGACAAGTTAGGCTCATAGTATGAATTTAGTTGGAAGTCGTGGGTTGGGGTGGCGTGTTAAAATCGTGCACTACGACAAAAGGGTTAATTCATCATCGTTTCCTCGTAATTATGTCACAAAAGTTGAGCGACCAAAACAAGGTATGGGATTGCGAATTTGTGAGGGACAGTCATGGTAGGAGCCTAATTTAACTCGTCTAAGTCGAGCATACTAGGATGGTTGCAAGGGAAAGGCTAGTATTGCACTCAAGATTTTAAAACCATGGTGGTTGGTTTCCAAAGTTCAAATAAATTATCGAATAAATATTTAAAATAAAAAAATTATTATTAATTACCGAACTAACCCTATGTAAAAACCAAGGTGCTCACAATACCCAAGATCCTCATCTCACCAACCTAAACTGCAACTCCTGGTCCATATTTTACTCGAACCCAATAAGTGCCTGAACCAAGCATCCTACCCCCATTCACTGCTACCACTCGATATTTAGCTGCTGCATTGCCACACTTCTTCAATGTAATATAGTAGGTTACCTCTTGTCACAGTGCACAACTGTGTACAATCAGTACATAGTGTGGCACTGTGCCTGTAGTCCACTCTTGTGCAAATTTATACTATGACCTGCCCAATTCTCCCCACAAGCTTCATGCAGACCCATACTACCCCTTGCTATTGCACCCCCCTTTAATTCTGCAACCAAACTCCCCCCTCAAGGGCCTCACTATTTCGAGCACATCCCTGCACCATGCTCAGGCCCCACTACAAGTCTTCTTGATCCCTAACTTCCTGCAATCCTTTGAGTTCTAACTGTAATGCTAGTTGCATGAATGGTTCAAACCTGGCTCCATCTCATAACATAATGCATTGCTCCCCCTCTCCAATACATGGCTGATATTACAACCAATCCTTGCCATCTATACTTATATCCACCTATGCTTGAATCCTTGATACTAAGTTACATTGTATTGATACCTTAATGTGTACTCACACCTACAGTTGCTCATACTTGCACGCTGAATCCTCTTCAAGCTTCCCTAAACAAGGGCAATAACCTTACCTTGATCACGTGCATAATCTCCCTCCTCTGAACTACAAACAAGTACCCAGGTGACGTCTACCAAGTCTATGCACAAGGTACACACAACACTGACCTGAACCACATCTCCATCGTACTCCTATAACTGAACATTTAAGGCCCCAATCTCAGACACACATGTCCCTCTACCTCACCAAAATACAAACCAGACACTAGCACATATATGATACACTCATAATCTAATACTCCCAATTAACTATACCTAAACACAAACACCACACACACAAGCTAAGATGCACACACACAACGCTCTCATGTTAATTCATCAAACACTTGGTGTGTACCACACAAGTTTTACATGGATACTCATGATACAAACACTCACCTTCTCCAATACTATGAAACACCACCAAATTAATATATAATAACATTCAATATATCCAATAGAAAATAACACAAGGGAACAAATATACATAGAAAGTACTAAATCTACATCTCCGTATCATGGGAGTTTCTTGACACAGATTTTCCATATCCAATTGTGGATACGTACACCCCCAGTATCCATGAATCAAATATTCTAATACTCATTAGGCCTAGTATCAAACACTTGGTGCACCAAATTTGGAGTTTTCCCAAATTGGTTATAAAACTCTATGTAACTTTCAAAAGAAAGCCTATTATGACATAATTCTTCTTCCTATAGGTAGTCCTTAGCCTTTGGAGAGTCTCTATAGGTTTATTACATCAATTATAATAGAAATTGATAGAAAAAGGGAAGTCTTACCTATTGGGAGATGGATTCCTAATTTATCACAAAAAATAGATACAATGAGAAGTTAGACACAATCCTCAAGCCAATGCTTTCCTCCTATAGTGCTCCTTGTAATAGCAAGCTTCTTAGCCTCCTTGGAATAAAAATGAGAGGAATAAAATTTGGGGAATGGGTGGATTAGGGGTTGCTTCCAAATTGGGGATGAACTAATTAGAAAAGTAAATAAAGTCTATTAATGAAATAAGAGGCTGATATAGCCTCCTAATAGGGTTAAGATTAGACTTAAAAGCCCCTCTCCATGTCATGAATATAATCTATTTTATTAAAGAAGGTATCTCTACAACTAGTGGGAATATTCTATTAATTTATCTAAGGAAATGACTAATTAACTAGTCTAATTATGACTACTCTAATTAATGAAACCAATGGGTCAAGTCAAGTGTAGTTAGGTCCACTTGGACTCACTAGCACTAAGTCTAATTAATAGGAGCTAGTCCACTAGTCAACAATATATTTATAATATAACGATTATTCACAATAATTAAATAATATAGAAATGACCAAAATATTTCTCTCCCAGAATTAGGTAGTTACAACACTACCAGAATAAGGCAAATTAGCGATGCAGAAAAACGTCGCCAAATGTCAAAAATACGTCGCTATTACCTAGTAGCGACGTATTTAGCGACGTTTGGACTTAGTCGCAAAAAAGCTAGTTGCTGATAAAAACAACGTCAAAAAATGTCATTGTAGCGACGCAATTTAGCGATGTTACAAAGTCACAAAAATGGCGATTCTTAACGTCGAGTTTTGCCAAATTTATGACATTAAAATTTGGTCAGTAAATATTGTTAAATTTTGCGACTACCTACGACAGAATCAGCGACGAATAGCTATCATGGCCAAAATTGCCATGCCAGCAATATTTAGCAGCATATAGTAACGATCAACAACGCCATAACACAGTTTAGCGATGTCCTTATGCGTCGCTAATGACGTCGCTAATGATGTCGTTAATGACGTCGCTAAACGTCACTAAACGTCGCTAATATTGAAAAATAAAAAACTAAATAAATGAATGCCTGCAATATCACAGTATAACATGCCTGTAGTATCATATTTTAAATAAATAGACAGACCCGGAGCAACCCTTCATTGAATTCCCTGGGTTTGTTGACCCCTTCAGTGGAACACTCAACACCAGTACAATCACACAACAACAATGATGAAATAAATCAATAAAAAGATGACTATAAGGCCCGAATGTAGTCACACAATATCTAGTCACACAATAAAAATGTACAAATAAGTCACATAATAAAAGTGTACAAATAATAAGTATAAACTCCCATGAATGGTCCAATACACACATGTCAAAAAAAACTACTACTGATCAGGTGGAGGATCCGCGTCGAATCTGAGATAATAGCGCGTCAAACTGCTCCTATATAAGCGCCACAGAACCCGATGCAGGAGTCGATGTAGATGATGATCCAGGCGGACCAGGAGGATGTCGCTGCTCCAACTCTGTCAGTCGAGCGACACAAGTATCCATGACAGATAACAATCTCCTAGTACTGTGCTCCACTCGCTCTTCCATCTAAAGATGTGACGCCTGCATTCTCGATAGTGTAGCGCCCACGGTCTTCACTCGCTCATCTTAATATGTGATGTCTGCATCCTCGATAGTATAGCACCCACAGTCAACTGCCAATCTTGCAGCGACGTCACATTGCGCTCTGTCTACCTGGCCAGATCCGTCAGCTACATGATGCTATGCTCTAGCGATTCAAAATATGCTATGAGTGTCGCATCGTCCGTCTGTGGCTGCACCATAATCCTCTGCATCAACTCGTCACACAGAGATACGATCTGAAGGTCAACTCTCACCTGGGCTCGCTTCGACTCCTGGGAGGGTTGTGGGGTATGCACATCGCTAGAGGGTATCCTAGAGTACTATGATGCAACATAAGAGTTGTAGGATCTCATACCTTAGTACGTACCATTATGCAGACCACTAAAGGCTCTCATCCACAGCTCATCATCCAACGGAGCTAGGTGGGCCAAGGGTTACGAGGAACTACCCCCCACTCCCTGTGTAGGCTGGTTCGATTCTTCGTGGAGCCTCCTATACTAATCCTAAAAAAATATGTATCTATCGATAAGCGTACTACTTACTATATATATTAGGTACTTATAACTAATTACACGTATTTTTTCCTAAGTTATATCAAAATTAACAAAACATAAGAGTAATACTCACGTAGCTCTGCGTCGTCCTATCATCGATAAGTTGTCCCCCTTCCAATGAGTGGTGAGGAACACTGTCACCATGTTCGCGTCCTCACCCATCTCGACCTGTTAAGAAATATATTATTTGTTATTAAAGTAAAAAAATTAGGCCACGATGATTAAAAATTGTACGTATACAATAGAAGATGTACCAAGCTACGAAAATATTCCATCATCGGAATCGACCCACCACACCAATTTCCCGCCCTGCGGAGCCACCTTGGCCTTCTTCGGCTTTTCCCGATAACTATCCTCGTTGAATCTATCCCTCATCGTAGTCCACTGCTCAGGCGTGATCCAACCTTGGATCAGTTTTCCTTTGCGATCATGAGCCTTCTAGTCATCTATAGCATCACGTATCAGCTTGGCGATGAGGAAAGGAACTACTGTTCGATCTATGTGGCCTAGTATGGTGGATAGAAATATGTTATCTACAAAAAGTACAATAGTAAGTTATAAATATTAAAATAAAAATATTACTGATGTTAAATTCAAATATACTTTTACCTTGAAGTGCCAAAACCAGAACGTCTTTCTCTCTTCCGAGGCATCCAAGTAGTTTATCTATGGCCCACCAAAGTTTTGCCTCAGAAAATGTCATAGTGCTCTCTGTACCGCCGGGGGATGTTATCATATATACATTGATAATTAAACTTATTTAAAAGTGAATATATATATATATATATATATATATATATATATATATATATATATATATATATATATATATAAACTAATTAACTTACTTTGAAGGGCTATCGACCCAAATCTCTATTCTTGTCTCATCCGGCAGAGTGCACGGAGTATCGCTCTGATATGGAGATGGAGTCGGCTTGACCGCCATCTTCGCCTGTCTTTTTGGTACCGTTAGCATCAGGAACACTATACGGGATACTCTCGAGCCTGGAACTGCTGGTCCCAGGAGTACTGCTAGTCCCAGGAGTACTGCCACGTGCCGTCATCATAGTCGCAGTCTGAGGTACTGCTAGTTGATAGTATGGAGTACTCGGGGACGATGATCGGAAAGGAATATATGTGTCCTGAAGAGGACTACGTCTAGAGGATCTATCGCGGTAATAGGATCCGTGTCGTCCAGACATATCTGAGAATAACATATAATGATAAAATAAATATACATAGATATTTAGATTATAAGACAGAAAGAAATACACAGAGTTGTGAACAAAGCTACAATAAAAGTCTAAATGATAAAAGTGTCACCATCACAAAATATAAGGATCATAAAACTAGGACACAAATACACAGAGATATGTATGTATCACTGTCACAAACATAAGTATCACAGAACTAGGCCACAGAAAAAGTATCACCATCACAAAACTAGGCCACGATAAACGTATTAAAAAACTAGGCCACCATGTCACAAGTATAAATAAATTTTACTTAATTTTCAATCAATATCTGAAAATTTATTTTGTTCGTCGTCTTCCTCCTCCTCCTCTTTATCTTTACTTTCATCTACTTCGGCATTGTATTCTGATACTTTTATCTCTTCTACTTGATGAAACATGTTATGAGTAACTTTCGTTGAGTCCATATGTACAATATTTGCAATAAGGGGTAGATCATCTTTCTGATAAGCTATTGATAAGCTATTTCGTCAACGTCAAAGGTATTTCTAGCTTAGTCTTACAGACTGCCCACCAATCCGACCCTCCAGTTCCTCATTTAGGATAAGTTGTGAAGTACACTAGCTGAGCCTGAATTAATAGAACAAATGGTTCCTATTCTTGATATCTACGCCGGTAGTTTATATCCACAAGACCATGATTGTCAATTTTCTAACCTTGATCTTGGATCTGATCGAACCCCTCACACATGAATAACACAATCTTAGCAGGCTCTGTGGCATAATTATATGTCAACTCCACAATCTCTCATAAGACACCAAAGAATTTAGTGCCTAGATCGACGTCTTTGTAGTTCAAAGATTTGATACAAAAATAACTATTTTTCGTAGAATTGAGATCTAGGAAGTTGTCTTTTATTGGGGCATTTGTTGACTTGAACCTAAACCCATTCACACAGTAAGTTGGCTAGATCTTGACGGCAAAAATTGGTCTCTTCGCTAGAGTTTTAATAGATTCATTCTCAAGTGTTGTCTTTGGACGATCGACCTAAATATTAAATAAGCGATATTAAGTTTAACGTTAATTATTGTGCAAGTATACATACACAAAAAGTAATTACCGAGATCCTTACATATACTGTCAACCATGAAGCAAAATAAAGTCTCAGTTCCTGTTCTACTTCTTCATCTGTTATATATGGTCTATTCGACCTTAATGCATCATTATAAGTGCTAAAACACAACGAAGCATAGGCAGATTAGTCTAATAATTATATTGAGATAACGTAAATGTTGACGTATTAATTACTTATCCCTCTAGCTTCTCCACCTCATCCTCACCGCAGTTGAGTAATACATACAACTGAGTGGCCCTATGATCATCGTCATTCAGATATCTCTTATTCATTTTACCCGAGGGCATTCCAAAATCATTGAATACTTTCAGTATTATCTCATTAGATTCCTGATACCCATCGTCGTTTCTGGGAGCTCTTGTTCTATTAGTAGCAACATGAGGCTTGAAATACATAGAATAAAAGTTTATAATCTTTTTGAGAACATAGGGTTCAGAAATAGAACCCTCCACCCTTGCCTTATTTTTTGCCTTCCACTTAAGGTGGTTCAGATGCCGCTCGAACGGGTACATCCACGGATAACCGACAGGTCCACCAACGCGTGCCTCATAGAAAAGATGAATCGACAAATTCTCCATGGAGTCAAAGAATCTATGAGGGAATATTATCTCAAGCTTGCAAAGTGTTACTGCAATATCATTCTCCTGCTTTTCTAGATGATCGACAAACAACTTAGTGGAACAAAGATCTCTGAAGAATATGCTAAGATCTGTCAATGGATCCCAAACTACCTACGGCAAGAATTCCTAAAATACAACTGGAATTAATATCTCCATAAATACGTGACAATCGTGGCTCTTTATACCTGTCAGTTTGTTCTTCTTTGGGTCGATGCATCTTCTCTAATTTGACACGTACCCGTTTGGAAATTTTAGGCCATGTATCCATCTACAAAGTCTCCCTTTGTCCTCCTTGTCCAATAAAAAAAATGACTTAGGCTTCATCACCTTCCCATTCTCTTCCTCTATCAAATGCAGTAGGGCATCTGCATATTTCTTCTAAGTCCAACCTGGCCTAAGGATTGTCTTTCGTCTTTTTCTTTACATTCATCATAGTATTAATTATGTTGTTAAATATATTCTTCTCGATATGCATGACATCAAGGTTATGTTTGGTCATATTGGTGCTCCAATATGGCAGGTTACAGAATATGCTCCTCTTCGTCCAGTTATGAGTTCGACCAAATCCATCACACTTGTACCCCCTTATAAGATCTTCGATAGCACTTGAAAAATCTCTGACCTCCTCCCATATCGTATCTCCGGACCACTTTGGCGATGGATTGGCCTTCTCCACAATGCCGGCACGGAACGCATTCATGTTCCTCCGGAACGAATGATCTTTCGGTAGGAACTGACGATGACAATCAAAGAAGCACAATTTTTTCTATATTTCAAACGGAAATCCTTAGTACGGTCCATGCAATACGGACATGAGAGATGACCATGAGTGCTTCATCCCGATAACATTTATAGGCCAAAAAGTTGTTGATGGTCCACATAAGTGTTGCCCTCGTCTGAAAATTCTGCTTTCTGGAAACATCATACGTGTTGGCGCCTACTTTCCACAACTGATTCAACTAATCTATCAACGGCTGTAAGTACTATCAATGTTCCTCTTGGGATTGTTCGGACCTGGAATGATAACGGTTAGAAACATATACAGAGTCTTCATGCACATCCAAGGCGATAAGTTATACGGGGTGACAATCATAGGCCAACACGAATACTGGGAGCCCGAAAGTCCAAATAGGATAAAATCGTCGGCGAAGAGCCCTAATCTGACATCACGTGAATCTAAAGCAAAATTGGAATACTCTCGATAAAAGTGCTTCCATGCTTCTCTATCGGATTGATGATCCAACACTCCTTCGATCTATTTATACCAAATCATATTTTTGGCAATCTCCTTCACCATAAATAACCTATGCAACTGCGGCATCAATGGGAGGTAGTACATCGAATCGGCCGGCTTTTTTGCACTTTCCAGTACCAGTTACCTTATAGCGATCAACACCACAGAATTTGCATACTGCTTCATCTTTGTGACACGAATTAATTTTCTCATATCCTATCCATAGCGATCTAACCATTCTCTTAGATAGGTAGAAGTCTGTAAGTAACTTGGCACCCTTCGGCAAGATCTCTATAATCAACTCGATCAGTCGGTTGTAGCATTCTTGTGACATGTTAAAATTAGACTTTATGCTCAACTACCTCTAACGGTGAATGATCCTCATAACCAGGATATAATGGAGTTCTTGCATTATCCAACTCTCCATAAAATTTGCAACATCGGCATTCGGTTCCTCCTCAGCTGCTTCATGATTGTCCGAATCAAAAGTAGGCCCCACAGCATCAAAAACTATGTTTACGTACTCGTCATCGAAATTAACATGCTCATGGACATTCATATATGGCTCCACATAAGGCTCATTCTTAGATGCTAAAGGCACATGCTCTTCGTGTAAGGTCCACTGATAGTAATTCGGAGTGAAACCCTTCAAGTACAAATGATATGTCACATCTACTTCTGGATGATATTTCAAGTCACGATATTTCACACACGGATATTTAATTTTTGTGCCATCAATGTACTCAGGAAGTGCCTTGACGAACTATAGGAACTGCTCTACTCCCTCTATATATTCATCCCGTACACCGCACATGTCATCAGGATAACGGTTGTATATCTACGAACAATAACACATGTAGTAATTCAGATCAATTTTTAGATACTTCTGCAAAAATGAATAGACATCGTTCAAGTATATTATCCAAATGTTCATCAAAGTGAGTATTTAGGTCATATCGTTAGTATTCAAGTTATGATGCATGAGTATCCATATCGTGACTCATGATTATCCGTAAAATAAGTAAATAGATAAGTTTGATATTGATTTCCAAACCTAGTAGACATGTGGACAACTCCGATTTGAGGATATGGGTATCGTCACGTATTCCTTGTGATTCTTTTATGTGGATATCGTATACCATGGTACACAATATCACATATTGATACTCTCTTATATCTTGACACTATGACACCATTTCAAATGCCCATGACACTAACTTGATACTCGGTCTCTAGGTCAAAACTTGGTTATACTAAGATACATCGTTCACCCCTTGCTAACATCTATACTTAGGCACAAATACTTGATACTCAACACTAACACATAACTCTCTCAACATTGGTTGATACTTTGATTTTCTAATAAAATATAACTTTATATACAAAAGTTATCTAGTATCCTCGTCATTTAGTTCTAGTTGTTCGTATTGTCATTGGCCGATACTTTCGATATAGATATACTAATTATCCTATATTTATATATAAACTCATATATAACAGTATCTTAGAATACCTTAGCTATTTCTAGTATCATTACCCATTACCTAGACACTTACCTATTGTATTGCCCTCAACTCCAATGCCTTAACCCATACTTGGTATCTTAACTTAAAACATTTCTCCTACCCTTATCAAATACCATAGTAACTTGCATTAGTAACTCAATACGTATACTTACTTAACCATAAATTTACTCATTGATACTTGAGTACCATAGTATCATATAAATATGATACCCATGTATCGTTTACTTACCCACAAATTTACGTTGGTAATATGATACCATGATACTTGCATTGGTAACTCAATACCTATATTTACTTACCCAAAAATTTACTCATTTATACTTGAGTACCATAGTATCATATCCCCAACTACAAGGTATTATCTAAACATATGTCCAAAGTTCTAAAAATATATCTATAAAAAATTTAATTAAAATATATAAAATTATTTTAAAACTATTTTAATATAATTTAAATTTTTATCTAATTTTTTAACAATATCATAGATTTTTTTCCTTTTTAGTATGGTGTGCAAGTGAACAAGACTAATAATGTACTATTGTCTCCCCCTCTAACCACGAGGAATATTTCTAATTTGTTCGCTTTGAGTACGGGAAATGTACCATATACAAAATAAATTAAATTTTTTATACTAATATAAATATGAGTACGGAGTATTTGAATAATGGTAGGAACTTTAATATCTATCTCTACTACTATATAATTAAATATGAGATTACCGTATTTTTTTCTTCTAAATATATTCTTATCTAATTTTACTAATTAAAATTGTTATCTTGTGTGTGTCTGTCTATGTGTCAAGGTTAGGATTGTGTCACGTTTATGTGTCTGTTCATGTACCATATGTGTCAGGATTAGGGTTGTGTCATGTGTGTGTGTGTGTTTGTCTATTTGTCCTGGTTATGTTCTCTGTGTGTGTGTCCTAATTGTTTTTGGGTTAGGGTTAGGGTTTACCAAGCGAGGAGAAAGGGAGAAGAAGAGCCTGAGGGAGGGGTCGACAAAGGGGACCGCGTCGGAGAGGAGAAGTCTCGTCGGAGGGAAGGAGACGCACCGGAGGGAAGAGAGGAGAAGGACCACCCGGCGTGGACGAGGAAGGGAGCAAACACGATGGAGGAGAGGAGTCGCGCGAGGGTGGGGACTTTGCCAGAGGGAGGAGACGCCCGAGGGGAGGGGGACTTCGACGGGGGGGTTTAAAATTTTGGGGATTAGATTGAAAGAATGGGAGAAAATAAAATCATGAACCCTATATGAAATAATTTAGCGACATCTATATCTTAAATAGACGTCGCTAAATATCGATAATATATTAATATACTGCGACTTAAAAAACAAAACGTCGCTAAACGTCGCTATAATTAAAATATTAGCGACATTTAGTGGCGCACCAGCGACACCGATTTCTATTTTACTAAAATATGTCACTGAACGGCGCTAAACGTCGCTATTAGCGACTACCTGTGACATTTTATATTAACGTCACTAAATTAAAAAAATTAGCAATATTTTATAATAACGTCGCTAAAAGCGTCACTATTTGGACAATATTTAGTAAAACAAGGTCTCATAGGGACATTATAAGATACATAATATTATGTCGAAAGTAAGGCAGTAATGTATATCTATATCAGACTCTACGAGATCAAGGGGTACATCCAAGACTAGATAGCTAAGTAAAATGCAAGTTGAGGACAATGTTCACACGCATGAGATGTCAGGTTAAAGGGGTACTGCCAATAATATGCGCTCCATCGAGGCACTAGCTTATCAGGCATAAAATATTACATAAAGCATGTGAGTAACTATAAAAATATGCAAGAAAGCTCGGGCGACTAATAACTGTCCTCCCGACCCAATGTGATCACACGTGTCATATCCACGACGTGTCCAATCAAATCCTAATATCTACCTATATATCATGAGCCAACAAGGAAGCTAAGAGTATCATAAGCAGGTCACGAGTCCAAGAATATCATTGAAACATAAATCCTACTCTATGATCTATAAGATGGGTCCACGTTCTAATTGTTATGACAGTTAGTTGGATATAAATATATCTGCCCTACGTGAATGCAATTAACCGAGTCTTGGGGTCAGGATCTGTCATGCCCCAGTACCAAAATATGGAGAATGGGGGTATGATACGGCCAGCTACGCACTATGGATTACACATGTATCCTGGGGTACGGTCAAGGCTGTAAGAAGACAAGGGAATGCATACTACAATCAAGTCACCTAGGATCTCTGAACATCTATGTCTCAATCATCCGAACAAAAAATGATTAGCATAGAACATGTAAGATAAAACAGTAAGGCATACCAAATGCTCCATCAAAATATTCTAGAGACTAGCCATGCAAAATGTTAGGCTAGTAGAGAATACATAGTATAAATAACAATATATCAGTTATAGTCTGAATAATTACAGTCATGTAAGGAACTAATATCTAGACTTCCTAGCTAACAAGTGTCGGTGGCTAAATATCCAAAAGATATAAATATTAAATATAAGTGGGGAAGAATGGAACCAACTCTTGTCCCTCAACGGTCATCCGTCTGGTGTGCGTCATTCATTAAGGGAAGATCGGCTAGATCCTCGGGCTCTGGATCTAAACCTGGTCATGCAAAACCAGTGGAGTTAGACTCCAAGTAGCAAGTATCACAAGGAAGCACAAATTAAAAAATAAAAATCCAGATCTAGTATATAATATTGTAGCCAAGAATTATTGGTGCGTATCCCATCATCAAGATAATACGACACTCATACAACAAACAATGACAAAAAGTACCATATCACACCAAGATAGAGTACGTCCCCTGATTATGGTCAAGCTAAAGGATTTTGTATCATAGTTTCAGTTCATAGCCTATCGTAGCACAATAGCCCAACCCTACATCTAAACAATAACAAGGGTTTGACTACCACACCACGACAATCAATGTCCCTAGGCTACTAACAGAAAATACAATACACAAACAAGTCTATTTATGATCGTCCAAGCAATTATATGACTTACTAGATGAAGTTTGGGTTATCCCAGTAATAATGCATAATATAGGAATCCTCATATAGTGCTATGATCGAGCAGGGCTAGCCGAGCCAATGATAATACGTAGCACATAGAAATGCACCGGTCTCTCATAGGGCCACCATGCTAAACATGTCAGTAGCAGTTATAGACCTCCTATAGGGAGATGCTGGCTCGGCAAATATAAAATCAGATATTGTACTCTAATAATGCGGATGATATACATTAACTGTGGTGGCCAGCCTGGCACGTCCGAACTAATGTTAGAAAGGTGGTTGTCATACATGATCTCGAGATACTGTTTCCTCTCCATGCTCTACAAGTTTTAGTTGCCTAGTTAACCCTATTGTTAACTGGAATCTTACACCGTGAACATATGATTATTCCTCCTAAATGTCATACTTCGTCGAGCACGCTAGGTACGAATCCACATTGTTACTCAAGAGCTCAATCTAGATTCGCCCAAGCATGATACAATAATCAATAATATCCTAGCCACGGTATGGTCACTGGCCAACTACCAAATTCGTTCAAAGAGGAAAATCAAATCACGTATGTAGAAGCATAAAAAATACGCTACAGAATTATACGCAGTATGCATAAAATCTGCGTAAAGCAGAGTTTTCAGTGCTATATGGCGTAAGACATGACTTCAGAGCCATTGGCGTACAGCAGAGCTTCAAAGCTAGTACAGCGTAAAATGTAACTCTAGAACAACCCGCGTAATGCAGTATTTTAGACTGCTTCAGCGTAAAAAGGTTGCTACCTCGCCTTTATGGCATAAAATCCATCTGCTTTTAATGCAGCATAGAAGTGTACGAGGAGCGCTTCGTATTCCTCGAATGAACCTGTCAGATCATGCAGTGAACCTGACCCCTGACAAAGAGTACTGCATGACTAACCATACGACGGCTGTAATGATGGTTCGGCACAGAAAACCAGATCTTCGTTTAGTGATATTTCCTTCATATAAGTTGCTTTTACGCATTCAAGGGAATACGCTGCCTAGTTTTACACAGGCAGATATGAGCTTTTACGCTCAGCAAAAGACAAAATGAACCGCCACGTCAAAAGTTGCTCTTCGTACAGAGCTCGAGGCACGTCTCGGCAGTTAATATGCGTGATGGGGGCAGATCTCTGCATTTAATGCATGAGATTTGGTTCTATTTTCAAAGACTGGAGGAGCCATAATTACGGCTAATACATCCACATCATCACCTTTGCATATTATGCCATCAGGCTATTTTCAGCTATAGGAGCATGTTGTACGCTATCTCCTGGAAATACGCCAACCTGGCTATTTTCAACGATAGGAGTATGCCGTATGCTATCTCCTCGAAATATGCTAACTCAGGCTATATTTGTATTGGTGCGTGATAAGGCTATTTGGTCCAAAATTAGCTCAAGACCTCAGTCAAGAAAGAAGGATCGGCTATCTTTTACGCTAGCTACCAATCCATGCAGCATCAGGCTTCTACGCCTGCAAGGCTTCTACGCCTACTTGGCTTCTATGCCAACTCGACAACTACTTGGCTTCTATGCCAACTTGACGAACTATTTGGCTTCTACACCATGGTGACAGTTATTGGCTTCTACGCCAACCTTTTCTCTGATCGACGCTATCACAAACTGGGAGGACCTCCTCAGAGCCTCAAAACCTAGATTCTTCTCCAGCACCATTGATATCAGCATTTTTAAAGTGGTGTAGAAAATACTAGTATACTGCTCAATCAGCATGGCGAAATCAGATTGGACGCTGGGTGTGGCTGCAATATCGGTGAATCCCCTTCCAGGAACGACTGCAGAAGGTGTCGTCACAGTCGTCGCTTCAGTAGAGGGCGCGACAAAGGTAAAGGCACCGACAACGGCCGAAGTGGCTGGCATACTCAAAGGAGGCATAGTTGTAATGACAGGCTCATCCTTCTCTGAATATATTGGAACTGTATTGGGTGAGCCGGCACCCGAAAATGTTTCCTCTTCAAGGTCGAGCACCGCCGTCTCATCGGCAGGAGCTGCAACAAAGCCAAAAGTTGCGTCGACGCTGCCCTCCCCATAGATGTCTTTCCCTGAAAAGAAGACAAGAGAAAGTTAATATCAACATGATGTTAATTTTTCTAAAAGAGGCGTAAAGACGACATTTACCCATGGCCGATGGTATATATGTCGCATCGGCAGCCAGTACAGCTAAATCATTTCTTAATGATGCTAAGCGAGCTTTCATACCTAGAGAAGGGGGTGTGCCAACTGACACTGGCAGGTATTCTTCTAGGTCTTCACCAAGATTCACTCGAGACTCATTAGGTGGAATCTTGCTGGGTATACTTACAGACGCGGCAGGGGTTTCTCCCATTGCTGGTCGAGATAAAGATATTCTTATTTGGCTCAGCCTCGAAGGTGATCTCGTACCACTACCTGAAGCGGTAGCAGCGACAGCAGCCTCGAACAAAGAATCTTCGGCACTGCCAGCTGAAACTGTGGAGGTTCCCTCTCTAATAGGCAAAGGACCTCTAGTCAAAAGCTTATCCCCAACAGAAGAAATAGCAGGTTCACTCATAGGAGCCTCAGGGCTGGAAATCCTGATAGGACCACTAACAGTCTTCATTTTATTGCGAGGGGAAGTCTCCTTCAGAACAGGAGCCCTTCACTTCCTACGGATAACCAGAGGCTCTGCAGGCAGAGGTATTACGCCTCTCGGTACTGTCAACAAAAACTCATCTGTACCGACAGGGTCTTCACCTTCGTCAGAGGAGACTGATGGGACTTCCTCTCTTTCTGCGGACTTAGAAGAGGGCATCCTAAAACTTTTACGCATATCAAAATCGCGATGGAAGGTATTAGTGGCCACATAAAATTGGGCATACGAATGGAGGATGCGAAACTTTATAGAGAGAGAAGTCGCGAGCACAGTAAAGGCCGCTCCAGTACAACCCATTATGAAGTACCGCCATCCTCTCGCTCTGTCAATAATTCCACCTCTGGACCTAAAGCTGGTGATGGCATTTCCCACGTGCAATTAGTCATACCCAAACTGCCTAGCGAACCGACTGGGCAGATAGGGCTCCAAGAAGCAATGGTCTTCACTTCTATACAACAAATGGGAAGGTCTAATACAGACCAACCAATAAAAAGCTTCAGGAGAAAGAACGGTCTTTCCTTCACCTGAATCTTGAAGCCTCATCCCCTGTTGATTGATGTGTACAGTGGGGACGATACAGAAGAGCTTCCAGCTATGAGCAAAATTTAATGTTCGCCGACAGTCTACTACGGTCGTCATATTCCAAGTAGAATTCATGTAATTCAACAAGAAATTATTCCCCGAACTACTGGCAGAGCCGGAAGACATCACCCTGGGATTATGAAGAATTAACCATTCCATCAGATACAGGAATAGTAATTCTACCCTGGGAAAGCTGTCACGCCTTGTTTCGTCGACAAGCAGCCCATCAGTAATGGCCCTCAGGCCAGCTTGTATCCGGCATACCATGGTAGGGAGCAGGCCCAGTCTTGCCCCGAATACCAGACGCACTACAGGCCATAAGGTGTTGTGGTAAATACGATCCGAAGATGCAATGCCAGGTACTACCAGTCGGCGTAGCCATACAGAGAGGAAGCCAGCCAGTTGAGCTTTCCTTGACAGAGGCCTGCAATAATGCCTCATATAACTGTAGGCTTTAGTGCCTGCAGGATATTTCCCTATCCCTTCATCAAGAACCGATCTGAAGCCCCGGCATCTTCAATAAGATCATCGACTACTTGAGCATTAAGCACGCTCAGGAGGCTCAAAGGCTTATCCCTGCTATCCACGACTTTGTCTGGCTTAGCATCTCGGGCAAGATGAAAGAAGAGATAGGACGCCCATTCCTTGGTATGAGCTAAATCAGAGGACTCATTATAAAAGGCGGTGCACGCAAGGTAATGGCTCATTAACTCCTGGTACACTGCCACTACCCGAGGGTTTGTATCTTCCAGTTCCCTGTTTGTGGGAATATACTCTTCATAAGGAGTATCCCCCATTGGCAGTCTCAAAATCTCTGCCATCTCTTGAAGAGCTAATCCCAACTCCCCTAGCGGAGTGGCGAAAGTCCCAGTGAGCGAGATATACCGCTCCATCAAAGCCAAAAATAGGTTAGGGTTGGGAGGCAGCCCAACACTGGTAGCATTCACAGCCGCGAACAGACCAATACTCTCCAGCTCCATCTGAAAATGCTTCAGGGCCCAGGCAGATAAACGAGCCCATCGAAGATTGGAAGGGGTAAGCCACCCATTGGTCCGAGGATTAACCTTGGGGTATACTCCTCCATGCCCCATGAAGTCATTGCAAAAAGTCGGTAATTGGACTGGTTGGAGCAGTGAAGTGTCTTCACTCGGGACACTGCCCGGAAATAATCCCCTGAAAGGCATTACAAGGCCTGAAGGGCGGCTCATAAATGATCCTTGGTCTGATCCTTTCTGATAAAATATCTTCCCGGGCTGGCCGTGAAGATTAGGGGTCAGGGTCCACGACATCTTCCTCGGATGCGTGGCATGGAAGAATATCGATATAGGATAATCTCTCGGCATCCTGGGCAGGTACATGCCATGCCCCCAGCAGTAAAAACCCAGTTTTCCTTCTTGGGCTTCGTCTGGGATTGTTTATCAATCATATCCCCGAAAAGAAAAGATGGTTTTATATATTTGGCCCCGTCTATATACGTCAAGGGCTCTCCGTTGATCATGCTCAACAGCATTTGTTCTCCTTGAGACGATATCAGAATCCCCCTTCCTTCAGGGTACTGGGTTTCAGAAATAGGAAATGTCACGTGGGACAAATCCTCCAGGTAATTGGAGTTCAGCATCCCAGCAGCGGAACCCATCACCTCAGCCAACGGAGGTATTTGCAAGTTAACTACAGAATGCAAGAAGAACATGTCAATTTCTATACTAGACATTACAGTTTTGCAGTTTATGCCAAAGATCAACAGTCTGTGCTTTTACGCCAAGACTGTAAAAACTTGAGTTTTTACGCTGGAACCTATTTCCTAGGCATAAAATTCAAGATTAGCAGTATACACAAAAAAATCTGACAGTCTGTGTTTTACGCCAGACTGCCAAAATTTGAGGATTTTATGCCGAAATTTTTATTCAGAGCGTAACACTCAAAGTTTGTACTATACGCCAAATTTTGACAGTCAAAGCTTTTACGCCAGACTGTGAAAATATAGAATTTTTACGCTGACACATTAGGAATATGGGCGTAAATAATAAAACATCTCTGTGCATCATCTTCCTCGAAGAGGCTCTCAGCACAGAAGATGACCTAGCGCATTCACGTACAACGTGTGCGAAGGGTTTTTCTCGTTTTTTCTTCGTCCTAAAAGCTTTACCTATGACGCCCGGTGCACAGCTTGACGGTGGGGCACTTCGTTCAGAGCGAGGTTCATTCAGCCCAATGGGAGTCGCTCGTGCTTGAGCAGAGGAGCGAGAAGAGGAGGCAGCTTTCTTTCCCTTAGCGGTGGAAGGTTGTTTCGGTGCCATTTCTAAAAACTCAGAGTTCTCGAGAAAGAGACGAAGAGGAAAGGTTCTTGAAAAGCTAGAGTTTTGCAAAAGACAGATGAAGAGTTTCTTTTCTGAAGGCCTTGGGGTATTTATAGAGTTCAGATAGACTCCTCAAATCCCTAATCAAATCCGATATTTAATATTCGGTTATGATTCGGGACCACGTCAGCCTATCATTTATGGGAGACGGACAGTCAGCGAATTCGAAAAGTTTTTCGTGCAGAGCAGATTCGTGATTTTATGCTAAGGAGCTTTTTACGCTCGGGAAGCTACAAATCTACAGTTTTACGCTCAGAGGCTATAAGTCTACGGTTTTACGCCCGAATGCTTTTATGCTCGATAGCTTTTACGCTCGACAGGCTACAAACCTACGACTTCACACTCAAAGGCTACAAATCTATGATTTCACGCTCAGAAGCTTTTTACGCTCAGAGGCGACAAATCAACGACTTCACGCTCGGAAGTTTTCTTGTCAGAGGCTATAAATCTACAGTTTTACGCCTGGATGCTCTTATGCTCAGCAGCTTCTACGCTCGATAGGCCACAAACCTATGATTTTATGCTCATCTACGCTACGGATCTATGACTCTCCGCATATCTTAAAATACGCAGGCCAGAGTATGCGTATATCTGAACAAGTCTCAAGACGGTCAATTGCAAGGGTTCACGCAGAAGATGCTCCTTCTTGGCCTCAAAACGTTCCAAGTACCCAGTATATACAGAGTTCAGCATTGAAAATGACTCTCCTTCTTGGGTCGATTGGAAGTTCATCCAAAATCTAGTCTGAATATTTTCTCTACAGTTCAAGATGGTGACTCAGTTGTGACAGCCATTTCTCGCCCTATTTTAAGGATTTTTTTGGAAATCATTCTTGAAGATGATGGTCTGAACAAGAATTCTTTTTATCAGAGAAGTGACAGTTCAGAATTCTACATAATTCCTCGTTCAAAATAGCAAGACAGTTCGAATATGCAACTTAAATGCTAAGCAGTTTACTACGTATCTTCAGTTACACGTAAAAGACGGGATGAGACCAGATACTCTTTTTATCAGAGTCGGCGTAAAGTTATTCATACGTGTCAAAGCTACACATATTCAGACTTCATCACAGCAAAATATGGCAAATTATCAAATGTGTAAAAGAAGATAATTTTATTAATCATGATTACATATGATAAAAATTCAGTTTACAAAGGGTTTTTCATCTTCATGATTACATATGATGGAAATTCTTGTTCTACCAAGGGTTTCTCATTTTTATTTAAAGATCACGCCGAGAGTCTGTTCTGCCAGGTTCTCATATTGGTGGAGATCTTTTTCCGTCTTCTTCAGCAGTTAGTCGATTTTTGCGACCGATTAACAAAAAAATGATTAATGGCGGGAGGATACAAAACTGGGCTTGTTTAAATTATTCAAGAGCCCATCCTCCGTACGCCATGACAGATTGAGTTGGGATTCAGACCCAACTCAATATTGGAAGACAGGGTCAGTTTGTCTGCCCTCGTCCACCGTCATGATGGGAGAAAATACAGCTTGCAAGCTGTGTGGTCTAATACGACTCTTCCTCTCTCCCGGACGAATAGCCATATGAAATTGCTGATCATCCCGAGAAAAGGAAGCTATGATATCCTTCCATGATCCATCGTGGGAGAGGACATTTGCTCGAAGATGCCTTCTTTCTTGGCTCCTTATGAACGAAAAGAACATGATCTTCTTCTTCTTCCTCAAGTCAGCATGACAGAACTCGGAAACCATTTCTATGTGGTGAAGGAAGTGTGGAAAAAATAGGTTAACCCATTCGCCTTTTTATAGCCAGAGGAGAGCATACCAAATCCCAACAAATCCTTAAATATTTGCCGAGAAATCAGTCTCGAAGAACGAGTCAAACTTGACCATTTTAGGCTTCATTCAAAGTGTTTCAAATTACGAGAAATTTGAAAACTTTGAAGGGGGTCTTGTAGAAGCATGAAAAATACGCTACAGAATTATACGCAGTATGCATAAAATCTGCGTAAAGCAGAGTTTTCAGTGCTGTATGGCGTAAGACATGACTTCAGAGCCATTGGCGTATAGCAGAGCTTCAAAGCTAGTACAACGTAAAATGTAACTCCAGAATAACCCGCGTAATACAGTATTTTAGACTACTTTAGCGTAAAAAGGTTGCTACCTCGCCTTTATGGCGTAAAACCTATCTGCTTTTAATGCAGCATGGAAGTGTACGAGGAGCGCTTCGTATTCCTCGAATGAACCTGTTAGATCATGCAGTGAACCTGACTCCTGACAAAGAGTACTGCACGACTACCTAGACGACGGCTGTAATGATGGTTCGGCACAAAGACCCAGATCGTCGTTTAGTGACATTTCCTTGATATAAGTTGCTTTTACGCATTCAAGGGAATACGCTGCCTAGTTTTACACAGGCAGATATGAGCTTTTACGCTCAGCAAAAGACAAAATGAACTGCCACGTCAAAAGCTGCTCTTCGTACAGAGCTCGAGACACTTCTCGGCAGTTAATGCGCGTGATGGGGGCAGATCTCTGCATTTAATGCACGAGATTTGGTTCTATTTTCAAAGACTGGGGGAGCCATAATTACAGCTAATACGTCCACATCATCACCTTTGCATATTATGCCATCAGGCTATTTTCAGCTATAGGAGCACGCTGTACGCTATCTCCTAGAAATATGCCAACCTGTCTATTTTCAACGATAAGAGTACGCCATATGCTATCTCCTCGGAATACGCCAACTCAGGCTATATTTGTATTGGTGCGTGATAAGGCTATTTGGTCCATAATTAGCTCAAGACCTCAGTCAAGAAAGGAGGATCGACTATCTTTTACGCTAGCTACCTATCCATGCAGCATCAGGCTTCTACGCCTGCAAGGCTTCTACACCTACTTGGCTTCTATGCCAACTCGACAACTACTTGGCTTCTATGCCAACTTGACGAACTATTTGGCTTCTACGCCATGGTGACAGTTATTGGCTTCTACGCCAACCTTTTCTACGCAGGGGGCAGTTACCTACGTGGCTTGCATGCCGTAATTCTCGCAGCGGTTATACGCATTACCTCATCATGGGACACACGTTACACGGGGATTCAGAAGATCATTTATACGTGGGTGGCAGTTATTATAACCACCGCGTAAAAAGTGTCACACTCTCCATTGTCCGGTTTCTACGTCGACTGGACGATTACTGTCACCAAACCTTATAAATAGAGACCTCTATTGACAGAGGTCCGGGGTCAAAAAAAGGTCAGAAATTGATTTTTGAGAGAGAAGAATCCAGAGCACAGACAGAGAGTAGTGATCGACGATTTTGGCATCGAGCATCCACTCCCTCTTGCAATCTTTGAAGCTATTCCTTCTTCTACAGCACTTCTTCATCATCGTGTGGTCCAAGGGATAAAGTGATCGATCGCAGATTAGACTCCTATAGCAATATTTACCCAGATTAAATTTTGTACTTAACATCCTCGTATAGGATTAATAGTACTTCTTGTTTGTAAACCTAAGAAAGGGTTTCGTATAAATCTAGTTTTATTTCTTCCGTTTATTATCAAACAACGTAGTATATAATACATAACAGGATCAAGTAGCATGTCGGCACACAAGTATATCAGGTAGCAGACTCGGTACATTCAGGTATAAAACCCCACAAATTTGTATATATAAAATTTTTAATTAATAAATAACAATAAAATAGTAATTAAATAGAGTAGAATAAAAGAAACATAAAAAAATTAAATTTTAGGATTTTTTACAATTTTCTAGGAATAATAATAATAATAATAATAATAATAATAATAACTAAACTGAAATCCTAAACCTAACCCTACCCGCGGCCCCCAGACCCGACGCACGACCCTCATGACACACACACACACACACACACACATATATATATATATATATATATATATATATATATATATATATATATATATATATATATAACAAAAACCCTAACCCTAAAATCTTTCTCCCAACCCTTCCTCATCTTCCGTGCGATCCCCAACAACCAACCCGCCTCATGGACCGCCGTCGACCGCCTCATGTAGCCAGTCGAACCCCTTATCCGACCGAACACCCACCAACAGCAACAACGAGGTACCCCTACTTCCCAACTTTGTATCTTCTTGCACACACCATGAAAATTTGGTTTTATTAATTCTATGTAAAGCCTACTTGACCCTCTAAAATACCTAGTAAATACTTTCAATTATTTAGCAATAAAACTAGTAAAAATAGTCAACAAGTTAGATAAAAACTGTTTTGAAAACTGATAAGAAATTAGTCCAAACACCTCTATCCTTGCCTAGTTTTCTCCAACCCAGTTAATACTTAAAAATTTTATTTGAATAGACTTGTAGAAAACATATCCAGGAATAATTTCTTACTTTTAGATTTAATTAATTTGCTTTATTCACTCAAATAATTCTGTTAAAATTTGACCAAAATTTATGTTTTCAAAACTTAGAATTCTCCGATACGGAGTCTGTCCTGCCAAACAAGACGACTTTGTCACATACCAATTGCACCAAAAGGCGCGTATGATATTTCTTGACTTATGGGCTTTCGCAGAACTTGATTGGACGTGGGTGCATGCCGGAATCAACACGTACCAGTCAAAAGTTCGTATATCGGTATTTTGTAAACTATTCCATTAATTTTTGTACGCTCATCAAATCATAACAAAACTTATGTTGCTGGACTCACAGCCTCTGACTTGTCATATGACCCGAGTTTTGTTCGATTTCGAGTAAGTCGACGAATCACCTTTTTTACGGGGCCAACGATTCGACTTGACGGGCAATTTTGTGATCGGCTCACCGAAATCCAAATTTGGACATATCATTGAGATTGTATTATCATTTAAAAACTTTTTTGACCTATAATATATCTAATTTAGAGACCTTTAGCTTTGACATATTTTTTCGGTGCAAAGTAGACCACACGTGAACCCTGCTTTGACCCAAAATGACCATTTAAGCCCCTATATCCAAATTGGACGAATGAGTAGTGTTTTATGGCTATCACTTTTATTCCAAAAATGTTGATGTTGTTTATTGCAGCATCCAAAGATGTTAGTTCAAAGTCTCTAGTTTTCTATTTCTTGTGGTTATCGACTAGACGTCATTACTACACCAAACCATTACTAGGCAAGTATACCTTGACACGGTATTGTTTATTTATATTCATTTTCATCATATATATTTTATTGCTTATTTCTTATTTATTTTGCTTTATAAAATTGCTCGTCCAAGAAATACTTGGGTGCAATGACGGATGGCATCGTCTTTTTCTCTTATTTTTACTATGCATATTGACCTAGATATACGAGACCACCCTATGATTGTGAGGTATATTTATATCTTCTTTGGCCATGACACATGTGTTACACGAGTTATGAGTCTCATGTAGGACACAAACTTGCATATACGATTGGCCAAAGGTACGTATGGGACGTGCGATGGTAATATAACTGCTGATAGAAATGCATGCTAGAAGACTTGGCAGTTATTAGATATATACTCGTGTTGTGGATATGACATGGATATAGCATGGTTGGGGAGGATAATGAGTAAGCGTATGGACTCCTTTGCATTTTTTTTGTTACCAGTACGCTCCGCCGGAGAAGCATGGTGTGATGACCTTTATATTATTCATAGGAGGCCTCTGACGATCGAAAGTCTTATGCTTTGTAGGCTACTGATTCACGAGGAAATTATGCTAATACCATTTTTAGCCATACAGCCATGCATTGAAAAGTTATTCTCAAAAGTGCATTTCACATAAAATGGGTTAGGAGGCCTGATATGACTTTTTAGGTGTAGACTAACACGACTCACACCCGGTGTAAGAGCACGAGTACATGGGTACGTCTAGCCTATGCCGCAACATCGGTGGTAGAACATTGTCTAGGTCAACAATACTATCTAAATATCTCACACAATATATATAATATACTTGTCAATGATATCTCAACTCTAAATGGAGGAACAATATAATAATATGATAATCAATAATCAATCACAATAAAACTATAGGAAGATATGGCACGATATAGAATAGACGAATAGAGTAACAAGTCACAATACAAAGTCTCAAATATATATACAACACATCAAATGTCAAAGAATGTAAACCCCCTCGATTTATTCTGTAGATAGTTAGGGTAGATTTAGAAAATTTTGGTTTTTGGTAGCAGATATCGAGGTTTAGAGTAGAGATAAGTTTATCTGGTATTTAATTCAATTAATTAAAACCCTTGGCGTGCCCTATCATTGTTTGATTATTCGGAGCCCAATATCAGCCCATAAATTCCATCGGGCTATTGTACGTTTGACTTGACTCGCCAAATTAGGTACTGGACTTTTCCGTCGATCAAAACCAGCTTTTTGTTGTGCTCTAAATTAATTGCACAATTTGCCAAAACCCTAATCCATATTTAATTTCGTGTCGGACACTTGTGTCGTTACCCTAAAATTTGAGATACCAACTTAACCCATTGAGCCGGACCAACTAAAGGGTCCAAGACTGACTCCAAGCCCCCACCATTTTTGGCCTTTGCGTCATTCCCGGATTTTGATCCCAAGTGCCCCCAATTAATTTAAATTTGTGGGACACTTAATTTCTATTTAAATCGGGGATACCAACTTTGTAAATCCTATTTTTAATCCTAAATTAATCCCAATACTTTTTTAATTAAACCCATGCCTAACGCACAACACCCTCTCACCATGAAAATTACTAAACATATTTTTCTCCACAATTTTTGTGTTATTTTATGTGTCCATATAATTTCCCGAATTTATGGGGATAAGTTGCAATTATTGAATTTGTGTGTCATTACCCTATTGGCCATAATCAATGGAGAGGTCCCAAAATGGGGTCCCATTCTCACCCATCCATTCACCCCCTTCATGAAGAAACCCACTTTCCTTCATGACAAATCTCCACCCTCCATTTTGAATATGATGATCAACACCCTCCATCCCCTTCACAAACCCCTATAAAGCAACACATCACCCCACCCTCAAAGCACACCACCGGCCCTAATCCCAAGGAAAACTTTTCCCCCTCTCTCTCTCTCCTCACTCTTTCATTTATTCTTCATGCAAAGCTTTCTTCTTCTCTTTCTTCCTTCCTTCTTCTTTGAGGAAGCTCATCCCTGAGCACTGTTCCGGCTGGATCACCACCGGCCACACCCGCGGAACTCCACCCTCCTCTACGGGCTACAGCTCCGGCGGCCGAGCCTCCTCATCCCCGTACTGCTCCCTACTCCCTCTCCGGCAGCTACTATCGCACCCACAGCACAGCCCAGCGGTGGTGCAGCGCCCCGACTCTGCTCTGCACCGACCGACCCTTACCCCCTTCCGACGGACCGCTGTTCTCCGGCGCTGTCCCCGCGTCGAGCCAGCACCCCCGCTCGAGCCTGCAACTCCGGCTGACCCGCGGTGCAGCCTCCCCTCCGGCACTGCTCCGTCCGCCGCAGCCTACTTCTTTCCCACCTGCCCAATCCACCATCACCACCATGGTCAGACGACGAGCACCTCCCTGTGGTCGACAAGCTCGACGATAGCAGCCCTACCAGAGCTCCTCCGTGGTGTCGATAAGCCGACCACCTCCTCTTTCTCCTCCGGTCACTAACACAAATCCCCAGCATCCCCGTTCTTCCCCGACGAGTTTTTCCATAAGCTGCGACATCACCACCACCACCCTCGACTACTTCTTCTTCAACCTCCAGTCCGGCCAGGCCTTCCATTCTAGGACGACTGCATAACTCCACCGGCCACGCTCCGGCCAGACAGCAACCTCGCCGCGTAGAGGTCGACTTCTCCCCCTCTCTTTGTGTATTCCAGATTTTGACTTTGTGTTAATAGGTTTTTATTTATATATATTCGTGTGTTAATGTTAGCTAGGGTTTCACCTATGTATGTTCATGTGAGCATAGTATTAAGGTTTTATTTATAGAGCATGTTGATGATGGATTAAGGTTGATAAAGGACATGGGAATATGACTTGTTGTATGTTGTAGAGGTATAAATTGATAAGATGAATGTAGGTTAGGGTTTGCCTTCGACATGAATTAAAATAATTTATTTTATATATCGGTTTATGGAGACTTAGGTTTTGATCTTTAAATAAAGGATCAGGATATATTTCGTGGGGGTAAATGCTAACTTATTTAATGAGAATTAAATTGGTGAAGGATTTATGTGTAGTGTAAAATGCTAAATTTAAATGTATGATTAGTAAGGATAATAGGTGAACGACTGTTTGAGGACTAGTGTGATCGGTAATTTAGAAACTAGAAATTTAAGGTTATTAACTTAGGGAGGCATTTGGTGACTGGTAACAACGATTTGAAATGAAGGAATTAAAAATCATAAACTGTGTTTTGAGAATGGATTGATGATATGGTACAAATGACTAGGTGATTTGACGTATCGTACCGATAGTCAACTGTAGTCAACCCCCTAGTGACTTGTTCCTGTGAGTCGAAGTTGAGACTGAGATTAGGTGTAGTTGTATGTAGCATCCCTGTCTGTCGTAAAATAGATTATTGATTCTGGTTTATAACTCGTCTCTAGGTGCTGCGGGACCTGAGGACTTGGACGTGGTACAAGATTCCCGTCATCAACAGCCGCATGCATGCAAGTATACCTTGCCACCTTGTATTTCAGTTTACAGATATTTATTATTTCGTTATGTACTTTGTGCACGTAGTTATGTTGACGTTCGATACTTCATGACCGGTTCACAACCGGGTGCTGATGTTCGTCGTAACATCTTAGAATAATTGTTAGATGCTTGTAATACCTCGATGCACGTACCTGAGTACATCGACACCCCAGGACACACTCATACACTGTGATCGTGCCAGATTCCTGTATCCTGATACTGACATCATGACCAGAGACTGGGACGACCTTAGGGTCGCGTCTGTTGAGTTATCTTCCGTGTGTCGAGACTGTTAGATAGAGGTTCAGGTTCAGCACACAATCGTTGACCGCTTGGGATGGGGAAGACAGTTACTAGACGTTTGGGCTACTCTGCACGCGCTTATATATATGTAGTATTTTTTAGTGATACCTGTATCTAGTGTAGCTGTTTCACCCGTGTGACTCCTTGCCCGGAGCTGTGGTACGTGCCGTGTGTTTTTGTGTCCGGAGCTGCAATTTTATTTTGGACAGCCCACGCGTCGAACATTGTCTTTAAACTGTGTCACACTAGTTGGTTATGATAGAGTACCCTGTCGTGCACTTGTACTTTCTGTTTACTTGGCATATTGTATTTATGTACCTTGTTACGTCCCTCTGAGGACCTGGTTCCCTGCCAGTTTTGCAGCATAGATGATTATAGAGCATTTGGAGTTGCTGTTGGAGTTGCATGTCTTGCGGGCATGGTACCAGGTACTCACATTATATCTACCGACATTATAGTTATTTTATATTATTTATTTCATCTGCTGTTGTAGCCTAGTTTTTATAGACTCATACTTATTCTCGAGTCTATTCGAGTTAGTTTGTTATTGGGCGGCCGACTCTAGCACATATAGCTCTTTCTTGTTTACTGTTGTACATTGTGGATTGAGACATAGAGGTTTACATTTATGGAATATCTAGATAGTGCCCTTTTATATTACAGCTTATACGTATTCGAGTCAGACCAGAGTCTGGTCGAATGCGTAGCTGGCGTGTCACGTATTCCTGGTCCTATGCATTTTGGGACTGGGGCGTGGCATATTTTTGTGGTGGCCCATGCAGGTCCGATTTAAATCGTCTTGGTCACCTGACTGTGCCAAGCGAGCCTGCAAAAAAAAAATTAGGAATAGATGTTATGATTGTTGAATAGGATCTCAATCCATAATCGATTTTAAAAACTCTTTGTATGTGATTATCGCCCTTGGATTTCTAATTTGCATTCGTTCAATCTTCGTCAATATCGCTATCCTTGTTTCTCGTCCCCTATTGTTCGAGGAGACGGACGCTTGCGCCTGATGGTTTCCTTCAGAATAAGATCGCAGTTCAGACGGCAGAAGATGTGATATGTGCAATAATCTCTGAGAAGATTGTTACCCTCAGTAGGGTAGGCTGATAGGTTCTTTTGGATTCTAGAACTAGTATGGAAGGGTAGCAAGAGAATTGGAGCCAGTATTACCCTATTCGTACTTGAGATAGCAGTGATCTTGGAAGTACGAGGAGCTGGAAAGATTGTTGATCAGGACCTAGAATAATTTAAGGAAATGCATAGCCCGATGCTGGAAACTAGTAGTTGTACATGATAGCAATACCAGGAATGATATTATGGACTAGAGAAGATAAAATTTTAGGCTCTCACTTGGAAGATAATGATCTGATTCCAGGAATTTTAGTATGTGCTTGAGTGATACCATTATTGTACTATATGATTTGGAGAGATAACTAACTAAAAGAAGAAATTCGAGGAATAAACTTTTAGGGAAGACCTTAAGGAGAAGAGAAATTATACATTAGGCAAGAAGGAATTTTTCTTTTAGAGGATTATTGTGGTAAACAGAACAGGAGAATTTATTTTGAGGTTAAGTCTGGACGATGACACCGTCCTAGCATGAGTTGATTGAGCCAATACCACGCGGCACTCGATTATCGACATAGTTGCATTTATATTTTTAGGCCACCAGGTTACCCTGAGTTGAGTTCAGGGAGCCCAGGAGTATGGTGTTCATCTACCTTAGGGGTATACAAGGCAGGAGGTGAACCAGTGTACCACCATGTTATAGCAGAGTTGAGGATGTTTTTCTAGATAATCTTTTAGGCCTGCCACCTGACATAAAGAGTTTGTTACAGAGTTGACTCCAAGAGCCGAGCTGATTATTTTTCCATCTTCAGACTAGCACCGACAGAGTTTGGTTGAGTTGAAAGTCCATAATAGAGGACCTCTTAGACAAGGGTTTCGGTCGGGCTAGTTTTTTTCCATGAGAAGCAACCATCTTATAGTACCAAAGAAGGATGAGACGGTACGTCTGCGTATTAATTTCAGGGATGGTATATTTGTGTATCGATTACAGGATTTAATGCAGTAACGGTAAAGAACAAGTACCCATTGTCGCACATCAAAGATTTATTTGAATCAGCTAAGTGGTGCATCTGTATTTTAAAGATCGATCTCAAATCCAGCTATCATCAGATCTAGGTTCGGAGAGAGGCCATTCCTAAGGCGACTTTCCGGGTGTAGTATGGATACTATGAGTCTCTAGTCATGCTGTTTGGCTTAGCCAATGTGCCAGCAGTATTTATGAGTTTGAGGAATAATATTTTCCACCAGTACTTGGATAAGTTCGTGGTGGTAATTATCGACGACATCTTGGTTTATTCCAAAAGCCAAGAGGAGCACGAGGGACATCTCAGGATCGTGTTGGAGACGCTGAGACAGGAGAGACTGTATGCCAAGCTCAGCAAATATGAGTTATGATTAGATAGAATAGATAGTATACGCATCAGGACGATAAAGGGTTTATGAGAAGAACTATCAGACACATGACTTGGAGCTAGCTGCAGTGATATTTGTGCTAAAGCTATGGAGACATTACCTTTATGGTGAGCGTGTTGAGATTTATACAGATCACAAAAGCCTGAAGTACGTCTACACGCAGAAGGAGCTCAACATGAGGCAGAGACGTTGGCTAGAGTTGATGACAGATTATGACATTGAGTTGCAGTACCACCCTGGCAAGGCGAATGTCGTAGCAGATGCCTTAAGCAGGAAGCCTATGTGTAAGCCCTTGATTTTTCAAAAAATAATAAAATTGGATTTTTCGCAATTTTCTGGAATTTTCTGAGAATTTTTTTATAATTAAAATCAGGGTTTTTAATTATTAATTGATTTTTAATTGATAATAAATAATATTAAAATATTATGGAAATAATATTTTTGGGTGTAAAATGAAAAACTGGACTTAGGGTAATTTTTCTGGAATTTATTGGACCCCGGACCTATTTTTAAATCACCTAAAACTATTTATTTATTTATTTACTAATTAATTCTAATTATTATTATTATTATTATTAATATTATTATTATTACCGGCCCAAGCCCAGCCCGCTCAGCCGGCCCAACACCCGGCCCAGTCCCCTCCGGCCCAAATCGCTAACGGGTCGGGTCGGGTCTGCCCAAACCCGACCCGCACCCGCCTCCGACCCGCTCCTCTCCCCTCTCCCTGACCGAGTCCCCCGTCCCCGCTTCCGCCGGCTGCGCCGCCCTCCGCTCCGCCCGGCCCACGCCCCCGCACATCTCGGACCACTCCCCTCCGCCAGAACCGGCCTCGCCCCCTCACCCCCGGCCACCCTATAAACCCCCCCTCGCTCTCCTTCCCCGACGAGGCCCAAACCCTAGCCACCGGACCGCCACCCCCTGCCCTTCCTCCACCGTCGGCGCCACCTCACCGCCGTCAGCCGCCCCCTGCTCCTCCCTCCTCCTCTTCTTCTTCGGCGAGGCCACGCTCGACAGCAGCAGCCAGGAGCAGCCACCGCAGCTCCGGCGTGGCCGCCCTCCACCGCAGCTCCGCCTCCCCAAGAGCCGCCCAGCCCGGCCGAGCTTTCCCCCGCTGCCCCCAGCCTTCTCCGGCGGTCCTCCGGCCGCCGCAGCACCGGAATCCCCAAACCCTAGCTCCTATTCCCTGTATCGGACACGGGGACACAGGACACAGTGTCCTGTGTCGTGTCGGACACGATTTTGTTTGGTTTTTCGACCCAGTTCAGGTGCGTGTATCTTTCACCTCGTAGCTCTGTTTTCAATTCTGCAAATTGCGTTGCGAAGCCTGTATGACCCTCTCGGTGTCCGGACAAACTGTTCGGGGCATCGCGTCCTGTGGTGATCGCACACCGCGATCCAAAAACAGGAAAAACCAGACCCTGTTTCACCCCGGAACCGAGTACGCCCTGCCAAACGGGACGACTTGGTCGCGTGCGGTCTTCACAGATACGTACGCATCGTCGATACGGACGTGTGAGTTTTCGTGGAAGCTGATTCGGGTGTGCGTGCACACCGGAATCAACGCGTATCCGCGGACACCGCCCCGTATCCGCCTTTTCGGCAATTCACCCTAACTTCGTGCACACATGTCGGATCGAGACAAAACTTGTGCCATCGGACTCGTAGCGATACGCTGGTCCTGTGGGTCAAGTTTGGTTCGATTCTGAGAACGTTGACGAAATCGCGTGTCGTGGGCCCCACAGGCCCCGCTCGACGGGCGATTTTGTGTTCGGCTCATCGGAATCCAAATCTGGAAGTTCCGTTGGGTTCGTATCAGAGTTCCTGACCTGTTGACACTAAGTTTGGTGAATTTGGAGACCATTGACCCGGACACGTTTTTTGGTGCAAAGCGGGCCCACCGGCGGACCCCGTTTTGACCCGAAACTGCCGTTTTTGCCCTTGTCTCCAAATTGGACCCAAGGACAGGTGTTTCTAGCTATTTGACATCTTCTGAGCGTGATGGTAATGTTTATTTCAGCATTTGGACTCATCTCTGGATATTTTCCCCGAAGACCTATTAATCGGATCCAAACAAAGGCAAGTACCTGCACTTCAAGTTTAAATCTTTATATTGTGATAATTATTTCCTGTTTCACTAGTACCATTGAATGTTTACACGTAATGTTAGAAGCTGGATTTCATGTCTTGATTACGGGATTTTATGTCTCATTTTCGTGTCGGGAGGGAGAATACTGAAAGGCATGTAGTTTACCCTGACCCGTGTCGTGAATAATAGCTGTTGGTACACGACTGTCCATCAGCCGGATCTCGATTATTCATGATTAATAGCCGTCTATGGCGGCCGGTTTAACCCTATAAACCCCTGCATGCCAACTAGGTATTCTAAATACACAAGTTCACACACATAGCTTCTTGTCTAGTTATGGCTCTTGTTGACTGTTGTAGTTTCATTTCCTGTCACATTTATTCCTGCTTTCTCATATTCTTGTGTATAGCATTAACTCTGAGATATTGATGTTTCTTTTATGCAATTTTCTCAATATGATGCTCAATCTAATTGTCATAAATATTTAGTTTTAATCTTGATGTGCACTGTGTACTTTGCTCCTTTCCTGATTGGATCCGTTGTTTTAGGCGATGATGAGGACTTTGCCCCTACCCATTATGGCCCTATGAGTTAGCAGGTAACACAGTATGAGGAGCCGGTTCCTACTCAGGAGACTACCTTTGAGGAGGAGTAGCCAGTTAGTTATTATTTTATTTCCTTTCAGCAAATACTCGGGTTTGTCCCCGATTTATCTTCTGGCTTGTATTAACTGTGGATTGGTTGTCACAGATTAAATATTATGAAATCTTAACATTCCTATTTCCTGTGATTATTCTTGCATGTTCATTCTGTGGATGAGATAGATTTTATTACCTGTGATTATGCCCTAGACAGCGTACTACCGCCGACACTGCGGCGTAGGCTGGACGTGCCCACGCACTCGTACCCGAATATCCGGGTGCGGGTCGTGACACTATGGCATACTTTTTGACGACGCAGCGACAGTTGCTAGAGGATCTCCAGGAGCTTGGGATAGAGATCGTATTGCCAGGCATGGATGGACAGATGGCCAGTCTTGAGGTTCAGTCTACTTTGATTGAGAGGATCAAGGCAGCATTGCCTACAGATGCGAGATTTCGACGTCTGCGAGAGAGAACAGAAGTCGGCATACAGACGGGACTCAGGATTCATGAAGATGGAACGTTGAGGTACGGAGATCGCCGATATGTTCTGAGTGGCGAACTACGCCAAGAGTTGATGACCGAGGCTCATAGCTCAATTTATTCCATTCATCCTGGGGGTACGAAGATGTACCGAGACTTGAGACAGCATTTCTGGTGGCATGGAATGAAGAGGGAAATTGCAAGATTTATGGCGAAGTGTTTAGTTTGTCAGCAAGTCAAGGCTGAACATCAGAGGACTGCAGGATTATTGCAGCCACTTCCCATTCCCGAGTGGAAGTGGGAACACATTACCATGGACTTCGTCACAGGATTTCCGCGGAGCCCTAGCGGGAAGGATGCAGTTTGGGTTATCGTAGACAGACTCACCAAGTCTGCACATTTTTTGCCCTTCAGAGTTAGGCAATCCCCAGAGATACTGCTGACATATATATGAGGCAGATCGTATCGGATAGTGATTCCAGATTCACGTCACATTTTTGGCGGAGTATGCAAGAGAGCCTAGGAACTCATCTCAAGTTCAGCACTGCGTATCATCCACAGACTTATGGACAGTCAGAGCGCACGATACAGATATTAGAGGATATGTTGAGAGCGTGCATAATTAATTTTAGAGGATCTTGGGAGGACCACCTATACTTGGTGGAATTCTCCTACAATAACAGTTACCAGGCCAGCATACAGATGGCACCTTATGAGATACTGTACGGCAGGAAATGTAGGTCGCCAGTTTGTTGGAGTGACGTGGGAGAGCATCAGATACTTGGTCCAGAGTTGGTGACACAGACAGTAGAGAAGGTCAAGCAGATTCAGAGCCACCTGCGTACAGCACAGGACAGACAGAAACACTGGGCAGATGCGCACCGCAGACCATTAGAATTCAAGGAGGGTGACCATGTATTTCTGAGGATATCGCCCACTCGTGGTACCATCAAATTCGGAGGCCGAGGCAAGCTGAGTCCGAGGTACATCGGACCTTTTGATATTTTGGAACGAGTTGGCGAAGTGGCTTACCGTCTTACATTACCTCCATCATTAGAGGGAGTACTTGACGTATTTTACATATCGTAGCTGAGGAGATATATCGCAGACCCTAGCCACGTGCTTGATCATTCAGAGAATATAGTCGGGCCCAGTTTGTCTTACGTAGAGCAGCCAGTTGAGATCCTCGATCGCAGCGAGAAGACTTTGAGAGGCAGACGATTCGACTGGTCAGAGTGGCATGGAAGCACCATTCACCAGGCGAGTCTACTTGGGAGCGCGAGGATTCTATTCGGCAGCGATTCCCGTACTTATTTGAGGAGCAAGGTACGAATTTACGTACGGCATTTTATTACTAGTTGTTTTAAAATTCTTTTAGATATTATCGTGCTTTACTTATAATTTCGGGGACAAAATTTTTCTAAGTTGGGAAGAATATAAACCCCCTCGATTTATTTTGTAGATAGTTAGGGTAGATTTAGAAAATTTTGGTTTTTGGTAGCAGATGTCGAGGTTTAGAGTAGAGATAAATTTATCTGGTATTTAATTCAATTAATTAAAACCCTTGACGCGCCCTATCATTGTTTGATTATTCGGAGCCCAATATCAGCCCATAAATTCTATCAGGCTATTGTACGTTTGACTTGACTCGCCAAATTAGACACTGGACTTTTCCGTCGATCAAAATCAGCTTTTCGTTGTGCTCTAAATTAATTGCACAATTTGCCGAAACCCTAATCCATATTTAATTCCGTGTCGGACACTTGTGTCGTTGCCCTAAAATTTGATATACCAACTTAACCCGTTGAGCCGGACCAACTAAAGGGTCCAAGACTGACTCCAAGCCCCCACCATGTTTGGCCTTTGCGTCATTCTCGGATTTTGACCCCAAGTGCCCCCAATTAATTTAAATTCGCGGGACACTTTATTTCTATTTAAATCGAGGATACCAACATTGTAAATCTCATTTTTAATCATAAATTAATCCCAATGCTTTTCTAATTAAACTCGTGCCTAACGCACAACACCCTCTCACCATAAAAATTACTAAACATATTTTTCTCCACAATTTTTGTGTTATTTTATGTGTCCATACAATTTCTTGAATTTACGGGGCTAAGTTGCAATTATTGAATTTGTGTGTCATCACCCTATTGGCCATAATCAATGGAGAGGTCCCAAAATGGGGTCCCATTCTCACCCATCCATTCACACCCTTCATGAAGAAACCCACTTTCCTTCATGACAAATCTCCACCCTCCATTTTGAATAGGATGATCAACACCCTCCATCCCCTTCAAAAACCCCTATAAAGCAACACATCACCCCACCCTCAAAGCACACCACCGGCCCTAATCCCAAGGAAAACTTTTTCCCCTCTCTCTCTCCTCACTCTTTCATTTATTCTTCATGCAAAGCTTTCTTCTTCTCTTTCTTCCTTCCTTCTTCTTTGAAGAAGCTCATCCCTGAGCACTGTTCCGGCCGGATCCCCACCGGCCACACCCGCAGAACTCCACCCTCCTCCACGGGCTACAGCTCCGGCGGCCGAGCCTCCTCATCCCCGAGCTGCTCCCTCTCCGGCAGCTACTACCGCACCCACAGCACAGCCCGGCGGCGGTGCAGCGCCCCGACTCTGCTCTGCACCGACCGGCCCTCACCCCCTTCCGGCGGACCGCTGTTCTCCGGCGCTGTCCCCGCGTCGAGCCCGCGCCCCCACTCGAGCCTGCAACTCTGGCTGACCCGCGGTGCAGCCTCCCCTCCGGCACCGCTCTGCCCGCCGCAGCCTACTTCTTTCCCACCTGCCCAATCCACCATCACCACCACGGTCAGACGATGAGCACCTCCCTGTGGTCGACAAGCTCGACGATAGTAGCCCTACCAGAGCTCCTCCGTGGTGTCAATAAGCCGACCACCTTCTCTTTCTCCTCCGGTCACCAACGTAAATCCCCAGCATCCCCGTTCCTCCCCGATGAGTTTTTCCATAAGCTGCGACATCACCACCACCACTCTCGACTACTTCTTCTTCAATCTCCAGTCCGACCAGGCCTTCCATTCCAGGACGATTGCATAACTCCACCGGCCACGCTCCGGCCAGACAACAACCTCGCCGCGTAGAGGTCGACTTTCTTCCCCTCTCTTTGTGTATTCCAGATTTTGACTTTGTGTTAATAGGTTTTTATTTATATATATTCGTGTGTTAATGTTAGCTAGGGTTTCACCTATGTACGTTCATATGAGCATAGTATTAAGGTTTCATTTATAGAGCATGTTGATGATGGATTAAGGTTGATAAAGGACATAGGAATATGACTTGTGGTATGTTGTAGAGGTATAAATTGATAAGATAAATGTAGGTTAGGGTTTGCCTTCGACATGAATTAAAACAATTTATTTTAGATATCGGTTTATGGAGACTTAGGTTTTGATCTTTAAATAAAGGATCAGGATATATTTCGTGGGGGTAAATGCTAACTTATTTAATGAGAATTAAATTGGTGAAGGATTTATGTGTAGTGTAAAATGCTAAATTTAAATGTATGATTAGTAAGGATAATAGGTGAACGACTGTTTGAGGACTAGTGTGATCGATAATTTAGAAACTGGAAATTTAAGATGATTAACTTAGGGAGGCATCTGGTGACTGGTAACAATGACTTGAAACGAAGGAATTAAAAATCATAAACTGTGTTTTGAGGATGGATTGATGATGTGGTACAAATGACTAGGTGATTTGACGTATCGTACCGATAGTCAACTGTAGTCAACCCCCTAGTGACTTGTTCCTGTGAGTCGAAGCTGAGACTGAGATTAGGTGTAGTTGTGTGTAGCATCCCTATCTGTCGTAAAATAGATTATTGATTCTGGTTTGTAACTTGTCTCTAGGTACTGCGGGACCTGAGGACTTGGATGCGGTACCAGATTCCCGTCATCAACACCCGCACGCAGGCAAGTGTACCTTGCCATCTTGTATTTCAGTTTACAGATATTTATTATTTCGTTATGTACTTTGTGCACATAGTTATGTTGACGTTCGATACTTCGCGACCGGTTCACAACCGGGTGCTGACGTTCGTCGTAACATCTTAGAATAATTGTTAGATGCTTGTAATACCTCGATGCACGTACCTGAGTACATCGACACCCCAGGACACACTCATACACTGTGATCGTACCAGATTCCTGTATCCTGATACTGACATCATGACCAGAGACTGGGACGACCTTAGGGTCGCGTCTGTTGAGTTATCTTCCGTGTGTCGAGACTGTTAGATAGAGGTTCAGGTTCAGCGCACAATCGTTGACCACTTGGGATGGAGAAGACAGTTACTAGACGTTTGGGCTACTCTGTACGCGCTTATATATATGTAGTATTTTGTAGTGATACCTGTATCTAGTGTAGCTGTTTCACCCGTGTGACTCCTTGCCCGGAGCTGCGGTACGTGCCGTGTGTTTCCGTGTCCGGAGCTGCGATTTTATTTTGGATAGCCCATGCGTCGAACATTGTCTTTAAACTGTGTCACACTAGTTGGTTATGATAGAGTACCCTGTCTTGCACTTGTACTTTCTGTTTACTTGGCATGTTGTATTTATGTACCTTGTTACGTCCCTCTGAGGACCTGGTTCCCTGCCAGTTTTGCAGCATAGATGATTACGGAGCATTTGGAGTTGCTGTTGGAGTTGCATGTCTTGCGGGCATGGTACCAGGTACTCACATTATACTACCGGCATTATAGTTATTTTACATTGTTTATTTCATCTACTGTTGTAGCCTAGTTTTTATAGACTCATACTTATTCTCGAGTCTATTCGAGTTAGTGTGTTATTGGGCGGCCGACTCTAGCACATATAGCTCTTTCTTTTTTACTGTTGTACATTGTGGATTGAGACATAGAGGTTTATATTTATGGAATATCTAGATAGTGCCCTTTTATATTACAGCTTATACGTATTCGAGTCAGACCAGAGTCTGGTCGAATGCATAGCTGGCGTGTCACGTATTCCTGGTCCTACGCATTTTGGGACTGGGGCGTGAAGAAGATATCACATCCAATATAATAATAAAATAGCTAAATCTTCTCCACAGTTGGCACTATGTCATCCTGCTCTAAAGGTCAATCTCAGATGGCTCGGCATCCTGCGGCCCGTAGTATGTGCGACATAATTCCTCTAACAAATTATCTGAAAAATGTATCCAGTCAGGATTTGAGCAAAGTATAAAACTCTAAAAGCAGTTTCAAATATATGGTAGAAAATATATGACAAGTAATATAAAAGAATACAAGATGCACAAGTAACTAGGAAATAAAAATATAGTTGAAACAGGAAATTAAATACAATAAGAACTAAAAAGGTAAATATATGCAATATGGAATGAACTGTAAGTAAAAGAACTAGAATACTGTCACTATGATATTTCAGAATAGGGGTATTTTGTTTTTTTATTTATTTAATTTAATGTGTTAATATTTTATGATATTTATTTATATTTAATTGCTGTGATTTTATTTGATTGTTGTACCTTACCGTTGCTTCGATAATTGGAGCGCTATATTAGCCATTGCCTTCCTAATAGTTTTACACCCTTGTCCTAGACATGCCAGTCTTCTATGTTGACCCTTGTGTAACTCATAACTATGCCCTTTTGTGCTTCATTTTAGTTGCACAACATTCGTTGCATACAATTTTATTTAATTCTATATAAATCTAACTTTACATCTTTGTGCGTTCCAATCGAAATTGGAGACACAATCTCGACCTATTTTGTGCAACCCATATTATGATAATATTCTATCTTGGGCCTTCAACATCCATGACACTTGTGTCCCACCTAATTTTAACCCTATGTACTTCCAATTAATTCAAGAACACCTTTTACATTAATTTTAATTAAATTAATGTAAGGACCCAATTTAATCCAAAAACTCCAATTGTGAAATTTTCCAATTGTTGGACACTTTTATACAAAAGTGTATTAAAGTGTCCACATCCCATTGGACCAAACACCTGAAGAAACTCCATTTTTCTTCATTGACCGGCCATGTAAATTTTCTCCATAATTTAGGAGTATGTAACACTCAAACATCAACCCCTCATCAAACCTTAGCCCTCCATTTTTTGAAATAAACCAAATCCTAGCCCTTTAAAATATCTACATGAAAAAAATGAAACCCAATTCAAAGGATGTTGATCGGCCCAACTTCTTAGGTCAACCTTAACCCTACTTCTTTACATATAAATATAAATTTTCTTATTTTTTTCATTCACCTAAAACTTAACCTAGCCGAACCCCTCATCCCTCTACTGTTCATCTTCTTCCCTGTTCACCGCCGACCGGAGCAGGCCATGTCCGGCCACCCCGATACCGCTGAACCACCAACCCGCCTGATCACACTACCACTGCCGAGTCCTCGACCGTGCAGCCCTCGCCTGAGCACTTCTCAACCCACGGCCATCAGCCCCGTCCTGCCTGTACGCCATCACCAACCGGACCTCACCGGATCCTTCACCACTAACATCGCCATTAACACCGACGTCGTTCTCCTCCATTGACACCATCTTCACGACCCTGCTGAGCATCAGCCCGTCGACTGCGCCTGAGCCCGACCTCACCTGTGTCGCCACCATTGTTTCCCCTCAACGACTAAACACCCGACTGCACCGAGCAGTCCTTCGCCTAATCACCCGCCTGAACTCAACTTTCCTCGATGCTGAACCGACGACCCCTCGACGACAGCAGCACCCTCCCCCTCACGACTCGCTTGAGCAGCGGCCGAGCCTCGCCTGAGCAACAGTAATAGCAGGAGTAGCCGAGCCTCTCCGTGACGCACTAGAGCACTACCTCGACGTTGAACACCCCCTCGTTCACGTGTGTTTAGGTTCGGGTTATTTCCCTTCATGTTGTGTATATATACGTGTGAATGATGTTAGGATTTTAGCGTGTTGTGTCATGACAAGTTTATTAGATGTTGATTGCAAAAGACCATGCAAATAGACCAAAACTCGTATGCGTATACGTACGCATATGTGTATTATAATCAAATTGGTATATATATATATATATATATAGAAATATATATTATGCGGAAATTAAATGCTAATACTAGATGTGACTATGTATGCTATATGATCCTAGGTTAATTATGGATATCCCGTATTTACACTTGACTATATGACCCTGATAATTGTGAGTTGACTGCCTTATGTACACTGACGTACTGGCTAGACATATTATAGTGAGAGGCTGTCTGATTGCACAGCAGTTGAAGACGTGACACCCGTGCAGTTAGACGCACATTCGACCCTGCTAGTGGACCAGTGTCACCCCTAGCGTAGTCTCTGAGTTCAGTATATTTATGATTGTGTGTATGTTAGTGTATCGACTGATGCAATATTATTATTAAACGATGTCTATAGGACTGTTGGATCATTCAGACAATACCTCAAAAATAGGACATTGGTATTTCCAGCAAAGGACCACTGGCGAGTACATTCTCTGACAGTTTTTATTATGTTGATTATCTCTATGATTCTAGTTATATAACGTACATGATTCTGATACTATGTATACACGACTTGGCATCATCGAGACCGATCATGAGGATTCGTGATTGGAATCCATCGTGCTAGCTGGGGACAGGAAGATATTAGTAGCTTATATGATCATACCCAACTCTACATGCATCATAGCTCACCCACACCTCCCGTCGGTACAGCCTGACCATTACATGCCTCATAGCCTATTATATGTGATTAGCCTGACTATTGCTTGCATCATAGCTATCCGGATGGTTAGCCTGACCTTACATGAATCATAGCTAATCATATGTAACAAACCTGATCAGTCCCAAGCCGATCACATGATATGTTGATGTTTTACACACTTAGCTAGATAGTCTATACATGTATGTCTAGTTTATTGATCTAGCATTTTCCTATGTTCTAGTTACTGTTCTAGCATTCACTTATATTCCAGTTTATTGTTCTAGCATGCACTTATATTCTGTTCATTACTAGTTGTACCATTGATGATGATATATGCTCCTGTATTTCTTATTTCTAATATTTCCTTATTCCAGTATTGTTTATTGCCAGTATTTATATCCATCTTGTATTTTTTTACACTGTATCATAGTTTTTGTCAATATATGTGAAACTGTTGTTAGTGCTTGTACTTCGCTCTAATCCTGACTAGATATATTTTTCAGAGGATCTTGAGGATTTATGTCCTACACATTATGGACCAGGTATAGATGCAGACTACATACCAGAGAGCTTAGATGAGTCTATTCCTGTAGAGGAGACACTACTTGCAGCTATTTAGACAGTTATTATTTTATGCATTTGAGACTTATTTGAGTATATGTCGAGACTTATGTTAAGTTTAAATGGAGACTTGTGGAGATTTTTATGTTGGATAGCTAGACTGTGGTTTATCTCTATTTTGAGACATTACGTTTGACTATATCATTCTTTCTCATCTTTTATCGTGCCATTATATTCTTATAGCTATTGTGATTGAGTATACATTATGAGCGGTTGAGAGATATTTATTTCATTGTACTCCTTATGGAGTTAATATCATTGACAGGTTGTGAGTTATGTTTAGTATTATTGAGACCTAGACAGCGTTCTACCGCCGATTCTACGATGTAGGCTGGACGTACCCACGACTCATGCCCAAATTCTGGTTATGAGACAATTTTTAGTGGTGGCTTATGCAGGTCAAGCTTCACAAGTTGTGCGATGTTGTGGTAGTGCGACAACTTAGTTGTACTACTGCGAGCCTGCGATAGGATATAAAAAATAGGATTTAGGATGAGAATATGCTCAATCACAACTAGAAATTCTGATCTTTACAATGCTATACTGAATGATTGCTTTCCTTGGAATTTTATTGTCCTTCTATGATAATATCGTATCTATTACCTTAATTGATTCTTTTTTATCTGTCTTCAGGATGTCGCCGAAGACTAGGTCTTTGAGATTGGGAGCAGCAGCTTCAGAGAGGTCTGCCACCTCTTGACCTGACAAACAGACATCTAGAGTTCCTTCCATATCTCCTATTTATGTGGGAGTATCTCCAACTGTTGGGATTCCTCCTCCACCTATTTAGAGGATTGCCCCAGCTGTGACAGAGAACCTTCCACCTCCACCGACATCGATTCCTGGAGGTACGTCCACTGATGGGGCACAGATGTTCGCGCTTATCCAAGGCATGTTAGAGGCCCAGAGAGTGACAGCAAAAGCTCAGCATGTTTAAGCTGAGGCTCAGAGGGTGCAAGCAGAGGCGCACCAGGCAGAGACAGAGCCGATGAGAGAGAGCATGGAGAATGCTCATCAGGTGGCTCTCCAAGCTGTGGAGAGAGTAGCACGACAACCGCAGCATTCTGGCTAGCAGCACCAGAGGCCAGGTACTATAGTAGACTTCAAGAGGATGATGCCTCAAGAATTCAAAGGCACTGAAGGGATACTCTATGCTGATGAATGGCTAGAGGATATAGAGAGGAACTTGCGTTTGGCACAGATTCTGGAGATTCTTCAGATCGAGACCGCTGGCAGTCAGATGTTTGATATCGCACTGACGTGGTATCATACAGAACCGAGACTCACTGACGGAGGACTTACTTGGAAGGAATTCAAGGAACTCTTCAAGGAGAAGTTCTTCCTGACGTAGCTTTAGGAGCATTGGAAAGTCAGTTCCATGACTTAGTCCAAGGAAGGATGTTAGTTGACAAATACGCCGCGGAGTTTTGTCATTTGAGTCATTTTGTGCCATCGATGATTCGAGACTCAGGAGACAGATCACGAAAATTCAGGAAGGGGTTGAATAGATAGATCAAGTCTCGTACTTCGGGATGATGCACTGCTACATTAATTTAAGGATATTCTGATGGATGTGCAGATTGCTGAAGATGACTTGGATCTCAGGCCCAAGGGAGGATGCGACACTTCTGGAGGAACAAGTGGTAACACGGGACCACCCAAGCACCCACACTTTCAACAACAGAGGCCGTACCAGCAGCAGCACCAAGCACCAGTTCGAGGACACATCCAGTAGCAGCAGCCACAGAGACAGAATCAGCTCGTTGCCCAGTGTGCGTATTATGGGAAGATGGGACATACCAGAGATATCTGTAGGAAAAGGTTTGGTACATGCTTATCATATGGATCATTAGCACACCAGCTCAGGGACTGTCCATCTATTCAGACTCGTCAGGATGGAATAGCCGCTCAGAGAGAACCAGCCATAGTACCTACTGTACCAGGAGGCCAGCAGAGGGGATCTCCACTTTCACCATAGTAGCAGAGGTTTTCTCAGTACCAGCAGCAGAAAAGAGGAGCACCACAGGGACGAGCATACGCCATGATGATTGAGGAGGCCGAGCCAGCTGGAGACATGATTTCAGGTTTAGTTTCTCTCGATTCTATTACAGCACTTGCATTATTTGATTCTGGCGCTTCCCATAGTTTTGTATCTGTATCTTATGCTCTTAAGCATTATTTAGAAATGGAACCATTAGATAGGACTTGCAAGATCACGACTGGAGGAGGCATTATCCTAGTTCGTGATTATTACAAGGATCGGAGAGTATCATTGGGAGGCCGAGAGTTGAGCATAAGTTTACTCGTCATACCACTTTCGGGATACGATATTGTACTCGGAATAGACTGGTTTAGTAGGCATCATGCTACTATAGATTTTCATGAAGGCAGAGTGATAATTCGACCACCCGGAGAACCAGAGTTCGAGGTCGCCAAAGGAGTAGCAAAGCAGAGAAGAAGTACTTTTTGCGGAGCTAGGAAGGAAGAAGAGGAGTTACCACATCCTCTGATAGCAGAGTTCCTGGATGTATTTCCACAGGAGTTTTCAGGCTTTCCGCCAAACAGAGATGTTGAATTTTCTATAGACTTGGTACCAGGAGTGGAGCCCATTTCATAATACATCGATAGAGTTAACAACAATGAGCTGGTAGAACTGAAGAAGCAAGTTGAGAAGCTGCAAGACAAAGGTTTTATTAGATCTAGTTCATCACTATGGGGAGCTCCGGTATTGTTCGTACCGAAGAAGGATGGCACGGTACCCATGTGTATCGATTATAGAGCTTTAAGTAACCTCACTATCAAGAACAAATATCCGATGCCAAGGATAGATGATCTTTTTGATCAATTGAGCAGAAAAAAGTTATTTTCAAAGATAGACTTGAGGTTAGGCTATTACCAGGCGAAGGTGAAGAAGGAAGACATACCGAAGACAGCCTTTCAGACCAGATATGGCCAGTTTAAATTTACTATAATATCGTTTAGTTTAACCAATGCACCAGCAGTATTCATGAACTTAATGAACAAGGTGTTCCACCAGTACCTTGAAAAGTTTGTAGTGGTATTCATCGATGATATTCTTGTGTATTCGAAGACCCTAGATGAACACGAAGAGCACCTGAGGTTGGTATTGGAGACTCTCAGAAAAGAGGAGTTGTAGGAAAAGCTTTCAAAGTGTGAGTTCTTCCTTGACAAGGTTGAATTTCTCAGACACATGGTAACGGGTGACAAAATTTTAGTTAACCTAAAGAAGATCCATGCTATGGTGCCCCGTTCCCCCTATTCGGGGAGCGCGGCTAAGAAATAAAAGACGCTATCGTTCAATCAGGATAGATTGAAACAAGAGCTCATCCTCTTTATGGATTTGCTTCTTCGGAATCGATTTCCATATTCAATGGACCGTGCCCCCGGGATCGACTTAGCGGCAGAGTCAGGAGGGACATCTCTGCTGCATCTTTTGTTGCCTCAGTTTTTGCTGTCGCTTGTTGCTTTCGTGCCATGAGTTGGTTTTCGGATTTGCTTGAGATTTCTTGAATGGTTTTGATGGATTTCATTGTTTTTGTTCATTGAACTGCACTTCAATTCTGATATTGGAAAGGGTAGAAGAGGTATTAATCAGCTGTTCGTGGCAATGCAGGTGAACCAGCAGTAGGCACCGCTCGAACGGACTCCTGAAGCACCTCTTTCCTTCTTCCTTCCAACTACTAAGTGAGTGGCTACCATCCTGATTAGCTGGCCCTTCTTCTAGTCTTCACATCTAAATCTTGTATTCGTGCTTGCCCCGATCAAACGATACCAAGTAATAACTAAAAGACTTCAAGATAATAAGGGAATAGACTTGGAATATTATGCTTGTCAATCAAACTTATGAACGGTTACTCATTTACATGCTTGTTCATTTGGAATGTTCATCATATGCATAAATACAAGTTAGAATACATATTTCTTCTTAAATTTTGCTATGTATAGAACTCATCTTGAATGCAATAAACTAAACAGGAAGACTATGCAAAAGTAGATCTTGCCCTGTTATTGCCCTGCGCCTGATATTGCCCTGATTTGCCTCAATGCTAACTTAGTGTACTACGTTGATCACGAACAACTTGTACACAAGGTCTTAGTTTTTGTGGACGGTCGCTGGGGCACTGGCACCGATCTGATCCGGACAAAACTCATGATAGTCGCCTGCTATAGGACGGAATGGCCTATGACGTCCTGATCTATGCGTCGTACGACATTCCATACTGAGACTAGCCCGTCCATTATGGCAACATGCTAGTGATCCTCTCGTATATTTTAACCTGTTGCAAACTAACTTGTGTCTTCTTGGCAGGGAAGAACATGGTAAGTATTGTGCAGGTGGTTCAAACGGGAAGGTAAATGTCACCGAGCGGTGGCAAGTATTTCATTGATTTCTATATCTATTGCTTGCTGTAAAATAAACTAAGGCAAGATAGCAAGACCACAAATAAATATGCATGCTTCATCTAAAAAACATATTGATTGGTATAGTTGGGTTAGCTTGCCTTCACCAGTACGTTTCGATGTACTGACCCTCGTTAAAACATGTTCCCCGCGCTAAGAAGAATCGAGCGAGGAGCAGAAGTCAATCCCCCAATCCAGTCCAGCTGTAGGCACGCCTTGACCCGTGCCACCTTTTGAAGTATTTTGAAGATAGAAGCTAGCAACCCAAGCAAATATGCAGCTTCGTGGGAAGGCCGTTGTTCCAACCGAGGTCTTATATTTTGAGTTTAATAAAGGATGTAATGTACAGGACTGCTATCTCATTTTGTGTCAATACTTTTGTAAGCCCCAGAGGCAACCTTATGACTCAGTTCTGGAGTTTGTAATAGATGTTCATATTATCAATAAAAAGAGAACTTTTCCATGCTTCCATCTGTGTTTTAATTTATCTGAGTACTCTGAATATGTGCTCGCTATGCGAAACTAAAATACTTAGCCTTGTGCGAAGCATAACCTAGGCCCGTACGGCGATCACGCCCAGGGGACGACTATCGATTCCACGAAATTGGGGCGTGACATGTTGGTATCAGAGCCCGGTTTCAAAGTCCCTTTGACTCTTGCGCTGGAAAAGTTTCCTTAACAATAAATTCATGTGTGAACTCCTGAACTCGTTAAGGCCAAAATGAGATACGTTCATATAATAAGTCCATAATACATTATGATCCTGGTGTAAATTACCTTCTTTTGAAGGAATGTGTCACTACCACATTTTAGGAAAAAGGGTATTTTAGTAATTTACTATTTAAATAAATATTGTGCATGATAAATAATTTTTGTTGTATTATTTAATTATTGTTGGATGTTATATAATTATTTTGGACTTATTTTAGTGGACCCAACTAGTGTAGTTTGGACCCATGGACCAACATGAATTAAATAGTTAGATTTGGCCCATTTAGAAAGCCCATAGTTAAGGAGATGGATTAAATTAATTAAGTGATTAGACTAGAAGCTTCCTTCCTTAATTATTTCTTCATGAGAGGCCCCAAGGGGTACATTGGACATTTTATAATTGCTTGGGAGAGGGGCAAGGCCGGCCTATTAAAAGAGGGGGGAAATTTCTCTCTCCTCTCATTCTCATTCCAAATCTAGATCTAGAATTTTCCACTCCCAAATTCCCTCCATTCCCATTCCAATTCCCTACCAAATTCATTCCAAATTCTTCCCAATTCACCATTAGAGAAGGAGGAAGCAAGGATCTAGAAGAAGGAGGCAAGGATCTACAAAGAGGAGCAAGGATCTACAATTTGGAAGCAAGTTCTTCTCAATTGGAGGTTTCATTGGGAATCCATCTCCCAATAGGTATAATTCAGATTTTCCCATTTAAATAGCTTCTAAATCTGAGATTTAATCATGTAAAATCAACCTATATGTATGTACTACCCATAGGACTTTATTTTGTGTTCATAGGAGACCCATGGAGAAAGTTATGGTGCTTTTGTGTTAATTTTGTTGGAATTCCGAATTTACATTTTGTTGTGTGTATCAATTGATCCTATAGATCAATTGGACATGAGATTATATGTTTGGGGCTAGTGTCGTGTCCATAATTTGGTACATGTGGTTTGTATCCCAACTATTTGGTGATACGTGTCATTTTGGGGGTTTTTCCTCCGACACGGGCCTTGAACATGTCGTATTTTGACACGGACACATAGATCTACTTTTGACACTTTGATTTATTTATAAATATTATTTATGATTTGTTTGTATCCTTCGGGGTGCAATTGGTTGTGTGTTGGACTCGTGTCACATGCGTATCCTAGATCTAGTGGGATACGGTGTGATACTCTTCAATTGTGTGGATTTTTGAATAGATCTAATTATGTATGGTTTAAATTCTTCAATTATAATTAGTAAATATATATAGATATTATATATTTATTTTGTGTATTTATTATAGTAATTATTGTAGCATAGATCTATATATTTTTGTGTGTGCTAATATGATGTACAAATATAATATGTAGCTTTCTTGCATGTAATTATATATGTACTTATGTTAATGTATAAATTATACATAAATGTTTTATAAAATATATTTATGTGTTTAATTGTGTAATTATATTATTTATAATTATTATGCAATTATTTGTATATTAATGTATATATTTTAGGTGTGCTTCTAGCCATGTAAAATATGAACATTAATATGTGCATGTGTTGTAACTATTGGTATTTAATTATAAGTTTATATGTGCATATATATATAAGTATATAATTATTTATTTATATATATGTATTGTGATTATTATTGCATATATATATTTATATATATATATATTTCTATGTTTTAGTGACAGTGGGTTTGTGACAGTGAAACTGTCGCTAAATAGGCGGGTCAGCAGCAGCCGCTGTAGCCCACTGTGTATTAATGACAGTTCTGTCATTAATGCTACGGGCGGAATCTTAGCAGCAGTGGCGACAGTTTTCGGTGACAGTTGATTAACTGTCACCAATGCAGCAGCAGTGGGTTTTATTACACAGTGGCTTTTGCGACGTTTTCTGTGACAGTTGAGACTGTCACTATAAGCTGTTTTAATTAAATTATAATTTTAACTCCCTGTTTTCAGTGACGCTTTGGCAGTTTTAAATTATATTTTATATATTATTATTGTATATATATATATATGTGTATATATATGTGCTTTGTGAGGTATAATATTTGTAATAATATATTATTTTATTTGTATAAATATTGGTTTTTTATATATTATATTAGAATATGTATTATTTGTATTATTAGTATACTTTGTGTGAGTATCTTTTGGGATCTAATTTTTATTCCTAAATTATTGTATTTTATTTCTATATTATTTTATATAGTTTTCTTGTGAGGTTGACCTTGGTTTGACCATGTTTGACTTTAGAGTTGACCATAGTTGACTTTTGACTTAGAATTTATTTGTTGACCTAGGAGTTGACTAGTTTGACTTGTTCTCTTTCCGGGACCTTGTATTAATGTGGTATTCCATATCTAGGTCTTCGAGACACCAAGTCAGACATCTGTGAGACTGTTCTTTGGATTTCAAGCGAGTACATTCTCTGATAGTTTCTCATTTATGATATCCTCTATGTTCGTTGTATCTAGTGTAGATTTACATGTTTCTCTCGACACTATGGTTACACGGATTGGTATATCCGGATCTCGTCATGAGATGTTATTCCTTGGTATATGGTGTATATGGTGCAAGTATTGTTTCATTGGTTATCTTGTACATGTACAGACACCGATTCTCGGGGAGACTAGCTATCTTCTTGGGGAATCTAGTGCCATAGCATACCGTGGTTGGATCTATTATACCAGTTGGGGGTGGGGAGTATTAGTATAGATATGTGATCAAATCCTTATTGAATAAAGTATTGGTAAGCAAATAGTGTTGATCATGCACCGCACGTATGATTAGCCAGGCCGCATTGTATCTTGCCCAAGCCGATCACATGTTAAGCTAGTACTCACACACTTAGTCATTAGTATTATTATTTCATTGGCATATTATTCATTATTGTATTTCTTTCCAGTATTTCCTTATTGTTTATATATCTCTTGTATCTATTTTGTGCATCTTGTTTATCCACAGCTATTTACTGTTACATAGTTTTTATCATGGATTAGAACTGCTGTTAGAGATGTACTCTGCTCCTTTCCTGACTGGATATATTTTTCCAGATGACACTGAGGAGTACCCTACCTATTATGGATCCCAGGATGTTATGGGTTTAGATTCGGAGACCCTGGCTCAAAAGGGACTTATCCCAACTGAGACAGTTGACCCTGGAGTGTAGCTTTGTAGTATGATAGTATTCTTTTGTACTGGATTTGTCTCCAGCTTATTTTTGTTACTCTTCAGACTCATTGATGTATTATTTTAAACTCATGAGTTGGTGACTATTCTATTTCTTATCTGATCCGTGTTTATTCTATCTTAGTTCTGTGATTGAGTACACTATCTTTTGGTGGTTTATTATATTAGATAGACTTTCTAGACAGCGTTCTACCGCCGATTCTGCGGCGTAGGCTGGGCGTTGTTTTCGACTAGTACCCTTACCCCGGGTGTGGGTCGTGACAGAATGGCTCAAGCACAATCCTCAGCGCTAGCATCGGGCGAGATGCAAGCCCAAGAGAGCAGTTCCGGCACTTCAGGAAGCTCTCGGAGCCAGCAAGCCATGTCTCGAGTTGATCCGCTTCAGAAAATAATGCGGATGTTGGAAGCTAGCCAGCAAAGGGATGAAGCTCGTTATGAACGGGCTGAGAAGCAGGCGGAGGAGAGGCAACTCAAGTTTCAAGACCATATAGAGGCAAGATTCTCAGTCCAGCAAAAGCAGGTAGATACCCTACAACAGATCATGCAGACCTTGGCCTCCAACCAGTCTACGGCAATAGCAGCGACTCCGGTGGAGCAACCCGTGCTTAAAGTCAAGACACCGCCAACACCAAGGACGAGGGAAGTGACTGCCTTCGACTTTGGCGACTTCAAAAAAGTCTACAACATAGCGTTCAAGGGGACTGAGGATCCGATAGTGGCTCTAGATTGGTTGGCCGAACTTGAAGACCATTTTTCTCTCCTAGAAGTACCTGAAGAAAAGCGAGTCGCGTGTGCTCAACTGCAGCTTTGCCTCAATGCGCACGATTGGTGGGACGTGCATCGACGATCTATTCCAGTTGAGAATGGAGGGGAGGCGATAGCATGGGCCACCTTCCGTGGCGCATTTGAGGAAGAATTCATACCCCCGCCTGTATGACGTCTGAAGGAAAAAGAGTTTGTACAACTACGGCCGGGCAACATGACTGTAAAGCAATACTCTGCAGAATTCAACAAGCTTGCTAAGTTTGCCAGCTCCTACCTACCCAATGCATCAAGTCATGCCAGACGATTCGAATGAGGTCTACATCCTGCTATCCACGCGCACGTATTCGTTCTATAGTATTAGATAATACAGGAAGTTTTAAACCACGCCCTTTCTCTCGAACCGCAGTATCCTCACGTTGCTACCAGCGCTGTAAAAACCTCCAATCACAAACGCTAAGGCAACGATAGAGGAAACAACGCTACAAAGCATCAAAATAATGGCGGTAAACAGCATGGAGACCTGAACAAGACCTGCAACTTCTGTAGGAAGCCAGGGCATATCGAAAAAGACTGTCGCCATAAGCTTGGGACATATCTTCGTTGCGGTGATCCAACACACCAGATTAGCAACTGTCCGCTCCTTCCACCTCAACAACAAAATTAGGTACCGGCACCTCAGGCAAATTGAGTGGCACCTCAGCAAGGGCGTAATCAAGCTCAAGGCCGGGTCTATACGATGACACGAGAAGAAGCTTTGGCTTCAAATACCGTCGTGTCAAGTACTCTACTTTTTAATAACATACCTGCTCGTGTTCTATTTAATTTTGGTGCAACACATAGCTTCATATACACAAATTTTGTCATGGAAAACAATGTAGAAATGACTCCGTTGCATTTAGATTTAAGTGTTAGCACCCCCTCCGGCATAAAAATACATGTCCGTTCAGTATGCCAAGGTGGTTACATCTGTATAGGAGAGAGAAAGCTATCGCTCGATATTTTAGTTCTAGATGTTCAGGACTATGATATCATTTTGGGAATAGATTGGCTTGGCGCCTGTACGACAACTATTAAGTGTGCAAAAAAGTGAGTCGTCTTCCGCCTGCCTGGAGAAGCCTGGAGAAGCCGAATTCTGTTACACTAGTAGTCCAGCGACTGATGCGACCAGGGCCTGCATGGAGATTCTGTAATATCTGCTCGGCGAATGCTACACTCAGGCTGCGAGGGATTCCTAGCATTGGTTCAGGACACACAGCAGGACTAAGGAAACGTCGATTCTACTTCCGTTGAGGCGGAGTTCCCCGATGTGTTTCCGAGCGAACTACCTGGCATGCCGCCAGACCGAGAGATTGAATTCACTATTGACACCTTCCCGAATACACAGCCGATCTCTAAGCCTCCATACATAATGGCCCCTGCAGAACTAAAAGAATTAAAATGCCAGCTTCAAGAATTACTAGATCGTGGGTTCATCCGTCCGAGCATGTCTCCTTGGGGCACGCCTGTGCTCTTCGTGAAGAAGAAGGATAGAATACTATGCCTCTGCATCGATTACAGGGAACTGAACAAGGTCACTATCAGGAACAAATATCCTCTGCCATGAATAGATGACCTGTTCGATCAGCTACAAGGGTAAATGGTGTTTTCAAAAGTTGATCTTCGCTCGGGCTACCACCGCTGAAGATTAAGCCACAAGACATGCCGAAGACTTCCTTCCGAACCCGATATGGGAATTATGAACTTTTAGTGATGCCGTTTGGACTAATGAATGCACCTGCTGCGTTCATGGATTTAATGAATCGTATATTTTGACCCTTCATCGATAAATTCGTGGTGATTTTTATCGATGACATCTTGGTGTACTCGAAGACTAGGGATGAGCACGCAGGACACCTGTGGATGGTGCTGCAAACCCTTCGAGACAACAAGTTGTATGCTAAGTTGAGTAAATACGAATTTTGGTTGGACAATATATCCTTTTTAGGGCACGTCATCTCTGCTCAAGGCATTTCGGTTGATCCGAAGAAGGTAAAAGCCATTATGCAGTGAAAATGCCCGGAGTCAGCTAGCGATATCCGAAGTTTTCTTGGACTGACAGGATACTACCGCAGGTTTATACAAAAAAATTTGCTAAAATTGCTTCACCCCTGACTCAGCTCACACGAAAAGGTGCAAAGTTTACTTGGTCGGACGACTGTGAAGCTTCGTTTATGGAGTTAAAGCAGCGCCTTGTTTTCGCTCCAATCCTTACTCTGCCGAACGGACCGAATGATTTCAAAATTTACAGTGATGCTTCAGGTAAAGTATTGGGATGTGTCCTGATGCAAAGGGATAAAGTGATAGCCTATGCATCGAGACAGTTAAAGCCTCACGAGAAGAACTATCCAACGCATGATTTAGAATTGGCTACAGTAGTGTTTGTGCTGAAGCTGTGGCGCCACTATCTTTATGGTGTACCCTGTGAAATCTACACAGACCATAAGAGTTTGAAATACCTGTACACACAAAAGGATTTGAATCTTCGACAGCGGCGATGGCTTGAACTCCTTAGTGATTTTGACTTGATGGTCAGATATACACCTGGCAAAGGAAATGTAGTAGCTGACGCACTGAGTCGAGTGTTCATTGGGAGTTTAGCTATTGATGACAGGCTGTGCCGAGATCTTGAATCCTTGGGCATTACTCTAAAAATCAGATATAAAAAGTGGGCGCAGGTGGCACAACTGCGCCTCGAGCCCGACTTGTTACAAAAGGTTAAGGCCGCTCAGAAGGATGATTCATTCCTGCAAAAGATTCATACTCTTATCTTAGCAGAAAAGGCGTCCGACTTTGCGGTAGGCACGGATGGGATGCTCTGAGTGAAGGAAAGACTGTGCGTTCCGAATGATGCGGCCCTCAGAAAAGAGATCCTCACTGAAGCTCATTATGCTAGTTATACTTCTCATCCGGGTAGCACAAAGATGTATCGGAATCTCCGTACGACATTCTGGTGGCACGGCTTGAAATGGGATATGGCGCTGTTCGTGTCGCATTGCATGGCTTATCAGAGGGTAAAGGCCGAGCACCAGAAATCTGGTGGAGAGCTGCAGAATCTTGCTATTCTGGAGTGCAAATGGGAATATATAACAATGGATTTCATTGTTGGCTTGCCAAGGACGCAACGAGGAAATGATGCTATTTGGGTCATTGTCGATCGCCTCACCAAGACTGCTCATTTTTTGTCTATCAAGTCTACTTGGAGTGCCGACCGCTTGGCTCAGATATATCTCAACGAAATCGTTCGGATCCATGGCGTACCCGTATCCATAGCCTCCAACAGAGATGGTCAATTTATATCGCATTTTTGGGTAAGCCTACAGTCAGCAATGGGGACAAAGTTGAAGTTTATCTTCGCCTACCATCCACAGACCGACGGCCAAACAAAACGTGTCAACCAGATCCTAGAAGACATGCTGCGACTCTGCGCCTTAGATTTGAAGACAAGTTGGGACTCACACCTACCGTTAGCCAAATTTGCTTACAATATAGTTATCAATCAAGCATTCAGATGGCATCGTATGAGGTGTTGTATGGGCGGAAGTGCAGATCTCCGATCTGTTGGGACAAAGTTGGTGAACGGCAGATCCTTGGCCCTGAGCTTATGGAACAGACTGTCCAAAACGTTCGCTTGATTCGGAAAAGACTAAAGGTAGCTCAAAGCCGTCAAAAGAGCTATGCGGATATACATCGACGACCACTTGAGTTTCTAGAAGGCGACCGGGTATTTCTTAAAGTCTCGTCCATGCGAGGAGTCACCAGATTCGGAGCAAAGGGGAAGCTAAGTCCGAGATTTGTCGATCCGTTCGAAATACTAAAGCGGGTTGCCTCAGCTGCATACCAGATTGCCTTACCGCCATCCCTATCCGAAGTACACGATATTTTTCATATTTCCCAACTTATGAAGTATGTGTACGACCCAAGCCACATAGTGGATCTGGATCAGCTGAACCTTCAAGCTGACTTGACGTATGTAGAACAAACTATACAAATTTTGGATAGGAAAGAAAAGCTGCTTCGTAGTCATTCGGTTCCTCTCGTGCGCGTGCTTTGGCGAAATCACTATATCAAAGAATCCACTTGGGAACTTGAACCTGAGATGAGGGAAAGGTTTTCCTCATTGTTTCCTAGTGGTAGATTCTATTCCTAAATTTTGGGACAAAACTTCCATTTAGTTGGGTAGGATGTGGTGCCCCGTTCTCCCTATTCGGGGTGCGCAGCTAAGAAATACAAGACGGTATCGTTTGATCGGGATAGATTAAAATAAGAGCCCATCCTCTTTATGGATTTGCTTCTTCGAAATCGATTCCCATATTCAGTGGACCGTTCCCCCGGGGATCGACTTAGCAGCAGAGTCAGGAGTGACCTCTACGCTGCATCTTTTGTTGCCTCAGTTTTTGCTGTCGCTTGTTGCTTTTGTACCTTGAGTTGGTTTTTGGATTTGCTTGAGATTTCTTGAACTATTTCGATAGATTTCATTATTTTCGTTCATTGAACTGCACTTCAATTCTGATATTGGAAAGGGTGGAAGAGGTATTGATCAGCTGTTCGTGGCAATGCAGATGAACCAGTAGTAGGCACCGCTCGAACGGACTCCTGAAGCACCTCTTTCCTTCTTCCTTCCAACTACTAAGTGAGTGGCTACCATCCCGATTAGTTGGCCCTTCTTCTAGTCTTCACATCTAAATCTTGTATTCGTGCTTGCCCCGATCAAACGATACCAAGTAATAACTAAAAGACTTCAAGATAATAAGGGAATAGACTTGGAATATTATGCTTGTCAATCAAACTTGTGAACGGTTACTCATTTACATGCTTGTTCGTTTGGAATGTTCATCATATGCATAAATACAAGTTAGAATACATATTTTTTCTTAAATTATGCTATGTATAAAACTCATCTTGAATGCAATAAACTAAACAGGAAGACTATGCAAAAGTAAATCTTGCCCTGTTATTGCCCTACGCCTGATATTGCCCTAATTTGCCTCAATGCTAACTTAGTGGACTACGTTGATCACGGACAACTTGTACACAAGGTCTTAGTTTATGTGGACGGTCACTGGGGCACTGGCACCGATCTGATCCGGACAGAACTCATGATAGTCGCCTGCTATAGGACGGAATGGCCTATGACGTCCTGATCTATGCGTCGCACGATATTCCGTACTGAGACTAGCCCATCCATTATGGCAACATGCCAGTGATCCTCTCATATATTTTAACCTGTTGCAAACTAACTTGTGTCTTCTTGGCAGGGAAGGACATGGTAAGTATTGTGCAGGTAGTTCAGACGGGAAGGTAAATGTCACCGAGCGGTGGCAAGTATTTCATTGATTTATATATATATTGCTTGCTTTAAAATGAACTAAGGCAAGATAGCAAGACCACAAATAAATATGCATGTTTCATCTAAACAACGTATTGATTGGTATAGTTGGGTTAGCTTGCCTTCACCAGTACGTTTCGATGTACTGACCCTCGTTGAAACATGTTCCCCGCGCTAAGGAGAATCGAGCGAGAAGCAGAAGTCAATCCCCCAATCTAGTCCAGCTGTAGGCACGCCTTGATCCGTGCCACCTTTTGAAGTATTTTAAAGATATAAGCTAGCAACCCAAGAAATATGCAGCTTCGTGGGAAGGCCGTCGTTCCAACCGGAGGTCTTATATTTTGAGTTTTAGTAAAGGATGTAATGTACAGGGCTGCTATCTCATTTTGTGTCAATACTTTTGTAAGCCCCAGAGGAAACCTTATGACTCAGTTCTAGAGTTTGTAATAGATGTTCATAGTATCAATAAAAAGAGAACTTTTCCATGCTTTCATCTGTGTTTCAATTTATCTGCGTACTCTGAATATGTGCTCGCTATGTAAAACTTAAATACTTAGCCTTGTGTGGAGCGCAACCTAGGCCCGCACGGCGGTCACGACCGGGGGACGACTATCAATTCCATGGAATCGGGGCGTGACACAGGCAGTGGAGTCATGGGCTACCCCTAGTTTGGTAGATAAGATCAGGAGCTTTCTCGGACTAGCAGGATACTACAGGAGGTTTTTACAAGACTTCTCCAAGATTGTAGAACCAATAACTAGGATGACCAAGAAAGATGTGGATTTTGTCTGGACAGAGGAATGTCAGGCCACATTTGATGAGCTGAAAAAGAGATTGATGACAGCTCCGGTTTTGACGTTGTCGTTAGGGACAAGAGGTTTCACTATCTACAGTGATGCTTCAGGAAAGGGTTTGGGATACGTTCTTTAGCAGCAAGGGATAGTAATTGCCAATGCTTCAAGACAATTACTCCCTCATGAAAAAAACTATTCCACCCACAATTTGGAGTTGGCAGCAGTTATCTTCGCTCTAAAGCTGTGGAAACACTATCTATACGGAGAGCGTGTGGAGATCTTCACGGACCACAAGAGCTTGAAGTACGTATTTACACAGAAGGAGCTGAACATGAGACAGAGAAGGTGGTTAGAGTTGATGAAAGACTTTGACATCTCATTACAGTACCACCCAGGAAAGGCCAACGTAGTCGCCGATGCCTTGAGCATGTATCCGATGGCTATCTACTTGACTACAGATAGACATTTATTGGCTGATCTTGAGAGCTTGGGAATTAAAGTGCTAGTTCCATGTATGGAGATTCAGATATGGGAATTACAGATACAATCAGAGCTGATGGATAGAATTAGAGCTGCATAATATGATGATGAGACTCTGAGGAGTATAAGGACACAAGTTCAGACATGATTGACAGATGACTTCACTATTGCGGATGATGGATCTTTACGGAATGGCACGAGGATGTGTGTGCTGAGTGGAGAGCTACGCGTAGAGGTTTTGCAGGAGGCACATTGCTCTCAATACTCGATGCATCCCGATGCCAATAAGATGTATCGAGATCTGAGGGAGCACGTATGGTGGTATGGTATAAAGAGCGAGGTAGCACGCTTTGTATCCCGATGTTTAGTATACCAGCAGGTAAAAGTAGATCGACGGAGGCCAGGAGTTTTGCTTCATCCTTTACCCATTCCAGAGTGGAAGTAGGAGCACGTGACTATGGACTTTATTTCAGGAATTCTACGTTCTTCAGGAGGAAAGGACGCGATTTGGGTTATCGTAGATAGGTTGACCAAATCAGCCTACTTCTTACCATTTAAAGTGGGTACATCGACAGAGAGGCTAGCAAAGATGTACGTGCGGCAGATTGTCAGATTATATAGAGTTCTTGTGAGTATCGTCTTAGATCGGCATAGTCGTTTCACTTCCCATTTTTGGAGGAGTCTACAGGCTAGCTTGGGCACTCAGCTCAAGTTCAGTACCGCGTATCACCCCCAGACAGACGGACAGTCAGAAAGGACTATTCAGACTCTCGAAGATATGCTACGCATTTGTGTTTTAGATCTCGAAGGTTCTTGGGAGGATCATCTACACCTAGTAGAGTTTGCTTACAACAACAACTATCAGGCCAGCATTGAGATATCACCATTTGAGGCTTTATATGGACGGAGGTATCGTACACCATTATCTTGGGATGATGTCAGAGAAAGAGCCTTGTTAGGACCAGAAATGGTTGTGGAAGCAGCAGAAAAAGTGAAACTCATTAGAGACAGACTGCGATTGGCGCAGGACAGACAGCGGCATTGGGACGATAGCCACCGTAGATCCCTAGAGTTTCAGGTATAGGTTTTATTATTTTGGTTTGTGATTATTTTGTTCTAGATTGTGTGTTAAGACTGTTGTTCTAGGTTGGCAATTTGGTGTTCCTACGAATTTTTTTGACACGGGGCACGATTCATTTTGGTAGAGGCGGAAAGCTTAGTCCACGATACATCGGACCTTTCGCTATTCTTGCAAGGGTCGGTGTAGTGGCCTATAGACTTGACTTGCCGCCTATTCTAGATGGAGTGCATGACGTGTTCTACGTGTCGTAGCTGATACGATACATGGCAGATCCTAGTCATGTACTAGATCACTCGGAGATCGAGGTTGGACCGACTCTCAGTTATCCTAAACAGCCCGTAGAGATCTTGGATCGTAGAGAGAAGGTATTGTGGAACCAGACCATTCCTTTGGTTCGTATTGCATGTAGACATCACTCTCCAGGCGAGTCAACCTGGGAGAGAGAGGACAAAATGCGCGAGCAGTATCCGTATCTCTTCGAGACTTGAGGTATAATTCTTTGTTTGATTGTTTATTCTTGTACTTGTTTATTTTAATTTTGAGGACAAAATTCTTTTAAGGAGGGTAGACTTGTCACTACCACATTTTAGAATACGAGTATTTTTGTCTTTTTATTTATTTAATTTAATGTATTAATATTTTATGACATTTATTGATATCTAATTGCTATGATTTTATTTGATTGTTGTACCGTACCGTTGCTTCGATAATTTGAGCGCTACACTAGCCATTGCCTTCCTACTAGTTTTACACCCTTGTTCTAGACATATCAGTCTTCTATGTTGATCCTTGTGTAACTCATAACTATGCCCTTTTGTGCTCCATTTTAGTCGCACAACATTCATTGCATACAATTTTATTTAATTCTATATAAATCCAACTTTACATCTTTGTGCGTTCCAATCAAAATTGGAGACATAATCTTAACCCATTTTCTACAATCCAAATTATGATAATATTCTATCCTGGGCCTTCTACATCCATGATACTTGTGTCCCACCTAATTTTAATCCTATGTACTTCCAATTAATTCTAGAACACCATTTATATCAATTTTAATTAAAATAATGTAAGGACCCAATTTAATCCAAAAACTCCAATTGTGCAATTTTCTAATTGTTGGGCACTTTTATACAAAAGTGTATTAAGGTGTCCACACCCTATTGGACCAAACACCTGAAGAAACCCCATTTTCCTTCATTGACCGGCCATGTAAATTTTCTCCATAATATAGGAGTGTATAACACTCAAACATCAACCCCTCATCAAACCTTAGCCCTCCATTTTTTGAAACAAACCAAATCCTAGCCCTTTAAAATATCTACATGAAAAAAATGAAACCCAATTCCAAGGATGTTGACCGGCCCAACTTTTTAGGTCAACCTCAACCCTACTTCTTTACATATAAATATAACTTTTCATTGTTTTTTTTATTCACCTAAAACTTAACCTAGCCGAACCCCTCATCCCCTCTACTGTTCATCTTCTTCCTAACCCGCCTGATCACAGCCACCACCGTCGAGTCCTCGATCGAGTAGCCCTCGCCTGAGCACTTTCCAACCCGCGGCCATCAGCCCCGTCCCGCCTGTGCGCCATCACCAACCGGACCTCGCCGGATCCCTCACCACTGACATCGCCATTAACACCGACGTCGTTCTCCTCCATCGAAACCATATTCACGACCCCGCTGAGCATTAGCCCATCGACCTCGCCTGAGCCCGACATAACATGTGCCGCCACCGTTATTTCCCTTCAACAACTGAACACCCAACTGCACCGAGTAGTCCTCCTCCTGATCACCCGCCTGAAACCGACTTCCCTCGACGCTGAACTGACGACCCCTCGACGACAGCAGCACCCTCCCCCTCACGACTCACCTGAGCAGGGATCGAGCCTCGCCTGAGCAACAGTAACAGCAGGAGCAGCCGAGCCTCTCAGTGACGCAACCGAGCGCCACCTCGACGTCGAACACCCCCTCATTCATGTGTGCGCAGGTTTGGGTTATTTTCCTTTATGTTGTGTAAATGTACGTATGAATGATGTTAGGATTTTAGCATGTTGTGTCATGACAAGTTTATTAGATGTTGATTGCAAGAGACCATGCAAATAAACCAAAACTCGTATGTGTATACGTATGTGTATGTGTATTATAATCAAATTGGTATATATATATATATAAATATATTGTACGGGAATTAAATGCTAATACTAGATGTGACTATATATGCTATATGACCCTAGGTTAATTATGGATATCCCGTATTTACACTTGACTATATGACCCTGAAAGTTGTGAGTTGACTGCCTTATGTACGCTGACGTACTGGCTAGATATATGATAGTGAGTGGCTGTATGATTGCACAACATTTGAAGACGTGACACCCATGCAGTTAGACGCACATTCGACCCTGCTAGTGGACCATTGTCACCCCTAGCATAGTCTCTAAGTTCAGTATATTTATGATTGTGTGCATGTTAGTGTATCGACTGATGCAATATTATTATTAAATGATGTCTATAGGACTGTTGGATTATTCAGACAAGACCTCAGAAATAGGACATTGGTATTTTCAGTAGAGGACCACGGGCGAGTACATTCTCTGACAGTTTTTATTATATTGATTATCTCTTTGATTCTAGTTGTATAGCGTACATGATTCTGACACTATGTATACACGAGTTGGCATCATAGAGACCGATCACGAGGAGTCATGATTTGAATCCATCGTGCTAGCTGGGGATGGAGAGATATTAGTAGCTTATGTGATCATACACAACTCTACATGCATCATAGCTCACCCACACCTCACGTCGGTGCAGCCTGACCATTACATGCCTCATAGCCTGTTACATATGATTAGCCTGACTATTGCTCGCATTATAGCTATCCGGATGGTTAGCCTGATCTTACATGAACCATAGCTAATCATATATAACAAACCTGATCAGTCCCAAGCCGATCACATGATATGCTGAAGTTTTACACACTTAGCTAGATAGTCTATACATGTATCTCTAGTTTATTGATCTAGCATTTTCCTATGTTCTAGTTACTGTTCTAGCATTCACTTATATTCCAGTTCATTGTTCTAGCATGCACTTGTATTCTGTTCATTACTAGTTGTACCATTGGTGATGACATATGCTCCAGTATTTCTTATTTCCACTATTTCATTATTCCAGTATTATTTATTGCCAGTATTTATATCCATCTTGTATGTCTTTACACTGTATCATAGTTTTTGTTAATATATGTGGAACTGCTGTTAGAGCTTGTACTTCGCTCCAATCTTGACTGGATATATTTTTCTAGAGGATCTTGAGGATTTTTGTCCTACACATTATGGACCAGGTATAGATATAGACTACATAACAGAGAGCTTAGATGAGTCCATTCCTGTAGAGGAGACACTACCTACAGCTATTTAGACAGTTATTATTTTATGCGTTTGAGACTTATTTGAGTTTATGTCGAGACTTATGTTAAGTTTAAATGGAGACTTGTGGAGATTTTTATGTTGGACAGCTAGACTGTGGTTTATCTCTGTTTTGAGACATTGCGTTTGATTATGTCATTCTTTTTTATCTTTTATCGTGTCATTATATTCTTATAGCTATTGTGATTGAGTATATATTATGAGCTGTTGAGAGATGTTTATTTTATTATACTCCTTATGGAGTCGATATCATTGACAGGTTGTGAGTTATCTTTAGTATTATTGAGACCTAGACAGTGTTCTACCACCGATGTTGCAATGTAGGCTGGACGTACCCACGACTCATGCCCAAATTTCGGGTGCGGGTCATGACAAATACAGTCTATGTGATTTAGAGTATAAGTTCGATATGTGATCGGCTTGGGTTGCACATGATTATTTTACAGTAACTTGATTATACATGGGATGTATAATCGTCATATACATGATTACGCTAAGAGATTAAACATATAACCAACTTCTACTCTTTCGCCCCAACCAATACTCATGGATCCAATTACGATATGTTACGCACATGATTATAATAATAGCACACTGAGCACATGAGATACTATGAGCACATGAATAAACATAAATAAATATAAGCACAAGAATACCCGATGCACACGATAAAGTACATATGTAAGGAGTATCTGATGTACACGATAAAGGGACAAAATCTTCTAACGGGATCCATATAGTACCAATCTGTGTAACCATGTGTCAAAGTCAGGTATCACAGTTCTAGAATAAGTAATATATACACTATCATATAATAAAAACTAACAAAAAAAATACTCACCTGTGGTCCTGAGCAAATGGTATATCTCGATATCTGAGCTGGTGTCACACAGACCTATGTATGAGATATCATGTCATTAGGGTGTAAGGAAGTGATAATCATGCTAAATGAGTTAAAATATTCTTTCTAGGCCATTTCTAGGTCATACTAGTCAAACTAGGTCGAACTAGCTACTTCTAGGTTGTATAAGTCCATATACAAGTTATTTGGCCCATACCTTACCTACCTAGACTATACTAGCTATATTAGGATACTAGAGTATCATACCTATTAAGTATCAAAAGATACAAGTATATATATATATATATATATATATATATATATATATATATATATATATATATATATATATATATATATATATATATATATATATATACTAGTTATCCCTTAGCTAAAATTAACTCTATATTGATTACCATGGTTATCACAATGTAACTTAGACTAATATCAAACTCATATTAACCTATTCACTAACCAGTGTATATCTAACTAATACATACTAACTAACACTAGCTCTCATACAAAATATATTAACTAATATTCATAATGACACTTAACTAATATATCTACTTATAACTGATATTAGTAACTATATATATTAATTGGTATCAAATGTATGTACTAACTAATATATTTACAACTAACTAGCTAATAACACTAATAATTACTAACATGACTAATTGATACTTGTTAGCACTAACTAAGATATCAAATGATACTCACCTATCTATAATGACACTGAAACTCTGCACACTTGATACACATATCTGTATATACCCATACTACTCACCTCGGTGATACTGCCTATATTCCAATATTTTATATTAGGCAACATTCCCCCCTTCACTAATCTCACTGCTGCCTAATATCACTATCCAAATAAACCTACAAACCTTACTCTACTCGAGCTCCACCACACATGCACTTGCAAATCTCCACCCCTTACCTGTTCTAAACTGAACATACTGTAACTGACCTCAGTGCAAGAACTGAACCTTCCTCAAAATAGATCCCGAGCTCATCGCCTATTACTGCCACTACAATAACCTATTGATAACCCAATTATTGTTACACAATGTGCAATGCACTCCCCGAGAACCCATATCCCTGTGCCAACATGAATATAAACTGAACATTATTTGATACACAACTAACCTTTGCACTTAACTTCACATTTTAGTGCCCAATTTACTACTGTAAACTAAAGCAGTGCAAACAGTGGATTGTAAACCACAACACAGCAGGTATTGTTGTTGATACTTGGTTTATTCTCCCCCCCCCCCTTATAGCAATCATTACCCTTCAATAATGCAAAAACTCTGATGTAGTTGTTGCTATTGACCTACTTCTCACTATAATCTCCCCACACCCTCAACTCCTACATGCACACATACATGACTGGAGGCAATTCACTCTAACTTGTTGTAATTTTAGTTGAACAGACATTCTCACACACCTATGAATAAGATACCCACACATAACACATACTTATATATATATATATATATATATATATATATATATATATATATATATATATATATATATATATATAAGACACACATACACCATATACCTATATATGCACACTAGTGTTAATTAATCAAACACCTAGAGTGTATTATTGAGATACTCATGATACACACCTATACCAAGCACCAAAACTCACCAATTCCCATGATTATCAATAATACGTAAAAATAATAACTACATATAGCTAATATAATCATCTACAAAGGAAATTGAAGAGAAATTACACTCACATGCATAAATTCTCTAAAATGAGTTCCCGTATCATAGCGTATCATAAAATATCATGATACGCTCTACTCGTATCTAATTGTGGATACATAACTAGCCCTACACTATCAATCTAAGTCTAATTAGATCTTGTTGACCTAATCATAAATACTTGGTGCACCAATCTCCAAATTCTCCCAAATTGGACAAAAACCTCCATGTAGAAGTCATAATAGAGGTCAAATGAACCTAGTTCTTGTTCCTATGGGTATCCTTAAGCCATGAAGGGCTCCTTATGGTCAAATGCATGAATTAGAGTATAAATGAAAGAGAAATCAGAATTATACCTATTGGGAGATAGATTTCCAATGAATACTCAAATGTACACAATTAGGACACTAGCTACTTGCCAAATCCTTCTTCTCCAAGTGCTCTTGCCAACCTCAAGCTTCTAGTCTCCCTAGATGGTGAAATTGGAAGAGAATGAGAGTGAATTAAGAAAAATTGGTGGAGGGATGAGTCAATTTGGGAGAGAACACAATTGGGGATCTAATGGAATGAAGAATGAAGATGAGAGAGAGTATTCCCCCCTCCTATAGTGGTCGGCCCCCCTTTACCCTCTCCCAAGCAACACTCAATGACAAATATGCCTCCACTAATACTTATGTAGGTAATTAATTAGGAGGGCTATATTAGGAAACGTCTAATCCTAATGAAAGTTTAATTAAAACACCTAATTAATTAAGAGGGTTGAGTCTAATGGGCCTAGCCTAAATGTTGGAATCAATATGTCATGACAAGTCTAATTAGGTCCACTAGGAGGGTCAAATCCAATAAATATTCTAGCTATTAACCTATAATAATATTAGCTATATATATTATAAAATGCACATTATTATAAATAAAATATAACAAAATATATATATATATATATATATATATATATATATATATATATATAATATGCAAATGACAAAAACCCCTATTCTAGAAATGTGGTAGTGACAAGTCTACCCTCCTTATAAAAATTTTGTCCTCAAAATTTAAAGAAGGAACTATCACTACAACAACAATCACAGTAAGAAAAGAAATTACCTCACGGCTCAAAAATATAAGGGTATTTCTCGCGCATCTTGGCTTCCCTCTCCCAGGTAGACTCCCCCGAAAAGTGATGCCTCCATGCGACGCGTGCCAAGGAAATCGTCTGGTTCTATAGCACATTCTCCCTGTGATCCAGAATATCCACCGGCTGCTCCGGATAACTAAGATTCGGACCCACCTCGATCTCTGAGTGATCCAATACATGGCTAGGGTCTGCCATATATCGTCTCAGTTATGACACATAGAAAATATTGTGCACTCCCTCTAGTGTAGGCGGCAAGTCTAGTCTGTAGGCCACTGCACCGACCCTCACAAGATTACTGAAGGGTCGATGTACCGTGGACTAAGCTTTCCGTCTCCACCAAAGCGAATCATGCCCCATGTTGGAAAAATCTGCAAGAACACCAAATCGCCAACCTAGAACAAAAAATACAGCCTTAAATACACAATCTAAAATAAGCAATATAAACAAAACATATACCTCAAACTCTAAAGGTCTTCGGTGGCTGTCGGCCCAATGCCGATGTCTATCCTGCGTCACCCAAAGTCTATCTCTAATAAGCTTTACTTTTTTATCTGTGTCAACAACCATCTCTGGCCCTAACAAGGCTCTCTCACCAATATCATCCCAAGATAGAAGAGTATGACTTCTTTGTCCATATAAAGCCTCGAATGGTGATATCTCAATACTAGTCTGGTAACTGTTGTTGTAAGCAAACACTACCAGGTAAAGATCATCCTTCCAAGAGCCTCTAAATTCCAAATCATAAGTGCAAAGCATATCCTCAAGAGTCTGTATAGTCCTCTTTGACTACACATCTTTCTAGGGTGATATGCGGTACTAAACTTGAGCTAGGTGCCCAAGCTCGCCTTTAAACTCCTCCAGAAGTGGAATATGAAGCAACTATTCCGATCCGAGATAATGCTCACAGGAACTCCATGCAATCTAATAATCTTTTGCACATACATCTTCGCTAGCTTCTCCGTAGACGTACCCACTTTGAATGACAAAAAGTGAGCTAATTTGGTTAATCTATCTACGATGACCCAAATTGTGTCTTTTTCTCCTAGAGAACAAGAAAGCCTTGAAATAAAATCCATGGTCACATGCTCTCACTTCCAATCTGGGATGGGTAAAGGCTGAAGTAAACCTCCTGGCCTCTGCCTCTGTGCCTTTACCTACTGGTACACTAGACACCTGAATACGAAGCATGCCATATACCGCTTTATACCATACCATCATACATGCTCCTTCAGGTCATTATACATCTTGTTGGCACTTGGATGCATAGATTACTGAGATCGATGTGCCTCCTGAAGAACCTCCTCATGCAACTCTCCACTCGGCATAGATAATCTGGTACCGTGATACAATGATCCATCATCAACGATGGTGAAGTCCTCTGATAATCCCATTTGAACCAGCGCCATGATACTCCTCAGAGACTCATCATTATATTTTGTAGCCTTGATCATGTCCATCAGTTCAGACTGTATCTGCAATCTCCATATCTGTGCCTCGATACCAGGAACTAGCACCTCAATGTCCAAACTCTCAAGATCGGCCAATAAGTGTCTATTTGTAGTCAAGTATATAGCCACTAGGTGCCTACTCAAGGCGTCAGTGACTATGTTGGACTTTCTCGGATGGTACTACAATGATATATCGAATTCCTTTATCAACTCCAACCACCGTTATTGTCTCATATTCAGCTCTTTCTATGTAAACACGTACTTCAAGCTCTTGTGGTCTGTAAAGATCTTCATACGCCCTCCGTATAAATAATATTTCCATAGATTTAGAACGAAATGGCTGCTGCCAACTCCAAATTATGGGTAGGGTAATTCTTCTCATGATGAAGTAATTATCTAGAAGCATAGGCAATTACCTTACCATTCTGCTGTAAGAGACAACTTAAACCCTTTCCTGAAGCATCACTATAGATAGTTAATCCACCTGATCCCGATGGCAATGTCAACACTGGAGCTATCGTTAATCTCCTATTTAGCTCATCAAAAGCGGCCTGACAATCCTCTGTCCAAAGAAAATCCATATCCTTTCTAGTCAGCCTAGTCATCGGCTCTGCAATTTTGGAGAAGTCCTATACGAATCTCCTGTAATAATCTGCTAGTCCCAGAAAACTCCAAATCTCAGCTACTGAACTTGGAGTAGCCCACGACTCCACTGCTAAAATCTTTTTTGGGTCAACTGAGATCTCATCTCCTATCACCATATGTCCAAGGAATTCAACATTGTCCAGGAAGAACTCGTACTTCAAGAGCTTACCATAAATTTTCTCCTTCCTGAGAGTCTCCAGAACTATCCTTAGGTGCTCCTCATTCTCCTCTTGGGTCTGCGAATACACCAGAATTTCATCAATAAATACTACCAAAAACTTATTAAGATAATGGTGAAATACCTTGTTCATCAAATTTATGAATAGCGTTGGGGCATTGGTCAACCCAAATGGCAACACCATGAACTCAAACTGGCCATACCGAGTCCAAAAAAGCTATCTTCAGAATATTCTCCTTCTTCACTTTTACCAGATGGTAGCCTGACCTCAAGTCTATCTTCAAAAATACCTTTGCTCCGCTCAACTGACCGAATAAATCGTCTATCCTCGGCAGCAGATATTTGTTCTTGATAGTGAGGTTATTCAGAGCCCTGTAGTCAATACGCATGCGCATCGACCCATCCTTCTTCGGTAAAAACAATACCGGAGCACCCCACAGTGATGAACTAGATCTGATACAGCCCTTATCCTATAACACATCTACCTACTTTTTTAACTCTGCCAGTTCACTGTTGTTGACTCTATAGACGTATTAAGATATCGACTTTGTGCCTGGCACCAAGTCTATAGAGAACTTCATATCTCAGTTTGGCGGCAAGCCCGACAACTCCTCCTGGAAAACATCTATAAATTCTGCTATCAATAGATGTGGTGGTTCTTTCTCATCCACCATGGCTCCATATATAGCACCCTCACTCTAATTCGCTGCTCCTCTGACAATCTCAAACTCTGGCCCTCTTGGCGGTCTAAACAATACGCCGTCTCTACTATAATCTATGCTATCATGGTGCCTACTTAACTAATCCATCCTGAGTACTATGTTGTAACTCGAAAGTGGCATTACGATTAAGCACGTACTCAACTCCCGGCCACCCAGGGTAACTCTTCGATCCTTGTAAACATCACTGACCAGGATAATGCCATCCCCGGTCATGATCTTGCAAGTCCTAGCCAAAGGTTCAGCCTCTAAACGATGCTTAAGAAAAAAAGATACGGATACAAAGATATAGGAAGTACCAGAATCAAATAAAGCATAAGCTGGACAAGAATCAAGAAAAAATGAACCTGAAATCACATCCCCTACTGGCTCGGTCTCCTCGACCGTCATGGATAATGCTCGCCCCTGATGTACACCTCGTTGATGCTGGTGTTGAGCGAATCTTTGTTGTTGTGTCTGTAATAGAAGTCCCTTCTACTGACCCATAGGTGGCCTCGCTGGTACACCCTGAACTGGAGCTCCACCCTGAGCTGTACATGTGGAAGACATAGGACACTCTCTCAGCTGATGGTCTGCTTCTCCACAAAATAAATACTTGCCCAACATCTTCCTGTATATATCCTATTTGTGCCCTATCTTCTTACAAAATGGGCAAACACAAACTGGCTAGGCTGGCCTCTGTATCTGGTGTGTCTACTATACTGGTGCTCTGATCCGTGCAAGAAATTGTTGTCTCTGTTGTTGGAAATAGGGTCACTTGGCTGGACCCGTACTGCTTCTTCCTTCAAAGATCTCTTGGTCCCACTTGGGCCTCAAACTCAGATCTTTCTTGACCTTGCGGGCCTCCTTCAGGATAGATGTGTATGTCTCATGGCTCAATAAAATGAGAGCCTAAACCTCCAAGTTTATGCCCTCTCTAAAGTGACTCGTCCGGATCTCTGGATCCCTCACCATATAATCTGTATATATATCTAATCTGTTGAACTCTGCGGCATACTCCTCGACCAACATGTTCCCCTACTGGAGTTTCTGGAACTGCCGCTCCATGTCAAGTCTCTCTGTAGGAGGAAAGAACTTTTTCTTAAACAAGTTCTTAAAAATCACCCATGTTAATCCTGGATCAGACATATGTGGCTTATTTCGTAACCATGTACAAGCAATATCCAACATCTGTAAGCATGTTGCCTCCACCTTCAGATCCTCCTCTAGACGGGATAAGCACATGACGCGCTCGATGTTCTCCAACCAATCATCAACATTTGTCCCCTTGAAGTCACGGGGAACCAACTTCTTGAAGTCCTGAATATTGTCTGACTTGGACTAGGTACCCTGTGGCTGTGGAGGAGCTCCTCTTTCTACTGTTGTAATAGCCACCTGGTGGGCTTTCTCAATGCCCTATCTCATCACGTCAGTATGTCGGTGCTGCACCTCAGCTTGGGCCCTCTGGGCCTCCATCATCTCTCAAAAAAGAGCAAATAACTAAGTAGCATCAACTAGCACTAGAGGTGGTGGGGTAAGTCCCTCGGAAGCAACTGAGATATCCCTCTAGACTGAAGGAGGAGCACCCTCAAAAATGGCTGAAGCCCCCACCTGAACCGGTGAAGCAACCCTCTGATCTAGAGAAGGTGAAGTAGTAGCTGCCCTCATCAGAGGTGGTAAAGTAGCCGACCTCAACAAAATTGTGCCAAAGCGATAGGATCTGGTCTTCGACGGCATCTTGAAGATAGTTTCAAAATAAAAAAATCAATAGTGCGCAAGATACGATATCATCAAAGAAGGACAGTAATATTTCAAGAAAGCAACTTATTGAAATTGATAAGGATAGTCAAAACAATAGATTGAAAATGTTCTTAGATGTGATTGAGTATTCTCTCATCCTATATTCCCTAAACCTATTTTCTATAGCAGGCTTGTAGTAATACTCCAAGTCTGGGTACTACTACTAGAGACCTGCATGGGCCACCACAAAAATGTGTCATGACCTGCACCCGGTGTAAGGGCACGAGTACATGGGTACGTCCAGCCTACGCCGCAGCATCGGTGGTAAAACTCTATCTAGGTCAACAATATTATCTAAACATCTCACACAATATATATAAAGTACATGTCAATTATATCTCAACTCCAAAGGGATGAACAATATGATAATATGATAATCAATACTCAATCACAATAAAACTAGAGGAAGATATGGTACGATATAGAATAGACGAATAGAGTAACAAGTCATAATACAAAGTCTCAAATATATATAGAACACATCAAATATCTAAGATATGGTCACATCCAACATAATAATAAAATATCTAAATCTCCTGGATAGCTGGTACTATGCCATCCTGCTCTAAAGGTGCAATCTTAGATAGCTCGCCATCCTGCGGCCCATAGTATGTGGGACACAACTCCTCTAACCAATCATCTGAAAAATATATCCAGTCAGGATTGAAGCAAAGTATAAAACTCTGAAAGTAGTTCCAAATATATGGTAGAAAATATATGACAAGTAATAAAAAAGAATACAATATGCACAAGTAACTAGAAAATAAAAATATAGCTAAAACAGGCAATTAAATATAATAGGAACTGGAAAGGTAAATATAGGCAATATGAAATAAATTGTAAGTAAGAGAACTAGAATACAGTCTATGTGATTTAGAGCATAAGTTTGATATGTGATCGGCTTGGGTTGCACATAATTATTCTACGGTAACTCGATTATACGTGGGATGTATAATCATTATACACATTATTAAGCTAAGAGATTGATCATATAACCAACTTCTACTCTTCCGCCCCAACCAATACTCATGGATCCAATCATGACACGTTACGCACATAATTATAATAATAGCACACTAAGCACATGAGATACTATAAGCACATGAATAAACATAAATAAACATGAGCACAAGAATACCCGATGCACGCGATAAAGTACATATGTAAGGAGTATCTGATGTACACGATAAAGGAACAAAATCTTTTAACGGGATCCATATAGTACCAATCCGTGTAACCATGTGTCAAAGTCAGGTATCACAGTTCTAGAACAAGTAATATATACACTATCATATAATAAAAATTAACAGAGAAATGTACTCGCTTGTGGTCATGAGCAAATGGTATATCTCGATATCTGAACTGGTGTCACACAGACCTATATAAGAGATATCATGTCATTAGGGTGTAAGGAAGTAATAATCATGCTAAATGAGTTAAAATATTCTTTCTAGGCCATTTCTTAGTTATACTAGTCAAACTAGGTCGAACTAGGTACTTCTAGGTTATTTGAGTCCATATACAAGTTATTGCGCCCATACCTTGCCATCCTCACATTTTAATTTAAGGGTAGTTTGGTAATTGACACGAGTATTTTTATTTTAGGATTTATTGAATTTAAATATTGTGCATGTAATTTATTTATTTATTGTATTATTTATTGATTGTTAGTTGTAGATTTATTTTGAACTTGTGTAGTGGACCTAACCCATTTATTAGTTGCATGGACCCAACATTTAGATTAGTTTAGATTGAGCCCATTAAATTAGGCCCATAGATTAGGAGGATGGATTAATTAGTGAAACCATTAGACTAGAACCTTTCCCCTTAATTAATTTTTTTATGAGAGGCCCCAAGGAATATTTTGGACACTCCATATTGCTTGGGAGAGGGTTTATGACCAGCCATTAGAGGAGGAGAGAGAGTGTCTCTCATTTTATTTTTTTATTTCCAAATAGATCTAGATTTTCCCACTTTTTAATTCCTTCATTCCCTCACCATTCCTCACCAAATTGTTATCCAAATTATTTTCCTATTCATCAATTGAGGCTACTACAATAAGGATCTACAAGAAGGAAACAAGGATCTAGAAGGAGGAGGTCAAGATCTAGAAAGAGGAGCTATTTTCCATTTTGGAGATTTTTTTATTAGAAATCTATCTTCCAATAGGTATATTTCAGTTTTTCCTCTTCTAATACATTCTAAATCTGAGATTTAACCATAAGAAACAAACCTACATGCATAGACTACCCATAGGAATTGGTTTTAGGTTCATAGGAGACCTATGGTAGAAGTTATAGACAATTTGGGGCCAATTTTGGAAGAATTTCGAGATTGGCACATGTAATAGTTGTCATTGGGTCTAATAGATCTAAATAGAATTTGATTGCTTGTTTGTAACTAGTGTCATATCCATAATTGGATACATGTAGGCCGTATCTCGTCAATTTGACGAAACGGATTAATTTTGGGGGTTTCCTCCGACACGGAAAGTTGTGCACATTAATTCGTGACACAGACATGTAGTAGATCTAATTATGGTTTGTATATTTCATAATTAGTATTTTAGACTTGCCCGTGTTCTCCGGGATGTGTTTGGTTGTGTGTTGGAGCCGTATCGCAAGCGTATCATAGAATTAATGTGATACGGGTGCGGTGCACTCCACGTGTTTGGTTTATTGTCCTTTTTTTCTATTTGTGGATATATATATATATATATATATATATATATATATATATATATATATATATATATATATATATATATATATATATATATGATATTTATGTAATATATATATGTACTTGTATATATTCATGTGTGTGTTTATATTTATGTGTATGGGTGTATACATAAATATATCTATCTATAGATATATCAGATTGTGTAGGTGTATATATATATATATATATATATATATATATATATATATATATATATATATATATATATATATATATATATATAGGTAGTTGTGTTTATATATATATATATATATATATATATATATATATATATATATATATATATATATATATATATATATATATATATATATAGCTTGTTTTCAATGAGGTTTAGTTCAGTTTTGAGATATTGGGTTTGCAAGGTATCAAGGTAATTGGTTTATAAATAGTTAGCTAGTAGTATTGTTAGTTGGGTTTTGGGTTTGGCATGGAGTTTAAGTATTTAGTTTATGGTTATAGTTAGTATATGAATAATTAAGTAGTTAGTATCTATAGTATGTATGTTTGGTATTAGTACATATACCTATTAGTCATATATATATATATATATATATATATATATATATATATATATATATATATATATATATATATATATATATACTTGTTAGATATATGGTAAGTTATTATGTAGGTATATGTATCTATGTATTGGTATGTATTATATGTTAGTAGTTAATAGTTTTAATAGTTTAGTTATGTTAGTATAGTTTAGTAAATGGGGGTTAGCTATATATATTAGGATTTGAATTACCTTGGGATACCAAGGTAATGTCAAGGTATTGAGGGATACTCAAGGTATTGAGTAATGGGTTAGTTTAGTCTAGTTAGTTACTATAGTAGTTAGTTAGTTAGTTAGTTATATATGTTTGATTATGTAGATAGTTAGATATGTAAACTAGTATATATATGTTATGATTGATAGTTAGTCTCATATACTAATAGGTAGTGTATCTTGATAGTTAGTTATATTAGCTATACATATCTAAGTATGTTAGTATTATAATTAGTTCTATGTTATATTGAGATGTATATATTAGTGTTAGTTATAGATAGTATTAGTTTAGAATTTTATATATATATTGGTATTAGTTATATGTTATAGTTGGGTTATCTCGGGATACCAAGGTATTACCAAGGTATTGGGTCGATACCCAAGGTATTGTGTTTGGATAACGAGATAGGTGCGATACGTATTGGTGCAAGGCCAAATTTCTTGTTTTAATATAGTATTAAGTATAGTTACTTGTATATATATCTAAAATACTATTTTTATATAAATAAACTTGTGCATATTCGGATACGGCTTTTTGAATGCCTTTTAGTATCTTAGCTTGGATTGTATAGCATAGTTTTATAGTATTTTGACTTAGTGACTTAGTTTTAGACTCTAGCAACCTAGATTTCGTCGATTTGACCTAATAATGGCTTTATGACTTAGAATTGCATCAACTTAACTTATTTCTATTTTAGAACCTTGTACTGATGTAACATACCATATATAGGTTGTGTGACACCAACTTGGGCATCGAGAGACACACCTTGCTCAGGACTTCAGGCGAGTATATTTCTTTGTTAGTTTTTATTTCATGATAGTGTATATATCACTCGTTCTAGAACTGCATACTTGATTCTGACACTGGGTTACACGGACTGATACTATATAGATCCCATCAGTAGGTGTTATCCTCTACCATATTCAGCGGGTACTCAGTCACATGTATTTCATTATGTACATCGGATATTAATTTTTATGTGCTTCTTGTGCATCCATTATTTTGTGTGCTAGTGTGACTATATCGTGTTCATGTACGTAATGTGTCATGATTGGATCCATGTGTATTGGTTGGGAAGGGGGAGTAGAAGTTGGTTATGTGATAAAAGCTCTATTGATCTCATGTGCATGTCGATTATACACCTCACGTATAATGGAGTTACCTTTATACCTCATGTGCAACCTAAGCCGATCACATAACGAACTTGCACTCTAAACCACATAGCTATTATTCTTATTTTCTACTTACAATTTATTTTTCGTATTTACTTTCCAGTTCTTATTATGCTTATTGTTGTTTTCTCCTGTATTGTACATTCTTACTACTTGTGCATCTTGTATCCTTTTCAATTGCTCGTTATATATGCTTGATTATGTATTTGAAACTGCTTTCAGAGGTATGTACTTTGCTCCAATCCTGATTGGATATATTTTTTTAGATGATTGGCTTATATAGCAGTGTCCCATATTCTACGGTCTCCAGGATGGTGTATCTTTAGAGGATCCTTTGGTAGACCAGGAGGACTTAGTTGCAGAGTCCGAGGAGGTCTAGTTTATTTGTGTTAAACTTGTATTATATTATATTATATTATTGAGATTCTTTGGGTTGTATATTATTTCAGATTATGGTTTATATCTTATTCTTTCCTTCGCTATTCCATTCATGCTTATCTTCCTTAGTTTGCATTGTGATTGAGTTTAGTTATATTGTGAGATGACATTTTGTTCCTCCGTTTAGAGTTGAGATGATTGACAGGTACCATATTATATTGTTGAGATGCTAGATAGTTAGAAATGAACCAAACAGCGTTCTATCGCCGATTCTGCGACGTAGGCTGGGCGTAACCACGTACTCGTGTCTGAATATCCGGGTGCGGGTCATGACACATTTTTAGTGGTGGCCCATGTAGGTCAGGCTTCGCAAGTTATGCGATATCGTGGAAGTGCGACGGCTTAGTTGTACTACTGTGAGCTTGCGATAGGATATAGGACATAAGACACTAGGATGAGAGAGGTTACTCAATCACAAATTCTTTGAAAGATTCCTGGTATGACTCTTAAGAATCTTATTATAAATTCTAATTCAATTTTTTTCCCTTGTTTTCGTCCGTTCTCACTTGTTTTTATTTTATTTTATTAAATTTGATTCTTGGTGATCGGCCGTTGAATTTAATTCTTTGTGTTTATTGTTGAGTTTGATTTCATATTGAGATAAATTTTATGGGCTAAATTATGGTATCATCTGATGACATATGTTGATGAGGACAGTGAGAAAGGTAAAATATCTGCTTTGGTTATGGTGCCTAGAATTTATCGCAGCCATATTAGCTGGCGTGGCGGAAACGTAGGTACCTGACTTCGGATGTACATATCTTAGTTATGAAATTTAGAATTTCTTGCAGCTATACTAGTCGACACAACAAGGATTCTAGATGACATAATTATAGAGGTGCATACCTAAGTTATGGAATCTATCGTTTATTGCAGGTATGCTTACTGGCATAGCGAGAATTCTGAGTGTCATAATTTTGGACAGACATGTATGATTATCAGATTGTATTTTAAATTGGTTCTTAAATTATCATCTCAATACTTATCCAATTCTGTTATTATAGGACTTTGTTCCATCAATTTTTTAGCTTAGCAGTAGAGATACCTTCAGTTCTTTAGTCTAGTTCCTTATAGAGCTTTATTTTATTAAGGTTCCTTGTTAGTGTGATAATTGGTGACTTGCAATTAGGTTTGTATCTTTAGTATCAGTATTGACTGTTGGGAGTGTGGCTTGTGAGCCTGTAAGTGGTTCTTGGTTGGGCATGTGAGCAATATACATAAATCTAGAGATAATCCATAGCGTAGTACCTTGTAGCAATAGTTCTATGATAATGTGTCATTATAGTTAGTACTGATACTATAGGTAGAAAGGGGAGTAAAGAGTATCAGTGATGGTTCCAGGAGTTAGTATCAGAGTCAACATGCCAGTTCTGGATAGTCATGAATTCATGTGGTTGAGTGATCCATGTAAACAATTAAGTATTAAGGAAATTGTGTTGGAAATTAATGGAGCATAATATTCAATTTGGTGGTTGATACTTGGGTGTGTCAAGAGTAAAAAAATATGTATATGCATAAAGGGTATTAGTAAGTGTGCCATAGTAGGAGGGCACCCATAAGTGTATAGGAGAGTGTAAAGGAATAAGAATACATTGTGCTAAGGTAGCAGGACTTGTGTTACAGGTAAAAGTAGAGCATTTATGTGAGTAGATAGGAGTGTACCAGTAGATGACTAGTGATGGGTATATCACCTGATATTCAGACCAGTGATGTGTTGGAAGCAGTATGTGAAAGAATATCTAGAAATTGTATGCAGAATGCACAGTGGGTGATGAGTGTCAGTGTGGAAGTTCATGAGTATCAGAAAGTGGAAGCCTGAGTATTAGAAAATTTTCAATAGTATATCGTGGGTTGAGAAATATCAAGATTGGTCATGGAAGATATGTAGCGTATCACTGATTAGTGTATCAGTCTGTAAAGGGTTTAAGGAGAGATATATATACATCAATAGAGATATTGAACCATGTACCTACCTTTGAGAGTGAAGTAAAATATGTATATTATAGAAGTTAATAAGTAGAGCATTGGATGCAAGTGATTATGAGTTCTAGTGAGTATGATAAGATGATCTAATGATAAACTAGTGTCCTAGAACATTAAGGGCATATGTGATGTAGTTAGGAAGCTAGTGTTACTATATCAAGAGTACTAGTGTTTCTATATCAGGATTAGTTGAGTAATGTGCTAGTAACAGTAAGTACATTGTGTGATAATATTAGATTGGTGTATCAGTTAATATGGATAGAAGTACATTTGGAAGTAATAATGCAAGTGATCCAGGCAATAGAGGAGAGAGGCAATTTATTTATAGAAGTAAGTTTAGTATGTATAGTACCTTGCTAATTTTGAGTATAGAGGTTGTATGTATCAGGGAATAGTACGAGGGGTATAAGGATACCAGTGGAAAATCATGACGTTGTAATGGCTAGAAGATAATTGTGTATTTATTGTGATACTAATGTATAGATGAGAACCTTGGGTGATTAACAAGTATTAGAGAATGAGTTACACCAAGCATCAGATAGAAAGAGTATCCTAGTAACAAGAGCCAGAGTATCTCAAGTATTATGATAGTTTAGGCACAAGCATTTCAGTATAATAATATAGAGGAGAGAAATGAGTAAACTTGGTATGAGGATGTCATCTAAAAAGCATATAAGAGCTGGTGCCTTGTGTAGACAGTAACAAGATTTGAGTAAGGTATCATATTAGGAGTACTTAAGTTGGACAAGGGTGTGCAAATAAAACACATGATTGAAAAGTATACAAGTATTCCTTGCAAGAGAATTGTTGAGAAATTTTGGTGATTACAAGAATTGAAACAGATAAAGGAGGTAGTATCTTAGCAGTATTTTGTATAGTATCCTAGGTAGCAAGTGCCAGTGAATTAAACATGTCCATGACCTAGAACTATAGTATATCACTAGTATTTGGTAACCCTCAGTATTAAGAATATTTTGACTAGGTTGATAATTAGTGAATGCTTAGTGTGTGATGGAATAGGCCACATATGTCATAGCAGGTTATCTCGCACCAGTAGAGGAAGACACCACAGCATGACAGTGACTGAAATTCATGATAGTTAGAGTATGATTTTCTCTTCTAGTAGAATGGTACGATTGTATGTTATATGATATGACTATTTTAGACTGTGATTGATGGGGGTTTGACACTAGTAAAATTTATATGACTGGCCCAAGAGAAAGGGGTGAGAGTTTTAATTTCGTGGACAAAATTTTTCTCAGGAGGGTAGGATTGTCACCCTCACATTTTTATTTAAGGATAGTTTGGTAATTGGCACGAGTATTTTTATTTTAGGATTTATTGTATTTAAATATTGTGCATGTAATTTATTTATTTATTGTATTATTTATTGATTATTAGTTATAAATTTATTTTGGACTTGTGTAGTGGAGCTAACACATTTATTAGTTGTATGAACCCAACATTTAGATTAGTTTAGGTTGAGCCCATTAAATTAGGCCTATGGATTAGGAGGATAGATTAATTAGTGAAACCATTAGACTAAAACCTTTCCTCTTAATTAATTTTTTCATGAGAGGCCCCAAGGGGTATTTTGGACATTCTATATTGCTTGGGAGAGGGTTTATGACCAGCCATTAGAGGAGAAGAGAGAGTGTCTCTCATTTTATTTTTTATTTCCAAATAGGTCTAGATTTTTTCTCTTTCCAATTCCTTCATTTTCTCACCATTTTTCACCAAATTTCCATCCAAATTTCTTTCCTATTCATCAATTAAGGCTATTACAATAAGGATCTACAAGAAGGAAACAAGGATCTAGAAGGAGGAGGCCAAGATCTAGAAAGAGGAGCTATTTTCTATTTTGGAGATTTTATTAAAAATCTATCTCCAAATAGGTACATTTCAGTTTTTTCTCTTCTAATACATTCTAAATCTGAGATTTAACCATGAAAAACTAACCCACATGTATAGGCTACCCATAAGAATTAGTTTTAGGTTTATATGAGACCTATGGTGGAAGTTATGGGCAATTTGGTGCCAATTTTAGAAGAATTCCGAGATTGGCACATGTAGTGGTTGCCATTGGCTCTAATAGATCTAAATGATATTTGATTGCTTGTTTGTAACTAGTGTTTTATACATAATTGGATACGTGTAGGCCGTATCTTGTCAATTTAACGCAACGAGTTAATTTTAGGGGGTTTCTCCGATACGGGAAGTTGTGCACATCAATTCTTGACACGGACATGTAGTGGATCTAATTATGGTTAGTATATTTCATAATTAGTATTTTAGACTTGCTCGTGTCCTCCGGGATGCTTTTGATTGTATGTTGGAGCCATATCGCAAGCGTATCATAGAATTAGTGTGATACGGGTGCGGTGCACTCCACGTGTTTGGTTTATTGTCCTTTTTCTATTTGTGCATGTGTATTTATATGATATTTATGTAATATATATATTTACTTGTATATATTCATGTGTGTGTTTGTATTTATGTTTGAGGGTGTATACATAAATATATCTATCTATAGATATATGAGATTGTGTAGGTGTATATATATATATATATATATATATATATATATATATATATATATATATATAGCTAGTTTTCACTGAGGTTTAGTTCAGTTTTGAGATATTGGGTTAGCAAGGTATTAAGGTAATTGGTTTATAGATAGTTAGCTAGTAGTATTGTTAGTTGGATTTTGAGTTTGGTATGGAGTTTAAGTATTTGGTTTACGGTTATAGTTAGTATATGAATAGTTAAGGTAGTTAGTATCTATAGTATGTATGTTTGGTATTAGTATATATACCTATTAGTCTAGATAATTATATATATATATATATATATTGATAGTTAGTCTCATATACTAATAGGTAGTGTATCTTGATAGTTAGTTATATTAGCTATACATATCTATATATGTTAGTATTATAATTAGTTCTATGTTATATTAAGATGTTATATTAGTGTTAGTTATAGCTAGTATTAGTTTGGGATTTTATATATCTATTGGTATTAGTTATATGTTATAGTTGGGTTACCTCGGGATACCAAGGTATTACCAAGGTATTGGGTCGATACCCAAGGTATTGAGTTTGGGTATCGAGATAGGTGCGATACACATTGGTGCAAGGCCAAGGTATCCTAAATTCTTTGTTTTAATATAGTATTAAGTATAATAACTTGTATATATATCTAAAATACTATTTTTATATAAATGAACTTGCGTATCATAGGATACGACTTTTTGAATGCCTTTTAGTATCTTAGCTTGGATTGTATATCATAGTTTCATTGTGTTTTGACTTAGTGACTTAGTTTTAGACTCTTGCAACCTAGATTTCATCGGTTTGACCTAAAAATGGCTTTATGACTTAGAATTGTATCAACTTAACTTATTTCTATTTTAGAACCTTGTACTGATGCAACATACCATATATAGATTGTGTGACACCAGCTTGGGCATTGAAAGACACACCTTGCTCAGTACTTCAGGCGAGTATATTTCTCTGTTAGTTTTTATTTCATGATAGTGTATATATCACTCGTTCTAGAACTACACACTTGATTTTGACAATGGGTTACACAGACTGGTACTATATGGATCCCGTCAGGAGATGTTATCCCCTACCGTGTTCAGCGGGTACTCAGTCACATGTATTTCATCGTGTGAATCGGATATTGATTTTCATGTGCTTCTTGTGCATCCACTATTTCGTGTGCTAGTGTGACTATATCGTATTCATGTACGTAACTATAAAACCCCATATTTTTAAATATTATATTTGTTTAATTAATCATGGAAATTATTTATATTATTTCGTAGTTAATTAGATAATATATATTATTGATTTAATTACCTAGATAAATTAATCATTTAGAATTATTGTACAAAACTACTATTTTATTTTAGGAATATATGTGGAAGAGTAATAGAATTTTTTTAGAGTTTAATTTAGGTACAAATACATTTTTTATATACCTCAAATATATACATAAATAATAAATAGTTATTAAATATGATAGTAATAATAATAATTGGTTATAATAATAATAATAATAAGTGTTAGTTATAATAATAATGTAATAATAATAATAATAATAATAATAATAATAATAATAATAATAATATTAGTAGTAATAGAATAATAAAAGAAAAGAGCAAAGAAAAAAAAGATTAAAACCTTAATTACCTAACCCCTAATTAAATCCCTAAGCTAAAAACCTAGATCCTAATTACCCAAGTCCTTAAACAACACCTCAGCCCAGAGAATCACCCCGCCCGCGTTTGGCACCCCGCGGCCCAGGTCTTTCCCTCCCTGCTCTCCTCATATATATATATATATATATATATATATATATATATATATATATCTCCACCTCCGTGCAGCCAACCTGACCCTGGACCACCGCGTCGCCGTCGGAGCACCATCGGCCGGCAGCACGTCCACGTCACCCGCGAGCAGGCCGCGCAGATTGACAGCGAACACCCCTCCTTTACGTGCTGTTTTTTGCCTCCTCGCTCGACCAAATTCAGATCCGCCTTCGTCGGTATAATCACCCCCTATCCCTCTCTAAACTTCGTTAAATAGTTTCCTTCGAGCAGCATTATTAACTAGGTAGAAATCGACGCCAAGTTTAGGAAAAATTATGTTTTAAACTGCTCTAAAAAAACTGCTCCAACGGCATATATTTCGAGGCCGATATCTCCCAACGTAGACATCCAAATCGAGATCTATATTTTTTTGTGTAAAGCCTATATAACCGAGATCACTTCCTGTTAATTACATTATTTTTAATTTATGTTAAATACAGAATTAAATTAGGTTAAAAATTAGAAAAACTTATTTTTAAAATATTAAACTTGTGATACGGAGCGCGCCCCGCCAAACGGGATCGCCTCGTCGCATACCAATTACACCAAAAGGTGCGTATGGTATGTCCTGACGTGTGGGCCTTCGCGAAAACTAATTTGGACGTGTGTGCGCGTCAGAATTATCCCGTATCCGCAAAAAGGCCATGTATCGTAACTTTTGCAAAACATCGTACCATTTAGTGTACGCTCGTCAGAATACGACAAAACTTGTACCATTGGATTCGTGGTATCATGCTGGTCCTGTGACCCAAGTTTCACGCAATTCTGAGATAGTTGACCAAGCCGTCTATTAGCGGGCCCTACGGTTGACTTTTTGGGCGAATTTGTGTTCAGCTCACCGGAATCCAAAATTGGACGTGCCGATGAGTCCGTATTGACTTTTAAAAAATTTTTGACCTATAATTTGTCCCATTTAGAGACCTTTATCCCTGGCACACTTTTCGGTGCAAAGTGGCCCATATGTGGAGCCCACTTTGATCCAAAATTACCGTTTTGCCCTTGTATCCAAATTGGACAAAATGGTAGTATTTTCTAGCTATCTTGCTTATTCTGGGAACGTTGGTAATATTTATTTCAGCATCCGGAGACGTTTATTCTGATGCCATAGTTCTGAGCCATTGTGCCTGACGTCTGGACGCTTATACTTTTCAGCTTTCTTGCCAGGCAAGATACCTTGCCAAATTGCTTATAGTACTTTGCATGCTTATTATATTTTTATATATTTATTGCATGTATGTTTTCTTTTCGTCATAATTATATACTATATATATGTTGACACACACTTGACACATAGTATCATGGGAGGGGAGGACAATCAGTAGGCGTATGGGCTATAACCACTCTGGTAAACCGTAGTAACTAGCACGCACTATGGTAGTCGTGTCCGATGGTCGCTACCCTCGCGGTATGTCAGCTGATGGTGTCACGATAGTCGCTACCCTCGCGGTATGACGACTGATGATGTCCCTGACGTGTGTGTGAGTTGTGAGATTATATAGAGTAGCCTACCCATGCCCATACGTCAAAAAGTTGTCCTCATTATGCATATTCATATAGATTATCTTGTACAGCGTACTTATATATTTTCTATCTATTATGCATGTTTACTGTATTCAAATTGGCATGCTTCTATGTATCTTGTTACGTCCCTCTGAGGACCTGGTCCTTTTCCAGGTGTAGATGATCTTGACTATCTGTAGGAGCACGAATCAGGATTCGCTACTTATCTCTTTCGAGGAGGTCTTCTCTTCGGGTCTCATTGTTCATTAGATGTTCTTATGTGGTTTCCCTTATATTCTAGTTTGGTAGTGGATTTGTTTCCATCCGACTATCATTCTTTGATACTTCATATTAAGATTCAGTTATATAGTAGATTGGTTATTTATTTCTATTTGATTCTGTGGATGAGATTTAGTTATGCCCTATGACTTGTGACAATATATATACCACATGTGAGTTATTATTCATACTACAGTGTGCATGTGTATTATGGTATCCATATATTGGGGTTGTCATATACATACGGCTGACATGCTTACGTATTTCTAGTCCTACATATTTTATGACTGGGACGTGACATATTTTTGTGGTGGCCCATGCAGGTCGATAGTATATTGTCTTGGTTACGTTACTATACCAGGCAAGCCTGCAAATAGGATTAGAGTATAGGATCTCATCCATATTTGACTATGACTCACCTTCCTTCCAGTCTGTTCTATTTAAATAATTGTATCATGCTTGATTCATGTACTTCCCGAATAGTTCCTTGAGTATAGCCTTCTGCTAGAATATAGGAATCCTTGTTATTATGATGATAATTAGGGTAATATTCCTACTAAGAATACAACTAGAATATTGATACATCACTAAGTTTAAAATACCTAATGAACCCTAGAATCCCTTACATATAGATTAATTGACCACTACCCCCTTGATATATTTATGAAGGACTTGAGGGTAGTATAGACACTACTAAGGTTAGTTATAAATTTGACCATATTGTTTGATCCTAGTATTGAGGAACCAATAGAAATTCAAGATTGAACATTAGGACTAAACCTAACTCTCATAGTGAGATAATATTAGAACTATAAATTTAGATCATTGTCTTGATATTAGCAGAACAGTACCTTAGGAAGCCAAGAGGAAAGAATATAATATTTTTCTTGATCATACCTCGAACACAGAGATTAGCATACCACATTTCCGTAAGAAACCATTATATTATCAACAGCCTCTTATTTTAATTTCATATCTTGTTCCTCCGAAACCTTAACGCTCGATATTTGTGCGACGACTAAAATTTTCTTTCATCTTTCAATTCGTGCTACCTAACGCTTTCGATTGTAGGCCAAGTGATTTCCATTTATGTTAGGATATATAGTTTGCTAGATTTATAGTTGTTAATCTTGAATTTTGAAATTATGTGCTTAATAGTTAGAACTTGATAGTTGTGTTATTTATTTGGATTGTGATTTTATGATTATATTTTTGTTTCAAATCACGTAATTTGTACCTTCCCTCATCATAATCCAGCGTACTTATATTTTCTGAACTACCTCGACTTATGCTGCTAATATAGCCTAGTTTTGCAAGCTTATTCTTTTATCGAGCTTGTTCATGATATATGTATTATTGGGTGCACACACTAATACAATTGTCTATTTAGAATCAGTGTATTATGGTCTGATCAACCTTAGTGCTCTTGGTTTGCTCTTCGCATGACTACCTTACGTGGATTGAGATATATAGTTGACTCAACTTGTTAGATGAATATACTTGCCCTATAGACAAGTCAGAGCAAATCATATCAGGTACATAACTGTTCTGATATGAACATGTGAATAGGAATTTACCAAAAATAAGATTTTAATCCACAACTGCCTTGACAACTCTCTTTTGAATTCTTAAAATTGCCTTGAACCCCGTACTTGTATTCTATCACCTCCTTTTTAAATTCTTTATTATTGTTCTGTCTTTCCCTATTTTGGAAAGACAAACGCTCGTACTTGGTATAATTTTGATACACGGAGACTACCAGATATACCCCATAGGCCAATCATATTACTTGGTGACTACCTTTTGTAATTAAGGATATATCATAATGTGATATATTAAGTGTTAAATTTTTTGAGGATATGTTGATATTTTAACTAGATGGCATATCCACGATGCTAATGGATGACACGTGTAGAAGTAGTAGTATTCTCCTTCCTATCATCATCCCGTCCCTTTTAGGTTGCTTACCTTCTCTTCCATATCCATTCCGTATCTCGTGCTAAGTTCTTCCTATCTTAGTTGCGTTTTTTCGTGCCATCATAAATTGTTGATTACTTCAACCTCACCCTTATTTTGTTAGTTAAAAATATAACCATGTTAGTAATGATTAATAACTAAAAGATGAGTTCATAATAATAACCCTTGTGTATATGCACTATAACAATATAAATATCCTCTTACTATTTTTAAACCTTAAGTAGCATCCTTTAGTCTAATAGGAAATTAGTTGGATTGTTGAAATAGTTTATACTTCAAATAGTTTTATAAAGTTAGTCAAGACCTTAACTGTTGCCCTAAAACTTAGACTAAGCTTAGGAAAGAGCTGAAGGCACTTGTTATGAACTAATGACTATGACAAATCGCTAGCAAACTAGCGACAGCTGCAGCTATACCATTATAGTAAAGTAGTCAAAGTATTTGTAGACATACTGGCCAGGTGGCGTGGCAGTATTAGACTATGATACTTGATGGTTACTGGAATAAAATTATGGTTATGAGATTCCAGACAGGTATCCCAAAAATTTTGACCCAATGAATAAATTCGTTTTACAACCTAGACAATAGCCTCAAGAGACCTTGGCTACTAGTAGAATTCTTGTAAGTTGGGTAGTGTAGACGAGTTAGAGGATAATAGAATAGTGTATGGACAATAAATGAGAAGTGTTAGAATGGTGGACTATGACTTTTAGGGAGTACTGCTAGATAGCAATGAAGTGTAATAGCTATAGTTACTTATTATGAATATGGGTTAGTATCAATTCGAGGACAAAATTTTTGTAAGTTGGATAGAATGTAAAATCCCATAATTTTTAAATATTATATTTGTTTAATTAATCATGAAAATTATTTATATTATTTTATAGTTAATTAGATAATATATATTATAGATTTAATTATCTAGATAAATTAATCATTTAGAATTATTGTACAAAACTACTATTTTATTTTAGGAATCTCTGTGAAGAGTAATAGATTTTTTTAGAGTTTAATTTGGGTACAAATATATTTTTTTATATACCTCAAATATATACGTAAATAATAAATAGTTATTAAATATGATAGTAATAATAATAATTAGTTATAATAATAATAATAAGTGTTAGTTATAATAATAATATAATAATAATATTAGTAGTAATAGAATAATAAAAGAAAAGAGAAAAAAAAGATTAAAACCTTAATTACCTAACCCCTAATTAAATCCCTAAGCTAAAAACCTATATCCTAATTACCCAAGTCCTTAAACTACCCCCTTAAACAACACCCCAGCCCAGAGAATCACCCCGCCCGCGTTTGGCACCCCGCGGCCCAGGTCTTTCCCTCCCCGCTCTCATCCTCTATATATATATATATATATATATATATATATATATATATATATATATATATATATATATATATATATATATATATATATAATGTCTTCTAAACCCTAACCCTAGCTCCCATCTCCACCTCCGTGCCGCCAACCCGACCCCTATACCACCGTGTCGCCGCCGGAGCACCGCCGGCCGGCCGCACGTCCACGTCACCCGCGAGCAGGCCGCGCAGATTGACAACGATCCCTCATTTACGTGCTGTTTCCCGCCTCCTCGCTCGACCAAATTCAGATCCGCCTTTGCCGGTATGATCACCCCCTATCCCTCTCTAAATTTCGTTAATTAGTTTCCTTCGAGCAGCGTTATTAACTAGGTAGAAATCGACACCAAGTTTAGGAAAAATTATATTTTAAACTACTCTAAAAAAAACTGCTCCAACGACCTATGTTTCGAGGTCGATATCTCCCAACGTAGACATCCAAATCAAGATCTATCTTTTTCTGTGTAAAGCCTATATAACCGAGATCACTTTTCGCTAATTAAATTATTTTTAATTTGTGTTAAATACATAATTAAATTAGGTTGAAAAATCAGAAAAACTTATTTTTAAAATATTAAAACTTGTGATACGGAGTGAGTTCCGCCAAATGGGACCACCTCGTCGCATACCAATTGCACCGAAAGATGCATATGGTATGTCTTGACGTGTGGACTTTCACGAAAACTGATTTGGACGTGTGCGCGCCTCAGAATTACCTCGTATCCATAAAAAGGCCCCGTATGACAACTTTTGCAAAATACAGCACCATTTAGTGTACGCTCATCAGAATATGACAAAACTTGCGCCATTGGATTCGTGGTATCACACTGGTCCTGTGACCCAAGTTTCACGTAATTCTGAAATAGTTGATCAAGCTGCCTATTTGTGGGCTACACGGTTGACTTTTTGGGCGAATTTGTGTTTGGCTCACCGAAATCCAAAATTGGACGTACCGATGAGTCCGTATTGACTTTTAAAAAAATTTTGACCTATAATTTGTCCTATTTAGAGACTTTATCCCTGGCACGCTTTTCGGTGCAAAGTGGCCCACATGTTGAGCCCGCTTTGATCCAAAATTATCGTTTTGCCCCTGTGTTCAAATTGGACGAAAGGGTAGTATTTTCTAGCTATCTCGCTTATTCTGGAAATGTTGGTGATATTTATTTCAGCATCCGGAGACGTTCATTCTGATGCCATAGTTCTGATTTATTGTGCCTGGCGTCTGGACGCTTACACTTTGCAGCTTTCTTGTCAGGCAAGATACCTTACCAAATTGCTTATAGTACTTTGCATGCTTATTATATTTTTATATATTCATTGCATGTGTGTTTTTTCTGTCATAATTATATACTATATATATGTTGACACACACTTGACACATAGTATCATGGAAGGGGAGGACAATCAGTAGGCGTATGGACTATAACCACTCTGGTAAACCGTAGTAACTAGCACGCACTATGGTAGTCGTGTCCGATGGTCGCTACCCTCGAGGTATGTCGGCTGATGGTGTCACGATGGTCGCTACCCTCGCGGTATGACGGCTGATGATGTCCCTGACGTTTGTGTGAGTTGTGAGATTAGATATAGTAGCCTACCCATGCCCATACGTCAAAAAGTTGCCCTCATTATGCATATTCATATAGATTGTCTTGTACAGCGTACTTATATTTTCTATCTATTATGCATGTTTATTGTATTCAAATTGGCATGCTTCTATGTATCTTGTTACGTCCCTCTGAGGACCTGGTCCATGTTTAGGTGTAGACGATCTTGACTATCTGTAGGAGCACGGATCAGAATTTGCTACTTATCTCTTTCGAGGAGGTCTTCTCTTCGAGTCTCATTGTTCATTAGATATTCTTATGTGGTTTCCCTTATATTCTAATTTGGTAGTGGATTTGTTTCCACCCGACTATCATTCTTTGATACTTCATATTGAGATTCAGTTATATAGTAGATTGGTAATTTATTTCTATTTGATTTTGTGGATGAGATTTAGTTATGCCCTGTGACTTGTGACAATATATATACCACATGTGAGTTATTATTCATATTACAGCGTACGTGTGTATTATGGTATCCATATATTAGAGTTGTCATATACATACGGCTGGCATGCATATGTATTCCTAGTCCTACGTATTTTGGGACTGGTGCATGACAGTAACGTATCGTGATTGGATCCATGTGTATTGGTTGGAAATAGGGAGTAGAAGTTGGTTATGTGATCAAAGCCCTATTGATCTCATGTGCATGTCGATTATACACCTCACGTATAATGGAGTTACCTTTATACCTCATGTGCAACCTAAGCCGATCACATAACGAACTTGCACTCTAAACAACATAACTAGTATTCTTGTTTTCTACTTACAGTTTATTTCCCGTATTTACTTTCCATTTCTTATTGTGCTTATTGTTGTTTTCTCCTGTATTGTACATTCTTACTACTTGTGCATCTTGTATCCCTTTCTATTGCTCGTTATATATGCTCGATTATGTATTTGAAACTGCTTTCAGAGGTATGTACTTTGCTCCAATCCTAACTGGATATATTTTTTCAGATGATTTGGCTTATAGAGCAGTGTTCCACATTCTACGGTCTCCAGGACGGTGCATCTTTAGAGGATCCTTTGGTAGACCATGAGGACTTAGTTGCAGAGTCCGAGGAGGTCTAGTTTATTTGTGTTGAACTTGTATTATATTATTGAGATTCTTTGGGTTGTATATTATTTTAGATTATGATTTATAAATTATTTTTTCCTTCGCTATTCCATTCATGCTTATCTTCCTTAGTTTACATTATGATTGAGTTTAGTTATATTGTGAGATACCATTTTGTTCCTCCGTTTGGAGTTGAGATGATTGACATGTACCATATTATATTGTTGAGATGCTAGATAGTTAGAAATAATCCAGACAACGTTCTACCGCCGATTTTGTGGCATAGGCTGGGCGTAACCACATACTCGTGCCCGAATATCCGGGTGTGGGTCGTGACATACCTTACCTACCTAGGCTATACTAGCTATATTAGGATACTAGAGTATCATACCTATTAAGTATCAAAAGATACACAAGTATATATATATATATATATATATATATATATATATATATATATATATTAGGCTCTGCGTTACGGTAAGGAGATATGTATTCGACTGAAAAAATAATAAATATATGCGTAGAAAAAAACAAATCTAAAATTCATAACAAAAAACTATGAACTCTTATACCATTTCGTCCACTTCATGTAACTCTTCCAGCTCGTCTACCGTGATAATGAACCATTATCTGCTTTGGAAAAAAAAATTGTTCACAAGGGTTATGCTTCAATTTTGAAGCATTTGTGCTTCCTAACAAGTACATGTATTATGCAAAACGTAAAATGACCAATTTAAGCCACCAAGACACTAATTTTCATATTTAGCCTCATAGTTAAAATATAATTTTGAACCCTTAATGCACCAGTTGGCGACCTCACTAGCCCCAACACCACCAAACTCTTTGTGGAGTTAAAAAATTCGAAGCATCATTATTAAATTAGTCACTATTACCATTTTAAAATATTACCCTTTCCATGTCCATATTCTTACTAGAGAACAATGAATCTGCAGTTCAAAAGACAAGAAAAACACAATATACCTATTAAAGTAGCATGTTTGTATAGCTGTTACAGATGTGGCCCTCTGAACAGAATGAATAAAGTAAAAAAATGAATCAAAATCCAATGATGAAAAGGGGACTTTAATCTTTAGGTTCCCCTTTTCTAATGCAATTATCTATCTTTTATATTATGTTAAAGATCTAGAAAGCATGATAAGATTGTAAGCTGTCCTTTGTGTCTGCCTGGTAGATTGGTCATGTCCTAAATCCATCTAAACCTTATATATAAGAAAAAAGTAAGATGTTCATATGTGCATTATGCCATTATTCATCACAAGATGATGCTTTTTTTTCTAATTCTATTACACACAATTGAAGACAAGTCAGCAGATATTCACCGTACCACTTTTCCAGGACAAAATTCCTAGGGATTGCTTATTTTTCACAAATTTGTTATTAGCACCTTAAATTAGCCAAGTGCAAAAAGAATAGGAAGAAACACTAAACTACTAAAGTCTGAAGGGCTGTAATAGAAATAATAACATCATGGGTGATCAAATTATTCTGCTTCTAACAATTATGCAATTGACTTATGATATAACAAGAAACATATATGGCGAAAGAATAGAAATATTACTCTATTAAGAAGAAAGCATGACCAAAGGTCAGGACTATGATACAGTGTATGTATAGGGCATCATAATCTTATTCTCAAATCAATGTCTAACAATCTTGAGGGTTTCCTATGGCAGAATATGAGATATCATATGTATCATCCTTCTTCCTCCGTCTTTTGTATATCAGACAAGTATAAATACTATATATTGTATATGTTTTGCATCTCCGCAACTCATGTATATATCTTAACTTCAGACTTCCCTGTTTTTTCTTTTTTTTTTTTCAAAAACTTTAGTATCTTGTACATCACATCCACATATTCATAGTTCCATATCATGCAAATATAAGGTAAACTTGTGACTACCTTCCCTTGTATCACATCTTGTGTAAATAAGTATGCTTTGTATATATATCAAGGTCTAAAAACTTGGTCTATACTGATGTGTATGGATCATATTGTATTGCGTTTGATTTTCTTGCTTGGAAATAAAACCATGTGCAGGTCTTAATTGGGTATAGGTCTTAATTGGGGTTTCTTCAAGAAAATACATTATAAAGATGTTTTTTTAACCATTATATAGATGTTGTAATTGGTATTTTATACTAGTGTCTGTTTGAATGTTGGAGTTAACAATTATATCTATATTGATCAAGGTTTTATTGTCAATCCATCCCCAATTAACCAAACAGAGCAATACCAGCACCTATGCCTATTGTACACTATCATTCAGTACCCTTCTCTCTCTCTCTCACGCGCACTCATAATTAACACAGGCTATGCCAGCCATAGTCTATTTCTGGTAATAACTAATCAAGCAAGATAACACAATCCATTAGAAAGGCTACCATAATTTGAGTAGCATACCTACTCAAATTATAATTCAAAACTAAGGCTAATATTCTAATCTATCACATCAAGAAGTTAAAGTACAATCACATACAGCTATAGTAGATTGCACATACATCACAAGATAGCACCAATGATATTTAACTTACAAGTTACAACTATGCAACATTCCTTAAAATGTTAGGAGTGTATCCACTGTGTGTGTATGTACCCAGTATAGTTGAGTATTTGTGTGTATGTGTTCAGTGTTAGATTTATGTGTATCAGGACTGTAATGGAATAACAACGGAACTCTGAACATCACAATAAATGACAATTTTACTCATATAGAACAAGGGTTGTGCACAATTGACCAGAAAAAATAAAAACAATAAGCCGCATATTTTATGCCAGGGTATGCCCCTTGGAAAAGTACACATAAAAGCCTAGGATAAGTCAGGCGTATAATCGCAAGACAGGAAAACAAGGGAGCGTGCTTTGGAAAAAGTATGCGAGCTAGAGATAGTTAGCGTACAAAAGTACGCCGATAGGAAAAGACAAAACACAGAAACCAAGAATAGCCTGATAGTCGAAAACACACAAACCGAGAACACACAAATCAAAAACACATAAATCTAGAAGCCAAAAGTCAAAGCTCTTTCTCCAAGAAAAGTACGGGAACTAAAAATATACGCCAACCGAAAGTTTAGGCACACTTTTCTTGGCGAATGAAAAACTTTGCAAAGTATGTGCCAAAGGTACACCCAAGAGTTTTCTTTCAAAAGTGCGCTAAGAGAATGCTCAGAGAGCCCCTGGCGTACTTTGGCAAGGAAAGAGAATGATGTACAAAAGTACGCATGAGGGGTTCTACACAAAAGTCCGCCTGGATTAGGGATACGCGTATTTCACCCGGGTATAGGGCTCTCATGCACACTTTTCACAAACACTGTTCTTCTTCTCGGGTCAGCACCCATGATTAGCATACAAAAATGTTCCAACTCTTAAATCCATTTTAAAACTCCAAATCAACTAAAACCAAGCCAAAGTCAGGTAAATCTAACCCTCTACAACATGAACCAAAGTGTTTTAAAAAATACTAAGTTTTAGGAGATCATTCTATAAGAAAACATCAAATAAAACCTATAACTATAGAACTTAGATCTACTCATATCTAGCCATCAAAAACGAAACTACCAAATTCTAAAGATGTAAAGAAACACAACATGCACATAATAGACTAATAATATACAAGAAATAACAAGAACAAAATATACATGATCTATGTTTCTTCATGAGAGTAAGATGTACTTGCCTATGAAGAAAGAAAGAAAGTAAGTAAATGAACGAGGAAAGAGAAGAAAAAGAATATATATGGTTAGGAGTTCAATGCTAGCCATCCGATCAAGTCATGATCTATCATACCCATACGATTAAACCCATGAACTCTACACAAACCAAGGAACACGAGTCGGTCTAGACCACATGGAGGTCAAGCCACAAGCCAAATACGCACAAAAATGTACGTCGGGAACAGGGAGTGACATGATCGTATCCATAGGTATGTCGAGGTATATGGTACCCTTAACAAGATACAATAATCAACATTGTTATCCATTGGTCCCGATTACCTCAATCGGTCAATTTGTAGCCGAGCCTAACTCGGAAGCCCAAAAACCGAATAATAAGTCAGAATAACATGGAAATGGAATAATGTAGTAAATGACATAAAAGAAACATAAATTATAGTGCGGTTAGCAAGGTATATACTTGTTTGGTCCGCTTTTGGTGAAAACGTTTCGGATACGGAATAACACAAATGTCAAAACTATGCAGATTACATCAAATGCTGGAACAAATTTCTCCACGAGTTTTGGATGATGCAAGAGGAGAATAAAAACTTCCTATAATCCCAGTTTCGCCAACATGAAAAAAACTCGTCGTTTCAGGGTCAAATGGGGTCCATAAACAGGATCGCAAGTGCCAGAAAAGGAACCAAGTTAGAAACCGTTCAAACAATAAAAATTATGTATCAAACTAGGCTAGAAAAATGGTATGCACTCAATGGTGCTTTCATAAATAAAATTCAACGGACCGATTGCAAATGCATTCTCATTTGCAACGAATCACGGATCACAAAATGGGGATCCGGTCGACAGTCTCAGAATCGAGCGAAACTCGCACCATAGGAGTAAAATCGTGCTACGGATCCAACGACTCGTATTTCATCAAAATATGATGTGCACACAATAGTCAAAAAGGTGTGATTTAACATGATATCAATAATAATGTCTAAAGTTCGATTTGTAATTATCTAATTGTTAATAGTAATTTGTGCAAAATCATATATAAAATGCCTTCCTTTTTTCTCTTCTAGTGAACCAAACTCTGAAGCTTTTCGTTTCTACTCCTTTTTTCTCCCCGAAGCCTTTCGTTCCTTCTTGTTCTCCATCACTGAACTAACTCTAAAGCTTTTTTTCTAAAGCTTTCTCAAATGGCCTGTTGTGGGATAAGGACAAGAGAGGGTCTTCTTAAGCACCATTTCTTGTTGAATGCAAGATAATGTTTCAATATTGCATCTTAAATATTTTTCTCCTCTTCATTAATTAGAAGTATATCCACATTCTTCATCATTTTTATATGCTCAAGCCTTTCTCTAAACTACTGCATGACGTTCCACCCCATCGCCGTAGGACCTCCGTAGCGCATCCTCCAGCTCTGCTCTAGCGATCCTCGATAAGCTTCAGGTGCTGAGCAAACTTAATTCCTGTCGTTCCTCTTGTGCATATGCGTGGTCAACGTGGAGGAAATCGGTCACCGATGCAACGAAACCCAAAGTTGACAAGGAAAAAAAAGATGATGACGATAAAGATGAGGGCCATGTAGAAGAAGCATTGACCGGTCTGACTGTAGTCCGGTCCAAATTTTTTGAAATAAGTTTTGATTTTCTTTTTTAATGTTTTCTCGGGTATGTTTTATTTTATTTTTTGGATTTAAAGTATGCACTAATAAATAAATTTTCAAAAAATTAATATTTTAGATAGTGTTATGCTAGTGTCCTTTATGGCTCAAGTTATACCTAAAATTCAGTCCACATACTAGCTCCGCCACTGTGTAGCAGCCATAGGTTTCTACTTTCGATGGCAAAGAACAACATCATCTCGGCTCGTGTCACTACCCAATTCTAGGAAATAGGTTTTTTTTTGGTAAATTGTGTATTGTATTTAATTAATTATATTTATATTTATTTAGTGATTGTATTATTTTTATTTGATTGTTTTAGGGTTTTGGCTAGCCTGGACCCATGTCAGACCCTAGTGGACCCATGTCCGACCCGACCAACACCCTTGTGAGGATTATTTTGGGGCTTAAAAATATTTATTATATTTTTAGTGGGTTAGTTGGAGAGATTTGGAGTTAGTTTGAGTGCTTTTGGAACCCGGAATCCAAAACCAATTTAGTGGAGGGCATTTTGGACTTTTGGACATGTAAACCCCCTTTAATTCACTTGGCCGGCCCCTACCTACCCACACCCGACCGTGTAATCACAGCAGCAGCCCCCCCCCCTTTGTTATTCTTCTTCTTCACTTCTTCTTCTTCTCCACTTCTTCTTTCTTCTTCCTTCCTTCTTCCAAGTAAGTTCCCCTTCCTTTTTCTTCCTTCTTTCTTCCATTCCTTCTTCTTTATGCTAACTCTAACCTTATATTTTCTCTAACCTAGGTGTGTGGAGCCAAGATTTAGTGTGGAGGCTAGATTTGGTGGCTTGGAGCTTGAGGAAGGTGATTCCAAGTAGATCGGAGACTTTGGCCTTGGGATTTCAACTCCCAAGAGGTAAACCTTAACTTTTCCCTTACTAATTACTTTTATGTAGTGTAATTAGTGTTTTAGAACCTTCCTAGATCCTAAGCCTACCCGTGGGAGGAAGTTGGAACTAGTTTGGTTGAGTTTAGAGACTTTGACATTAGGTTTTGTGTCAATTTCGGGTGGAATCCGAATTTGGCCCAATTTTAGGTAATGCCCTAGGTTAGCGGACCTAGGTAGAAGTTGTCGGGTGTCTTGAGGGTGAGTGCGTGTCTCCGTTCGGACACGGGAAGTCGTGTCGCAGAGAAACGGGTGTTCCGGGCAAAATTGGGATTTTTCGTCGTCGCTGATTCTAAGTGCGTGTGCGTTTCCGCCACGGGCCTAGAATCGATGCGGTAGCATTTTTTCTAGGATCTAGGCATCGTTTAGAACCCGTGGGTAAATTTTGGGCCGATTCCGAGTTCGTTTGGTGTACGTTTCAGGAGATTTTCCGAACCGCACACCGCGTGTTCGTCGAAATGACCGAACGACCATTTAGACTTGGTTTCCTAGTTTCGGGCTTGTGCGCGCGTTGGGTTACCATCGGGGAGTGTGTGCTAGAATTCTTGGGTTATATTTTATATATTTATGGGTGTTTGTGCGAGTCGGGGTCGTTGGGCGCGCGTTGGTGGGCGTTGTGTGCATTGTTGTGTGTAGTGTTGTGTAGGTGTATAAGTGTCCTATATATATATATATATATATATATATATATATATATATATATATATATATATATATATATATATATATATATATATATATTTATGTGTGTGTCTATATATATATATATATATATATATATTTATTTATATATATGTATATGTGTTGGTATATTTATATATATGTGTGTATTTATATATATGTGCTTGTGTATGTATATGTCTATGTGTGTATATATATATGTATATGTGTAAGTGTGCGTGTGTGTGTGTATATATATATATATATATATATATATATATATATATATATGTGTGTGTGTGTGTGTGTGCGTGTGTGTGTGTGTGTGTGTATTTATGTGTATGTGTGTGTATATATATATATATATATATATATATATATATATATATATATCTTATAGTGAGTGCGTTGATATGTATATATACATATCAACGCACTCACTATAAGATATATATATATATATATATATATATATATATATATATATATATATATATATATATATATCTTATAGTGAGTGCGTTGATATGTATATATACATATCAACACACTCACTATATATATATATATATATATATATATATATATATATATATATATATATATATATATATATATATATATATAGTAGTATATATATATATATATATATATATATATATATATATATATGTATATATATGTGTGTCTGTGTAAGTGTTGTGAGTGTGTAGGTGTTTGTTAGAGTGTGTTTAAGAGTGTGTGTATATATATATATATCTAGTTGTATATATATGTAGAGATATATGTATGTTTATATATATATATATATATATATATATATATATATATATATATATATATATATAGTGATTTATATATATGTGTATAGGAGTGTGTGTGTGTGTGTGTGTGTGTTTGTGAGTAGGAGGGGGGGGGGGAAACAGCAAGGCCAGCAGCAGCAGCAGCTGCAGCTGCAGCAGCTGCAGCAGCAGCAGCAGCAGAAATGTGAAGCAGCAGCAGCAGCAAGGCAGGGGAGCAGCAGCAGCATCGCAGCTTCGCTTGCGCGCCGCGTTGGCTAGAAGAGTACTAGTGAGGGTGATATATATAAATATATATATATTGATAGTTAGATAATAAGATAGATAGATGGTTAGATAGATACTAGGTAAATAGATAAGTTGTTAGATAGATAGATAGTTAATTAGATACATAGATAGATAGATAGATAGATAGATAGATAGATATCTATCTATGGATAGATAGATAGGTAGATGGATAGTAGATACCTATATCTATATGCATAGATATATATATATATATACCTAGAGCTAGATATATATTATAGTTAGAAACATATATATTTATGAGTTGGGTAAGGTAAATGGGTATATGTATATGTGTGTGGATATCTATATATATATGTACATAGGTACTTAGATATGTATATATATGATATATATATATATATTTTTTCTAGCCTAGATTATTAACTAGGTATATATTTATTAGCCTAATAACTAGTTAGAGGGGTTTGAGAGCGGTATCTCAATACCTTGAGATACCGAGATATCTCAATACCTTGAGATATCCAAGGTATTGAGTTTCGAGCGGGATATTTGAGCATTGGCCTAAAAAATGTATTAGAGTGGTTTTATATGCTTATGTATATATATTTACGCGTGCTAGCATAGGTTTTAGCGGGTTTAGGCGGGGTGCGTGGCCTAGGGCGAGGTATCGGATACCGAGGGTATCCCGGTATCTCATTTAGGCGAGTTTGAGAGTTTTCTAGCTTAATGAGCTCGGTTTGACCTAGAATTTCAGGGGCACCCTAGTTTGACCTAGCTTTGACCATAATTGTCCCCGTTGACTGTAAAAGTCAACGTTTGACCTAGTTTTGACCTAGAGTTGACTTTTTGGACCCCGGGTGACTTTTTGACCCGAATTTTACCGGTTTGACCCGTTCGACCTAGAATAGCCCAAGAAGCCTTTTTTAATTATTTTATATCAGTTTAACTCCTTAGAATCCTGTTTAATTCTGCTTTTCGCAATAGGTTCTTGCGACACCGGTCCGGATCTCGATCCTCATCAGTTGCTCAGGACATCAGGCGAGTACCTACCTTTGATAGTTTTCATTTCATGATAGCGTTTATATCACCTGTTTTAGAACTGTAATACTTGATTCTGACACATTGTTACACGAGCTGGTACTAGTGGATCCCGTCATGAGATGCTATCCCCCTTACCGTGTTCAGCGGGTACTCTATCACGTGTATTTCATCATGTGCTTCGGGTATTGATTATCATGTGCTATCATGTGCTTCTTGTGCTCTCGCCTTCATGTGCCCGGGCTATTATCATGTACGTAGCGTGTTGTGGTTGGATCCAAGAGTATTAGTGGGGGAGGGGAGTAGGAGTTGGTTATGTGATCAAAGCCAAACAGTATTCATGTGTATGTCGGTTATGCAACTCACGCATAACGGAGTTATCGTAGTGTTTTTCATGTGCAACCTAAGCCGATCACATAACGAACTTGTGCTCAAGGCACTTAGCTAGTATTCATGTTTCTCACCTGCAGTTACTTTTCCACTACTTGTATTGTTCTCCAGTTTACTTGCAGCTACTTTATTGTGCTCCAGCATATATTTATTTTCTGTGCATCTTGTATACTTTTCTATTGCTCGTCATATACACCTTATCATGTATTTGGAGTTGCTTTCAGAGTTATGTACTTCGCTCCAGTCCTGACTGGGCATATTTTTTCCAGAGGATCCTGAGGACTATTGCCCGACGTTCTACGGGCCGGGTGTTGACGAGGGTTGTGACCCCGAGATCGAGGAGGAGTGCGCCGAGGAGACGCCTTTAGCTCCCTAGTTAGCTAGGTGGGTTTCCTGGGTTGTTCCCAGTGGTTTATTTTGGATGATTGTACTTATTCTTTTGATGCTGTGAGATGTTGTAGCTATTATGGCCTTGGACTGTATATTTTGGATATTGTCTTGCTCTGTGTTCCCTTGTTTCCTTTTGCTATCATATCGTTCTTTTATTCTTCCCCTAGATTTTGTGATTGAGAGTTCATATATATATTGCGTGATTGCCCTCCTTTTGGAGAGGTCATGGCAGATTTTTTGTGAGTTATATATAGATATGGTTGACCTAGAACGGACCTTTACAGCGTTCTACCGTCGATTCTGCGGCGTAGGCTGGACGTACCCACGACTTATGCCCGATTTTCGGGTGCGGGTCGTGACAGCTCGGATCACGCAGGTAAAAATATGCATTGCGAAGAGATGGACCAGATGGTTTACGGATCGACATAATGACGAACTCGGCTAGGCTTGGTTGGGCTTTTCAGGTTTTAGTCAAATTATACCTTAAAAAAAAATTTGACGGCGGCTTTAGGTTTTAGTTTTGAGGATCAGAATCCACTTCTGGTCCTTCTCCAGTGGTAAATAACGTAAATCGGGGCCAATCTGATTGGATTTGAGTCTACGGACGTTCTAAAATCCTCATCAGTACCGAACTCGAATGAGTCTTGTGGTTGCCGATGAGAGGTATAAGATCTTGGCTGGGTGACAGAAGGTCACTGGATCGAGCCATGAGGACGTATTATTCTTTCCATTTATAAATAATAGAAGTTAAAAAATAGTGGACCCAAAAGACATGTAATATAATGTGCACAAAAGTTCGGATCCGATGTGTTATGTCGGAAAGGTAAAAAAAAAAAAAACCCTCGTCAGTTATCTCGGTCGTTTTGTTTCCTTATTAATCAACATGAACCGTAATTATAAACTCGTTAAAAAAGCCGTCCCGGAAGTAAGAAAAGAAAAAACTCGCGGCTCCGCTTCAGTCGCAAAATTCCGATCGGTCCGTTCATTGTAAGATCCAATTCTATATTCCAAAAATTAGGGTTTTATAATAACACATGATTATTGTTTCTGCACAATTAAGTGATTTCAAGATCGAGTTTTGTTCTTTTTAGGGTTTTGATCGGTACAGATCCTCTATTCTCATCCCCAATTTGGAAGCATTTCTGTGAAAAATTTAGGGTTTCCGGTAAATTTTCAGTTTCGATCCAGTTTTGGTGGTTGACTGTACAAAATTCAGCCTGAAAATTTGTTACTTTGTGTGATCTGATGTAATAAATATTGATTTTAGTTTAATTTTATCCAATTCGCTATTAGATTCGATTTCACCTCAAAGTTAGGCTTTAGAAGTACAAAATTAACTAGTTCCTAGGTCAAATTTGTTGTTTTAGGTTTATGATTGGTAGATTCTGTACTCATATCATATACTCGATTTATAGTTTGACAAAACATTCCATTTTATCTTTATTTTAGGGGTTGATTGTAAAACATTTGATACACTCTCTTCCTGACATACTGTAGACTGGAGGTGATCGAACAGGATCATCCATGAAAATTCAGCAATCACAAGAGAATAGGAAGAAATACTCGAATTGGGGAAGAAATTAGAGTTTATTGAAATTTGGGAGGGAGAAGAACAGTTACGGTAGATCTAAAGAATCAAACTATTTTTTTTTAGATGCCCGGCATAACGCTCGGTACTTTGTGCATGCTGCGTTGCATGCCTTTTGGTCCCACTGCCTCCAACTTCCACCATTTACAAATGGAAGGAATAATACGAAAGAATCAAACTATCAAAATATAAAACTTGAGATTACACTGATTTCTGCACACCTTTCTTTCTTTCCTCTGCTATTTATAGAGGTTTAGATCCTCTCTGATATCGACACTGCCTTGCTGACTTTGCCCTCCTAGCTGGCTATTTGTTGTGCTGGTTAGATGAGCTGGAAGGTGAGCTAGACTAATGCAGTTAGGATAGTAAGAGAAGAGAACCACTGAATCACTAAGTCACTGATGCAATTCATAGATGATGATGATACTGTCTGGTACAGTAGGGTCTGTATCATGCACCTACTGCATAAGAACACTAATTGATACTCTAGCCTTCACTGTCCTCACTGGCTGGGACTGTATCAATCACCACCCCTTAAATTGACCTTATCTCAAGGTCAAAAGAAGGACAATCCCTAAGGAATTGCTCATATGGTACCCATGTGGCACTGAAATTATATGGATGCAATACCTTTCTATCCTCACTTTTATGGAGGCCTTAACTGCCTATAACCAAACCAATTGTTTGTTACAATGCTCTTTCTCTCCTATCGGAACAGTCTTCTAACAGAACAACCACCTAAATAAGTCCTTTGTATTGGTACTGTCCTTAGATGAGGTCCAAAAAGATTAATGGCTAACTTCTAACTGAGATGAGCTAATTGCCTTGAGACTGAGAGTGATACTGCAGCTTGAATGCATTGAATCAGTGTATACTGCTACTGATATTCACTATTGCTACTGATATTCCCTATACTAAGTTACTGCATTGAGACAGAGCTAGAGCAAGGTCCCTGGATCCCATACCAAAACATGGAAATAGTCCCATAGACCCCAAGGTTGTTCAGTAATAGATCCTTCGCTTTCTCCAAGCATATTTCAGCATCCTTGCAATAGGATGAAGTATGATTTGCAAGACCTTGTCAAACTTCAAACTCACAGATCTTATCCTCCTAAACCTGAGAAGAGCTCCTAAGAGATCCAAAGGACTTTCTTCGAGCCTGAACAAGAGCAAACAGTAATCGATATGTTTCCACTACATCCATTGGTAAAGACTAAGCCACTTTTAGCTTTGTTTTAATTCTAAGTAACTCTCCTTGGTCCCATTTGATTCTACCAAGGTGCCATTTCCTCAACAACATCATTTGAAGTAAAATAACTTCTTCTATGTTGTTCTTGGGTACATGTGAATCCTCAGTTTGTGCAGCCAAACTGGGTGAACCAGTCTCAACTCCTCTCTGTTATGGTAATGTAATGCTCGTAAATGTAAGAACCAAAAGAATAGGTATACCTGGATTGTGCTGTGCATACCTGAAGTCTTTGGGCCTGAAAGTGATTGGAATTTGCATGAGAGTAATATCATTCTTTTCAATTTTGGTAGATTGAGTGAGCTCTGCACTCCCTATGCTCACATCAGAGAGCCAAACCTTGGTACCCCAGCAACTTCAGCCCCAAGTCAAAGTCATCCTTACTCTCTAGTGACAGATGGAGAGTAGCAACAATTTCTTCGATGGAAAATTATATTTGATCTTCTTGATATCGTCATCTGGCTTTCATGGCACAAGTATCTCACCTTTCTTCTCCAACAGAAGAGTAAGTCTTCCATAAAAAGGTACATCTACTATGAAGTCAACCTTAACTCTGTAAGGAATGATGCTCTTAGCCGTGTTGAGGCTTGCTGATCTCAGTGTCTTCTTCAACTTGATTAGAACGAACTGGAACAGTGAACTTCCTAGGGTTGACACAAAGATGACCAAATTTAGATGACGGATCATCTTGAGTACTTATACAAGTGATGCAATCAGAATTTTTCTGAACACTATTACCTGTAACCAGAAGAGGAACTCCAATTGCATTATCATCTACCATTGGTAAGTTACTCTGGCGTTTTTCAGGTGGTAGAGGTGGATCACTATTGCTGGTATCACTTATTGTCGAGTTGTGGATATCATCTTGCTTTAAAGCGACACATGTATGATCTTTCTTGCAAGTTAACTCATCATACACATTAGCCTCCATGGTGCTTGTTTTTCTATCGATCATTTCATCTTTTGAAGTGTCCACTCGTCCTTCTGATTGTGGGATAGCTTCCTCAGAATTTGAAGTTAATGATGATTCCGTATTCTGTGCATTTGAGGAGCTAATACTACCGTCTCCTTCACTGAGGCATGCTAGCAATTGGTAGAACTGAAAGAGCTTGATACTTAATCACCACATTATTGGTTGTCGAGAAACATGATTCTTCACCACCCTTCAAATAACACTCAGACTTTGTAACTGGAACAAATCCATTGCAGGAAATTCTCCGGTCATCCTCATGGCTTTAAATACTTTCTGTACCACAAGTGCTTCTAACAATGTGGATTTGTTCGTTTAAAAACCTAGAGGAAACCGAGGAATTGAACGGATCACTAATGCCACCGGAGAGAAGGAAATTTTTTGATGTTGTTTACAAAGTGGACTTCTCCATGCTTGATTCAGAGGGGGGAATGCCGTCAGAGGGGAAATTTTCGAGTGCAGGTAGTTCCACACGGACATTGGTGACTGGACAGTTTACAGAATGGAGAACGGCGATGGCATCGTCAGCGACGGCTCTTGCGGAGGAACAAATTGGTGGTAATGTTACCGCTGATGCGACGACGGAACATAATACGGTGACAGAAAAACGGGGAACATACCGTAGGGGTCAGGCGGCGGTAGTGGCGGCGGTGGGGGGGGGGGGGGGGGGGGGGGGGGGGGGGGGCGGTGGCTCCATGGCTGGAAAATAGCGATGAACAAGCACTTCCTTCCTAGATCTTCTCATCAACTCATCCAACGGATCTAATTTGTGATCTAGGTCAAGAATTGTTCCTTCAAGAGATCGGAAGCGTTCCTCTTTCGTCGAGATCTGTAGCTGTGGTGAGGGTTCCGGCGGAGCTCCTTGTCGGGGCCCATGACTCCTTGAGATCGGTAGCTCTGATACCAAATTGATACCCCTCTTCCTGACATACTGTAGACTGGAGGTGATCGAACATGATTATCCATGAAAATTCAGCAATCACAAGAGAATAGGAAGAAATACTCAAATTGGGGAAGAAATACTCAAATTGGGGAAGAAATTAGGGTTTATTGAAATTTGGGAGGGAGAACAGTTACAATAGATCTAAAGAAAAAAAACTATAAAACTGGAGATTACACTGATTTTTGCACACCTCCTTTCAAGCGGTGGTGGTAGTGGCGGTGGCTCCATGGCTGGAAAATACGGATTAACAAGCACTTCCTTCTTAGATCTTCACGTCAACTCTTCCAACAGATCTAATTTGTGATCTTTGTCAAGAATCGTTCCTTCAAGAGATCGGAAGCGTTCCTCTTTCACCGAGATCTGTGGCTGTGGTGAGGGTTCCGGCGGAGCTCCTTGTCGAGGCCCATGACTCCTTGAGATCGGTAGCTCTGATACCAAATTGATACCCTCCCTTCCTGACATGTAGACTGGAGGTGATTGAACAGGATTATCCATGAAAATTCAACAATCACAAGTGAATAGGAAGAAATTATCGAATTGGGGAAGAAATTAGGGTTTATTGAAATTTGGGAGGGTGAAGAACAGTTGCAGTAGATCTCTAAAGAAACAAACTATAAAACTGAAGATTACACTGATTTCTGCACACCTTCTTTCTTTCCTCTGCTATTTATAGAGGAAAGATCCTCTCTAGTACCCCCAGTCTTGCTGACTTGGCCCTCCTAGCTGGCTATTTGTTGAGCTGGTAAGATGAGCTGGAAGCTGAGCTAGACTACTGCAGTTAGGATAGTAAGAGAAGAGAATCACTGAATCACTATGTCATTGATGCAATTCAGTGATGATGATGATACTGTCTGATACAGTAGGGTCTGTATCATGCACCTACTGCATAAGAACACTAATTGATACTCTCTAGCCTTCACTGTCCTCACTGGTTGGGGTTGTATCAACATTCAGCCATGAATTGTACATCTAGGCGTTAAAATTTTGCTACTTTAATGGGGTTTAATGTAATATCTCGATTTCATATAATTTCTCACCTTTTCGTTATTTCTATTAATCTTGTATTGATTGATTGGCTAAGCCATAAGCCTTCTAAGAAGATTCCATTTTTTTCTTCGAAAGTTGGGGACTAGAATCACATCCCCTTGTATTTGCTATCAAAATTAAGTAATTTGTAGTTCGTATTTGGTTTCTTAAGGCTATGATCAGTTGATGCTATACTGATATTCTCAACTTAGTGTTTCAACAAAGATTCCATTTGTATCCTATTTTGGGGATTGAATGTACAAAATTAAGCCATGTAATCCAATTTTAGGGCTGAAGTATAGGCGATTAAAACCCCAATTTTTTTTCTAGCTTTGTGGATTTTAAACTCAAATATTTGATTTCTCTAGATTTAGGGTTTAGAATAACATCAGTTCAGGGTTTCTACAAAATTTAGATTGAATTGTGTTTCATATGGTTATGGTAGATTATATACTCATATTCTCAATTTAGGTTTAAATTTTCCATTTTTATACATTTTGTAGTTTGATCTTGTCAAATTCAGCCATGAATTTTAATTTTTAGGCTCAAGTATATGATTTATCTGATCAAAAGTAGCGTTCGTAGTATTAGGTATCAGAATCAGTTTTAGACCCTTATGAGTATGGTATTTGACGTTGGCAGTTTCAGATTGGAGTTCCAGAGTTATTTGTTTCGGGAATGCAAAAACTAATAACTTTATTTGAAAAATAGAGAATTATTTGATATATTTAGGAATAATTTTATTAAATTTTTGTTGCTTTTCCATTACACTTAATGGAGTGATATTCAACTTGATAATTCATTTATTCGCAAGAGATAGTTTTGTTTATTTATTTGCTTTTAAACAAAGTACACCCACAATAGATGGCAATAGATAGTTTTGAATGAAAAAAAATGTTAAGATGGATGAATTTTGTTAATTTATTGATATACAATTTTGACAAATGATAGTGGTTGCAGTGTCAATAGGGAATCTTATCGACAAAATGTAGCATGTCGTTATACAACACGACCGTATCTTTGTGTCAAAACTATTGTTTTTCATACTTCTCTTTTTTTTATTCGTTCGTTAATGAATTGGTTTGGAAAGAGATCCTAACGTCTGGATGTTCCCCCATATATCTGCCCTGTTGGCTCGGAAGCACAGATGCTACAAAATAGACCATGTCGGGCGGATGCGTATCATGCACACCACAAACACTCCAAAATATGATAGGACACCAAAATAGGGGTAGTTTCCATGTCCCCTTGTCCTTATTGTGTCGTGTACAACATAGTCTATTGGAGACAATATCAGAAAGAAATGTTATTTGGCCTATTGACCAGTATCTGTTGGAGTAGATATATAAGAAAGGGATGGGCTAAAATTGATAATTCGGTATGAGCTTGTACCACAAACTTCAGCTCAAAACCCTAAATTGTTTGTTACTTTTTTGGATGTTGATTTCGAATAACATCATGGTTTAGGGTTTTACAAAAACAATTCACATATCAAATTTGCTTTAGGTTATGGTCGATAGATTGTGTACTCATATTCTCAATTTATGGTTGTAGCGAAGGGTTTGCTTTTCTAGTTCTATTTTGGGGGCTGATCTCACAAAATTCAGTGGCAAATTGTATTTTTAGTTCTAAAATTTATGATTTCCTTGATCAAAACCTGATTTTTTTTTTTTTTTTTTTTTTGGTTTTGTGGGTTGTGGCGTTTGGGAATTAAAACCTTGAGGGTGCATTTGGGAACTGAGAAGGAAACTATGGTTTGATGGAATTAGGACAGCAAACTTCAAATAACTTAACTAAGTTTAGGTAAACTCCAGTCCACTCAAGTTGGATTTTCATCCAAACTCCAAAATGCATCCTCCTGCCTCTCCTCTCTCCTTTTTCTCTCCAAAAAATCCTTAAATCTATTGACTCCTCTCATCCTCCTTTGGGAGATATCTTCTCCATCACGTGGGGAGCATCTTTTCCCTTTTAACATTCCATCTGATCCTACTATGGCTTTGAGTTCTTTGACATCAGGCACCGCGGATGCCTCCTCCATTCCCTCCACCTCCAAAAATCGGAGACAATGGGATCCACCTGTTTTGCAATACATGACAAGTTTCATGGCTTGTAGAATATTTGGGTAGGGTTTTACTTATAACATCAAACATGAAACTCCTAAAGAAACTTCACTAGCCACATACCCGAAATCCTAACACCAAACTGACCTGTTAATTTGAGTGGAGTTCTATAATTGAAACCCAGTTTAAAATTTGAAACTCCAATATAAGCTCCATTTTATAGAACTTTTTCCCAAACTAGACCTGAATGTAATAATTCTTGTTTTAGCCAATTTTTCCAGTTAGGGTTTCTAGAAAATTAAGTAAAATTTGTAGATTGAATTTGGTTTTTCGATTTTGATCAGTAGACTTTGTTTTCATATTTTCAATTTGGGACAAAATATATCATTTTGGTAGTCACCTGTTCGATTAATTGAATTGTTTAGGGTTTCTGCAATTTCTCCTTTGATTATCCTATTTAGCGATTAATTATACGAAGTTCAATCATGGAATAAAATATATTGTTAGTATTTAACTGATCAAAACTCTGAAATTTGTTACATTTACTGGGGTTAATGCATTCGATCTCAAAATCTGTGGTTTAGAATCACATTCAGTTGGGGTTTCTACAAATTAAGTAATTTGCATATCAACTTTGCTTTTTGTATTTTATAATCACTAGGTTCTGTACTCATATTCCCAATTTTGGGCTTTCATTCTATCCTATTTTGGGGGTTTGTTCAAAATTCAGCTAAGGATTGCATTTTTATGGTTCCATTTTAGGATTTACCAATTACAAGCCTAATATTTTGTTGCTCTTTTGTGGGGTTTAATATAATAATTCTTGGTTTTGGTTTTAATCAATTTCTCCTCTTAGGGTCTGTACAATAATCATTTTGTAGATTGAGTTTCTGACCTTTTTATTATTTTTCTTCTTCTTGTGTTAGATGGATTGGCAAGGTCAGAAGCTTTCTGAGAAGATGATGGAGATCATGCTGTTGGTGTTTTCCATCACAGCTTTTTCTGTTGGGTATACATTAGGCTCGTTCCAGATTATGTTTCTCATATATGCTGGCGGAGTCGTGCTGACTGCATTGATCACGGTCCCCAATTGGCCTTTCTCCAATCGCCACCCGCTTAATTGGTTGGATCCGAGCGAGGCCGACCGCCACCCGAAGCCACAGGTTGCTGTGGTGGTGCCTTCAAAGAAGAAGGGGTCCAAGCACCACCAGAAGTAGTAGGTCAGGATATGGTGTTCTTGGTGTCATGTTCGGTTGGTTCTCTTTGTACTAATCGAAGTCAACTGAATTTGTTGTTGTTGTTGTTGTTTCTATTTGCCAACTGAATGCTGATTACTAGAAAAGATCCCAGTTTGTTTGAATATTTCTATGCTCTCTCATGTAAGGTTTCTTAAAACGTTCAAACTTGTAGGCTTTAGCCAAATGACCGTAAACATTTTGCAAAATTTATGGTATAATATCTATAAGTGGATGACAGGATGATTCCGTGAAAATTCATTTGATGGGTGAGCAAAGAGTTGATGTTCTAACCTTCACAAGTGTTTTCGATACAGTTTTTAAAAGGAAGCTTACTTTTAATGTTGGAGTGTTTTAAGTAGTGTGTTTTTGCGTTCTGTTTATGATGCCGGTGGTTGTATGATTTCTATTTTAGTTATAATGCCTTCATTCTAATGCTTGTGCATATTTGTTTTGATTCTTTAGTATTCATCTTAAGCAGCTGGTTGCTGAATATATATACGCTTTGCAATGATAACCCAGCCACATCCTTTTTTTTTTTTTTTTTTTTGATTTGTCATTTTCATCGGATTAGGAACTAAGTTTCCAAGAGATATTCGAACTGTGTCTATCTCCACGGAAGTCTTCCATCGTAACCATCAAGCCACGACCTCACGAATAAAACATTAATTTGTCGGACATTCTATTTGATGGTACATGCTAGTCATTTAGTTGTACTTTGTAGATCTGTTCTGCTTTATGCAATGCAAAACAGTATCAAATTTTCTGTGCATGTCAATATGAACCTTTTTTTTTTCCGCAACAGCTTCGGAGTATATAGATAATTTGAGTGTAACCCATTCTCTGATGTGAGCAGGCTTGTTGATCCGGAATTGTGGTGTTCAAAATAAGCTTGATCTTGGGGAAGCCACAATTCAGCTTGGTCCGTGTTACTGCTGGCAAAAGAATTCTCTCCTTGTTTTACTGATTTTCAATTATTGCTTTTACATATAGGCTTCTCTTTTGGATCCATGTCTCCTCTAAAATTTTGACCAACAACACAATGGAACTCGTAAGCCCAAATCATCCATACCTTGCTGGCCTGCATCCGTAAGTGTACGCTTCTTCCGTATAAGTAGATAAATATGTAGTTTATGATGATCTCTATTGCTGAGAAGAAAATTTTAATTTGGTTGCGACTAGCCGGATCAACAGATATGTGACATGATACATATACCTCCACCTTTGTATTTTATCTAATATTAACTTTGTATCTATCTAGGCACTCCCTTCATTTGGTTACTGCTTCAACGCGAAAGAAACTGAACAATTTACTCAGGCTGTTGGGAAGCAGTTCATCCACCAAGTCAAATGGGATTTTCTTGGTTGTCGCTTTACCAAATTGTTGGTCTTGAGTTATAAGACAGACCGGTAGGAAGGCGTCCAAGCTATTGACAATGGCTGAGAATGAACTGTTGGGATCGGGTGTGATCGAAATCGGAGTTGAGTGTGATCGAAATCGGAGTTGACCTATCAGGTGCTATATTAGATTAGTCTTTACGTCTTAGGAGAATTTTTATATAAGGCAGAAACAAATTTTAATTATCTACATCTCATGATCTCACCTACTATCCGATGTGAGACTAAATCATTAACTCCATTGTCATCACCTTTTGAACGTTCAACTGGAAACAAAATACAATCCAACAATCTCCAACTTAGCTCGTTTTCGCTGACCGAGCAACCAAACACACCCGACCACCTTTGCTTGTTTCCGCTAACCGAGCACCCTTTCTCGTTTCCGCTAACCGAACATCTTGTTCGTTACCGCCAAGCGAGCACCCAGGAGATCCAACATATTGTCATCTCGATCCGTTCGACTACAAAACTAAACCGACACGTTCATCCACACCATTATTTGTGTGCCAACCATAACGCTTTGTTCCACCTTGGACATGTCAGACCCACCTTAGAAGCCAATTCATTTAGTTGTCTCTAATATTAGGTCTGATCCTCCTTCAAACAACCTTATAGAGGATGTTTTTGTTGGGGTCCAGTCTCGATTTGATGAATTTTGGAGCCCAAATATAGTCAAAGATTTGATTTGATATAATTTAAAAATCTACATAAAATATAAGATTTGATTAGATTTTAAATTTATATCAAATATTTAATTTGAGCATATTTGGACGTCCATAATTGGTGTTGGGCTATTTTAGGTGAAATATGATTCTTATTTTAAGGTTTTCTTTTTAGAAAATTATATTATGACCTAAAATAGGATTTCTCATCCTATAAATATAGGAGGAGGGTGGAGGCACAAAGCAGAGCACAAGTTGGAGATTCGAGGTGCTCGTCAACAAAAAATATAAGAGAAAGTTCATGTTTTGTTCTTAGAACTTCGCCATCCAAGACAGAAGGAAGAAAGAGATCTGATCGAGGAGTCATCGTTTTCGCTCAGGGAGATTGCTACGGGTTGGTAAGTGATTTCAATTGTAATATCTTTTTTTTCTTCTTGAGTGTGGTGAGGGGGTTGAATCTATTAGGAAAAATTGTTCAACATTGATTATGTCAATCTTGTAATTTTACCTGAGTTATAAATGTTAGGATTTGTCCAGTTGACATAGTCACCGTCATATACTTGTCTTTATCTGAACTTGGTGTTCATTAAACAAGGGTTAGCTATCTCAGGTGGGTTGGCCTAAAGTTTTCGCTGCGGGCACTTTCAGACACGGTGTCAGAACGCTTTCAGGATGTATCCGATTCCCAACATCTGGTATCAGAGCTACTCATTTTGGTTCTGGAAACTATGTCTAGGAAGCAGATGAACACTTGTATGATCACCCTCACAGAGGAGAATTGGACAATTTGGAAGCCAAGGATGGAGGATCTACTTTGGTAAAATGACTTGCATTGTAAACCCCCTCGACCAGATTCCAGCATTTTAGGATTATTTTTAATAATTTAGGATTTATTGCAATATTTTATTTGGTTTTGCTTACATATCCTATTGACTTGTGCACCTGTCCATCACCGAATTATTTGGAGCTTTACCTTGACTGTTATCCCCGAACGAAGTTCACATACCACTCCTAGACACGCCAGTCTACTATCCTGCACTTTGTGCAACTCCCAGATGCCTTACTTTGAGCCTCGTTTGAGACGCACAATTATCGTTACAAACGTACATAATTAAATTTTTAGATCTGTACCCATCCTTGTTCCAACAGACATTAGAGACCCAACCTGTACCTGTTTTGCCCAGACAAAAATACGATAATACTCTACACTGAGTATACTACATTTAGTGTATTGACACCGCAAGAAAATTATGACCATACCTGCCTCTAAATAATTAGAGAGCACCGTGCGCAGTATTTAATGATTAATTAATACGATGGCCCGTATCACCCTAGAAAACCAGACCCAGTCCCTGCCCAGACTCACCCCTACCCCCTCGGGACCCTCGCACAGCAATTTTTCTCAATTCTATGAATTTTTGTATTTTCAGGAATCGGGTGTTTTTCCCAGACAATTTCGTAATTGCGCAATTTTCCAAAATAGGACCTTTGCGCAATTTATGAAATTACAGGGACTTTTCTGCAAGTTACAGTGCGAGGTGTCACCTCCTGATTGGCCGGTGAACCTGCACCGTCCATTTGGAGGCAGGACCCACCCGAAAATATCCTGAAAATATCTACAAAATATCTTGTAAAATATCTCTAGATATTTTACTTATTAAAATAATAAAATTTTCTATAAAAGAAATCAAAAGAAAAATAAAAATAAAAAGAAAACAAAAACCTAACTCTACCCCCCCCTCAGCCGACTCCTTCCCCCGCCGGAGCGGCGAGCCCCCGCCCGCCGGAGTAGCTCCGCCCATCCCCGCGGCGAGCCGACCCGCCGGCCTCGACCTACTCCGCCACTCGCCACCACCACCATCATCATCACCAGCATCTCTTCTCCCCCCCGAGCCCCCTCGTCGGAGCCGACCCCCAACCCCGCGGCGAGCCACCCCCCCCCCCCCCCCCCCCCGCCGGCCTCGACAGTAGCCCCCTCTTCCCTCTTCTCCTCCTCTACTCCTCCACTCACCACCCTCCACCACCAGCACCTACGCCAACCTCCTCCATCTCCACCGCCGACCTCGACCCCCGATGTTCCCCTGGCCGGCCTCGACAGCCACCGCCGCCATCTCCCTTGACTCCGACTACCACCACCACCCTCCACCACCAGCAGCCTCCCTCCTCGCCTCTTCTTCTTCCTCCTCTCCCTTTTTCTCCCGCGCCGGTCCTCGCTAGCGGACCTCCGCCGGAGCCAGAAGCACTCGCCGGACTCCGGATCCCGACTCGGATCCAGGCTCGGGGAGAAGCCGGTGTTCGGAGGGGAGACGAGCAGCCTCGCGAGGAGGCGCCACCTCAATAACGACTTCTGCAGCGACATCTTCGGCAGCGGAGAGTCCTCTTCGCCAAGGATGGAGTTCTTTCCGCCTTGGTCGTCGTCTCCGGGCTCGCGAATCTTCAGCCCGACCCTGTGCAGCCCCCGCCGACCTACAGTACATCTCTCCCCCGCCGGCAGTGCGGTGATTTTCCCTTCCCCCGCCGGATGTGCATCCGCCAACCGACCCCGGAGCCCTGGCCGCAGCAGCTCCGGACCACCCCGCGACGACCCCGACTCGAGCAGAACCAGACACAGCAGCTGGACACGGCCCGGACACATCCAGGACACAAATTCTGTGTCGAATCGACGCACGGACACGCGCAACTCGGTTTCACGGAGCCCTGTTCAGGTAACCCGTTCTATCTCCTCGTAGTTTCATTTTTAATTCCGTCAGCTGTGACACATAGGCTATGTGACCCTCTCGATGCCCGTGCAACCCGCTCGGAGCATCGCGTCCTGTGGCGATTGCGAACCGCGATCCAAAAACAGGAAAAACAATGACCCGATTCACCCCGGAACTGAGTACGCCCCGCCAAACGGGACGACTTGGTCGCACGCGGTCTCTACCGAAACGTGCGCGCCGTTGATACGGACGTGCGGGATTTCGCAGAAATTGATTTGGATGTGCGTGCACACCGGAATCAACGCGTATCCGCCGACAACGTCCCGTATCCGCCTGTTCTGGAATACGCTGCAACTTTGTGTACACACGTCGGATCGAGACGAAACTTGCGCCATCGGACTCGTAGCAATACGCTGGTCCTGTGATCCAAGTTTGGTTCGATTCTGAGAACGTTGACAAAATTCCGTATCGTGGGCCCCACAGGCTCCACTTGACGGACGATTTTGTGATCGGCACATCGGAATCCAGTTTTGGACATTCCGTTGGGTTCGTCTCGACGTTCTGGACTCGTTGACACTAAGTTTGGCGAATTTAGAGACATTCGACCCTGACACATTTTTCGGTGCAAAGCGACCCACATGTGGACACCACTTTGACCGAAAACTGTCATTTTTGTCCCTGTGTCCAAATTGGACGAAAGGACAGGCATTTCTAGCTATTTGATATTTTCTGAGACTGTTAGTGATGTTTATTTCAGTATCCGGAGACATTCATTTTGAGGTAATAGTTCTGACACTTGGTACTTGACATCGGGACGTTACATATTTGCAGCTCTCTTAACAGGCAAGTATACATTGCCTTGTTGTACTGTTTAAATTTAGTTATTGTTAGTTACATGTTTATTTATTATATAAATGTGCGCGTCCCAGAAAACTCGGGTGCAGTCAACGAAGGCGTTGACGTTAGGACTTGTGTCTGACCTAGTGTCTAGTAGACCCACACCCACCTAAAGTTGTGAAGTTATTGGTATAACTTTCTAGGCCTTGACACGTATCATTACACGTCACAGAGTGAGTTCATGTAGGGATGCGTGCCTCATACTCGACTGGCCATCTGTATGAGCTACACGTGTAACGGTATTAGCTTAGTTGATTATTTATATAGAGACTTGCATCATAGTTCGAGATGTCCACGTCGTTTTCACGACTTGTATATCTACATTGGACGGGGAAGACATCTAGTAGGCGTATGGGACACCCCTTTCCCTTATATATACTCAAGTTACCATGCTCTTCGAAGATGGAGATTACGGTATATATAGCGAGTTACCATGCTCTTATGAGATGGGGAGTTGCAATATATTTCAAGTTACCATGCTCTTCGGAGATGGGGAGTTGCAATATATTTCAAGTTACCATGCTCTTAGGAGATGGGGAATAGCATCAATGCCCTTAAAAGGGGGCATATGTGGCATATACTAGCCAGTCCCGATGATTGGTGAATTACGTCAGCATATGTCGAGCCTACACATTCCCATGCGTACTATAAGGTCCTTACTTGCATTCACTTAGATGGTTAGTACACCCCATTTATTTATTCAGTATTTACATACATGGCATGTTATTTTTCTGTATCTTGTTATGTCCCTCTGAGGACCTGGTCCCTTGCCAGGTATAGATGTTCGTGAGTATTCACAAGAGCGCAGATCCGGACAGGCTACTTATATTCCGAGGAGGTCTTCTCTTTGGGCCTCGTGATTGTCAGATGTTGTTCTTATATGGTGTGTATCTGGTTCCTTTTTATATTTTGGCAGTAGATTTGTTTTCATCTGACTGTCATTCTTAGATATCTGTATTGAGATCTAGTTACATGGTTATTGGTTATTCATATTTGATTTCTGTGGATGAGATTTAGATTATACCCTGTGACTTGTGATAGTTTTACCACTTGTGAATTATTGTTCATTATACAGCGTACGCTCGTATATATGGTTTCCATATATTGGAGTTGCCATATATACAGGCGGCTGGCATGCTTACGTGTCCTAGTCCTACGTATTTTGGGACTGGGGCGTGACATGTTTTTAGTGGTGGCCCATGCAGGTCAGAGCATATTGTCTCGGTTACGTTACTGTACCGAGCAAGCCTGCACCTAGGATTAGAGTATAGGATCTCATCCATAATTGACTATGACATATCTTCCTTCCAGTCTGTCCTACTTACAAAATTGCATCATGCTTGATTCATGTGCTTCCCTGATAATTCCTCGAGTATAGCCCCTGCTAGAATATAGAAATCCCTGTTGATAGGATGATAATTAGAGTAGTATTCCTATTAAGAACACAACTAGGACTTTGACACATCCCTAAGTTTAGGATTTCAAATCAACCCTAGCCTTCCATATTACCTAATGAACCCTAGCATCACTACCTATAGATTAACTTACCATCATCCCTTGACGTATTTATGTATGACTTGAGAGTAGTATAAACACTACTAGGATTAGTTAGAGAATTGACCATAGTATTGACCCTAGTCTTAAGGAACTAATAGAAATCCAAGGTTAAATACTAGGACGGAAACCTCATCCTATGATGGATAACCAGAGTTTTACGCCAGAGACCCTTTACCCTTGTTGGCGTAAAACCCATTTGACCGTTGTTGGCATAAGAACCAAACAACTGCCTAGTTGGCGTAAAAGCCAAATGACTTTCTGATTGGCGTAAAAAGCCAAACTATGCAGAAGATTGTCTCCTTTACGCTGTAGTTATAACAACTGCTATCCACTTTCCCTTAGTATTCCTTATCTTGCGTATGACACGTCCTGAAAGCCACGTAGGTAATTGCCCTGTGTAATCATGATGATTCTAGAATAAATAGATAACCAGCATAGAGTAACCTGATTAGGCGTAGAATATAATGATAGGATGTGAGCGTAGTTGTTACAGCCTTAGCTTTCCCCAGGCATGACCAAATCTTGTGCATTAAAGACAGAGATACGCCTCGAGCCCTGTGTAAAAAGAAACAACTTTTTGACGGGATATCTGGTTTTATCTCACCTCGAGCGTAAATGACTTGTATCCAATAAAGTCACTAAAAGACAACCTGGACCTCCGTGCTTTATTAATCATCAAACCGTCCACTCGATCGTTGTACAAGTACTTTTTGTCAGGTGTCAGGATTCACTAACTTGACTGACAAACTCATGAGTTTCTCGTACAACTTTACGCTGCAACGTATACCAGACTTTACGCAGAAGATTTTACGCGCGTACTTTTTACGCTGGCAGATTTTACGCAACCCTTTTAGGCAGACTTTTATACAAACCTTACGCACGCTAATTTTAGGCGCAGATTTTAGCGCAAAACTTTTACGCTCAGACTTTCACCCAGACTCTTACGCGCAGACTGTTACGCACAGACTTTTTACGCGGACAGCTCTGAACCCCTACTTTATGCAGACTTTCTTGAAATCTCTGTTTTAGGCCAACAACCTATAGTGTATATTAAGATTGTAGAACTTAGAAAGCCATACCTCTTTTGGGTCAACTAGCGACTTAGACAAGGAGTTAGAATAACAACTGTAGAGATTGTAGAGTCTTGTCTTTTGTGAATTTAAATTGTTTTGTAAATTCTCATATCATAATCAAGCGTACTTATATTTACTATACTACCTTGACTTATACTACTATTATAGCGTAGTTTTGCAAGCTTATTCTTTATCAAGCTTGTTCATGATATGTATTATTGGAGTACTACACTAATACATTTCAGAATCAGTGTATTACGGTCTGATCAACCATAGTACACTTGGTTCGTCCTTCGCTTAACTACTTTACGTGGATTGAGATATATAGTGATTAGTAGACGGATGTACTTGCCCTCTAGATATGTCTGAGCATATCGTATCAGCTACATAACTGTACTGATCCGAATATGTGAATAGGGATTACCAAAATAGGATTTCAATCCACAATTGTCTTGACAATTCCCATTGAATTCTTTAAACGCCTTGAATCCCCACACTTCTAAATCTATTATCTCCCCCTTGAACTCGTGATTATTGCTTTCCGTCTTCCCTTATTTCGGAAAGACGAAACCTCGTACTTAGTATAAATACGAAGTGTATTATTTCTGTAGTCATTTCTGTTTGTTTCTTGGGTAATTACCAAACCCTATTATTAGAATTGATTGCAGTTTAAAACTGTGCTATCCTTAGAATGACCTTCGCTACCTACCTACGTTTTATTACGTTCCTGATACCTGCATAACTATGGCAGCAAAAAATTTTAATTTTTGCCTCGTAACTTGGGTCAAGTTCAGAACTCAAGGGTTTCGATGAAGAATATATTATTTTGTTGACAGGGGTCTAAATGGATTTCACCTGGATGAACAATTGACTGACTCCTGAATGGATAGCAGCACCTATGACTAGGTTGACTTGTAAGGATTAAGAATTCCTATGGACAGACTCACCAAGTCAGCACATTTCTTACCTTTTGAGTTGGCCAATCTACAGAAGCTTTAGCTAACTTATATGAGATAAATCGTAAGATTTTACGGCATACCAGTCAGCATTTTACCAGACAAGGATTCCCGTGACCAGAGTTGGTGGTCAACACCGTTGAGACAGTTAAGTAATACAAGGACACTTGCGAGCAGTGCAAGACAGACCGAAGTAGTGAGCAGACCATCATCATCGTCCCTTGAAATTCAAAAAGGACGATCATGTCTTCTTGAGGATATCACCTACTAGAGACACCATTCGATTCGGAGGACGCAGCAAGTTGAGTCCAAGGTATATTGGACCATTGACGTGCTAGAAAGAGTGGGAGTAGTGGCATATCAACTTGCGCTACTACCTTCACTTGAGAGAGTACTTGAAGTATTCCACGTATCGCAACTCAGGCGATATGTGACTGACAGCAGTCATGTTTTCAACCATTCGGAGATTATCATTAGACCGAGCTTGTCATATCAAGAGCAACCCGTGGGAATTCTTGATCATTGAGGTAAGGTATTGAGAAATCAGTCTATTTCCTTGGTCCACGTGGCATGGAAGCATGGCGCGCTAGAAAAATCTACTTGGCAGCGTGTGAACGACATGCGTAAACATTTTTTGAACCTATTCGTAAGCCAAGATATAAATTACTTTGTTACATTATATCTTATGCCTTCTTTGACTTCTATCCCGGCTTAGTTTTAATTTTGAGAACAAAATTTTTATAAGTTGGGTAGATTGTAAACCCCCTCGACCAGATTCCAGCATTTTAGGATTATTTTTAACAATTTAGAATTTATTGCAATATTTTATTTGGTTTTGCTTACATATCCTATTGACTTGTGCACCTGTCCATCACCGAATTATTTGGAGCTTTACCTTGACTGTTATCCCCGAACGAAGTTCACATACCACTCCTAGACACGCCATTCTACTATCCTGCACTTTATGCAACTCCCAGATGCCTTACTTTGAGCCTCGTTTGAGACGCACAATTATCGTTACAAACGTACATAATTAAATTCCTAGATCTGTACCCATCCTTGTTCCAACAGACATTAGAGGCCCAACCTGTACCTGTTTTGCCCAAACAAAATACGATAATACTCTACACTGAGTATACTACATTTCGTGTATTGACACCGCAAGAAAATTATGACCATACCTGCCTCTAAATAATTAGAGAGCACCGTGCGCAGTATTTAATGATTAATTAATACGATGGCCCGTATCACCCTAGAAAACCAGGCCCAGTCCCTGCCCAGACTCACCCCTACCCCCTCGGGACCCTCGCACAGCAATTTTTCTCAATTATATGAATTTTTGTATTTTCAGGAATCGGGTGTTTTTCCCAGACAATTTCGTAATTGCGCAATTTTCTAAAATAGGACCTTTGCATAATTTATGAAATTACAGGGACTTTTCTGCAAATTACAGTGCTAGGTGTCACCCCCTGATTGGCCGGTGAACCTGCACCGTCCATTTGGAGGCAGGACCCACCCGAAAATATCCTGAAAATATCTACAAAATATCTTGTAAAATATCTCTAGATATTTTATTTATTAAAATAATAAAATTTTCTATAAAAGAAATCAAAAGAAAAATAAAAATAAAAAGAAAACAAAAACCTAACTCTACCCCCCCCTCAGCCGACTCCTTCCCCCGCCGGAGCGGCGAGCCCCCGCCCGCCGGAGTAGCTCCGCCCAACCCCGCGGCGAGCCGACCCGCCGGCCTCGACCTACTCCGCCACTCGCCACCACCACCATCATCATCACCAGCATCTCTTCTCCCCCCCGAGCCCCCTCGCCGGAGCAGACCCCCAACCCCGCGGCGAGCCATCCCCCCCCCCCCCCCCGCCGGCCTCGACAGTAGCCCCCTCTTCCCTCTTCTCCTCCTCTACTCCGCCACTCACCACCCTCCACCACCAGCACCTACGCCAACCTCCTCCATCTCCACCGCCGACCTCGACCCCCGATGTTCCCCTGGCCGGCCTCGACAGCCACCGCCGCCATCTCCCTCGACTCCGACTACCACCAGCAGCCTCCCTCCTCACCTCTTCTTCTTCCTCCTCTCCCTTTTTCCCCCGCGCCGGTCCTCGCTAGCGAACCTCCGCCGGAGCCAGAAACACTCGCTGGACTCCGGATCCCGACCCGGATCCAGGCTCGGGGAGAAGCCGGTGTTCGGAGGGGAGACGAGCAGCCTCGCGAGGAGGCGCCACCTCAATGACGACTTCTGCAGCGACATCTTCGGCAGCGGAGAGTCCTCTTCGCCAAGGATGGAGTTCTTTCCGCCTTGGTCGTCGTTTCCGGGTCGCGAATTTTCAGCCCGACCCTGTGCAGCCCCCGCCGACCTACAGTACATCTCTCCCCCGCCGGCAGTGCGGTGATTTTCCCTTCCCCCGCCGGATGTGCATCCGCCAACCGACCCCGGAGCCCTGGCCGCAGCAGCTCCGGACCACCCCGCGATGACCCCGACTCGAGCAGAATCAGACACAGCAGCTGGACACGGCCCGGACACGTCCAGGACACAAATCCTGTGTCGAATCGACGCACGGACACGCGCAACTCGGTTTCACGGAGCCCTGTTCAGGTAACCCGTTCTATCTCCTCGTAGTTCCGTTTTTAATTCCGTCAGCTGTGACACGTAGGCTATGTGACCCTCTCGATGCCCGTGCAACTCGCTCGGAGCATCGCGTCCTGTGGCGATCGCGAACCGCGATCCAAAAACAGAAAAAAATGACCCGATTCACCCCGGAACTAAGTACGCCCCGCCAAACGGGACGACTTGGTCGCACGCGGTCTTTACCGAAATGTGCGCACCGTTGATACGGACGTGCGGGATTTCGCAGAAATTGATTTGGATGTGCGTGCACACCGAAATCAACGCGTATCCGCCGACAACGTCCCGTATCCGCCTGTTCTGGAATATGCTGCAACTTTGTGTACACGCGTCGGATCGAGACGAAACTTACGCCATCGGTTTCGTAGCAATACGCTGGTCCTGTGATCCAAGTTTGGTTCGATTCTGAGAACGTTGACAAAATTCCGTATCGTGGGCCCCACATGCTCCACTTGACGGGCAATTTTGTGATCGGCACATCGAAACTCAGTTTTGGATATTTCGTTGGGTTCGTATCGATGTTCTGGACTTGTTGACACTAAGTTTGGCAAATTTGGAGACATTTGACCCTGACACATTTTTCGGTGCAAAGCGATCCACATGTGGACCCCGCTTTGACCGAAAACTGTCATTTTTGCCCCTGTGTCCAAATTGGACGAAAGGACAGGCGTTTCTAGCTATTTGATATTTTCTGAGACTGTTAGTGATATTTATTTCAGTATCCGGAGACATTCATTCTGAGGTCATAGTTCTGACACTTGGTACTTGACATCGGGACGTTACATATTTGCAGCTCTCTTGTCAGGCAAGTATACCTTGCCTTGTTGTACTGTTTAAATTCAGTTATTGTTAGTTACATATTTATTTATTATATAAATTTGCACGTCCGAGAAAACTCGGGTGCAGTCAACGAAGGCGTTGACGTTAGGACTTGTGTCTGACCTAGTGTCTAGTAGACCCACCTAAAGTTGTGAAGTTATTGGTATAACTTCCCAGGCCTTGACACGTATCATTACACGTCACAGAGTGAGTTCATGCAGGGACGCGTGCCTCATACTCGACTGGCCATCGGTATGAGCTACATGTGTAACGGTATTAGCTTAGTTGATTATTTATATAGAGACTTGCATCATAGTTCGAGATGTCCACGTCGTTTTCACGACTTGTATATCTACATTGGGCGGGAAAGAAATCTAGTAGGCGTATAGGACACCCCTTTCCCTTATATATACTCAAGTTACCATGCTCTTCGGAGATGGGGATTACGGTATATATAGCGAGTTACCATGCTCTTATGAGATGGGGAGTTGCAATATATTTCAAGTTACCATGCTCTTCGGAGATGGGGAGTTGCAATATATTTCAAGTTACCATGCTCTTAGGAGATGGGGAATAGCATCAATGCCCTTAAAAGGGGGCATATGTGGCATATACTAGCCAGTCCCGATGATTGGTGAATTACGTCAGCATATGTCGAGCTTACACATTCCCATGCGTACTACAAGGTCCTTACTTGCATTCACTTAGATGGTTAGCACACCCCATTTATTTATTCAGTATTTACATACATGGTATGTTATTTTTCTGTATCTTGTTATGTCCCTCTGAGGACCTGGTCCCTTGCCAGGTATAGATGTTCGTGAGTATTCACAGGAGCGCAGATCCGGACAGGCTACTTATATTCCGAGGAGGTCTTCTCTTTGGGCCTCGTGATTGTCAGATGTTGTTCTTATATGGTGTGTATCTGGTTCCTTTTTATATTTTGGCAGTAGATTTGTTTCCATCTGACTGTCATTCTTAGATATCTGTATTGAGATCTAGTTACATGGTTATTGGTTATTCATATTTGATTTCTGTGGATGAAATTTAGATTATACCTTGTGACTTGTGATAGTTTTACCACTTGTGAATTATTGTTCATTATACAGTGTACGCTCGTATATATGGTTTCCATATATTGGAGTTGCCATATATACAGGCGGCTGGCATGCTTACGTGTCCTAGTCCTACGTATTTTGGGACTGGGGCGTGACTTGCATGGTCCGTTGGAGGACGACAATACTAAGTCATCGGACAAAGCTGTTGAAGACTGTAAACGACTGGATCGGAAGGCCGTTGGATTCATCCGCCAATGGCTAGACGACTCGGTGTTTCACCACGTGTTTATGGAGAGTTCGACAAAACCATTATAGGAGAAGTTGTATTCGCTGTACGAAAGGAAGACGGCTGACAACTAGGCGTTTCTGATTTGCCAACTCGTCAACTCGAAGTACACGGAGGGTGCCCCAGTGGCACAATATCTGAACGAGGATCATGGTATTATCAGTCACCTGTCTACGATGAAGATGGTGATTGATGATGAGCTTCAGGCCCTTTTGCTTTTGAGTTCTCTGTCGGAAAGCTGGGAGACGTTGGTGGTATCGGTGAGCAACTTCGCGTCTGGTGGAGTTGTCACGATGGAGGCAGTCAAAAGCAGTTTGTTAAACGAGGAGATCCGGCGTAAGCAAGTGGAATCGTCGCAGAAGTCCGCTCTGGTGGCTTCCTACGGGAAGGGAAGACCCAAGTCACAGACGAGTACATGGGGGAGTTCTCAAGATCTTGTGACTGTGGACAGCAAGGAGGGTTGCTATCACTGTGGCGAAAGTGGTCATATTAAGAGGAATTGTATGAAGCTCAAAGCTGAGAAGGCCAAAGGCAAGGGTGATCAGGAGGATCTCACGACTATGGAAGATCTCATCATCGCAGCAATCGACGCAGAAAAACCTTATAGCATGTGTCATAATAGAGATTGGGTCATGGACATAGAGAGCATCGTATCACGCCACTCCATATAGGAGGATCTTCACTCATACCACAGCGACATATTTGGACGTGTGAAGATGGAAAACAATGGGACAACTGTAGTTGTAGGCATCGATCGCACTTGACAACGGAGCTTGGTGAGAATCTCATTCTTAAGGATGTGCGACATGTACCATGTTTGCATTACAACTTGGTTTCGGTAGAGAGGCTGGGAGATGATGGTTGTCGCAGTTTGTTTGGGGACAATGATTGGATGCTTACGAAGGGTTCTCAACAGCTGGCTCGAGAAAATTTATGTTGTGGCATGTACATGCTCAAGACGCTGAGTTGTACAGTCAGGCCACAGACATCGGATGGAGGATCGAGGGATATTCGACAGGAGTTGGATCGTCGGGAACTTGCTGAGGAGGGGCTTCGAGATACTTTAAGGATTACGGAGGATTCGATTCGTCGAGACAAAGCGACGAATGGTGATGAGCCAAAGATTGAGGGTCAGTATGTCGGTCACATGACAGCTGGTCGGTCTCCAGTGGGGGTTGCTTCACGGATCCGATTTTGGTAACGGGTGGTTTGCCAAAGCTTCACGGAGCGACATTTGTTTTAGCAGTTCGAGGCCAGGGAGAAGATCAAGGTTTACAACAAACTCAATCTAAGGCAGGAGCGTCACCATTCACACAGTTCTGGAGGAGCTGTGGGTCATCGACGACATGCACAGTGCGTAATGTTCTGCTCAAGGACGCATATGTATGAGGGAGCTTCAAGTTCGGACACGTAGGTGGACAGATTCAGGAGTTCGAATCTCGGAAGAATCATACCGTCCGCTTGGTTAGGCCAGCCAAGGGCGAAGAAGCTCGTTGAAACTTTAACACATTTCGGTGGAAGACGAAAGTCAGAAAAATGCATCCAAGACTCACAGTGAGGTTGATAGTCAGGAACTTTGGTCTCAGTCGTGTCATTGATGTCAGTAGGATCCCAATGGTACAGAAGGTGCTACGCATGGTAGCTAGCGTCGACGTGACGGTCAATGAGCTGGAGACGAAGGAAGATGCAAAAAAACTCGGGGGATCGGAGATCGATGGCTTTGGGGAGCAGGAACTCTGTCGCGGGGTGACATGCATGGAGTCCAGTTGAGAATTCATGGGGTCAACACCCTCTCATCAGACTGGAGAGGGAGATTGTTGGGGTCCAATCTGGATTTGGTGAATTTTTGAGCCCAAATATGGTCAAATATTTGATTTGATATAATTTAAAAATCTACACACTAAATGTAAGATTTGATTAGATTTCAAATTTGTATCAAATATTTAATTTGACCATATTTTGATGTCCATAATTAGTGTTGGGCTATTTTAGGTGGAATATGATTCTTATTTTAAGGTTTTCTATTTAGGAAATCCTATTATGACCTAAAATATGATTTCTCATCCTATAAATATAGGAGGAGGGTGGAGGCACAAAGAAGAGCACAAGTTGGATATTCGATGTGATCGTACACAGGAATCTAAGTGAAAGTCTGCGCTTTGCTCTTAGGACTTCGCCATCCAAGACAGAAGGAAGAAAGAGATCTGATCGATGAGTCATCGCCTTCGCTCAGGGAGATTGCTACAGGTTGGTGATTGATTTCAATTGTAATCTCTTTCTTTTCTTTTTGAGTGTGGTGATGGGGTTGAATCTATTAGGGCAAAGGGTTCAATATTGATTCTGTCAATCTTGTAATTTCACCTGAGTTATAAATGTTAGAATTTGTCCAGGTGACGTAGTCACCGCCATATACTTGTCTTTATCTGTGTTTGGTGTTCGTTAGACAGGAGTTGGTTATCCCAGGTGGCTTGGTCTAAAGTTTTTGCTGTGCGCACTCTCAGACACGGTGTTGGAACGCTTTCAGGGCGTGTCCGATTCCCAACAATTTCTACTCCACCTTGAGAAGAGAGTCCGTTTAATCCAATTATACGCATGAACGTTCAACACAATCTGTCTTGAACCAATTAGAGCCTCCCAATAACCTTGGACTGTTGTACCACTTTGTTGGGAGCATGGTGTGACCCAAAACTGGAGTTTGTCCATGATGTGCGATATTGGACTTGTCCTATATACTTTAAAATGAATCATAATGTAAGGCCTGAAACAATTCTAATTATCTATATCTCATGATCCCACCTCCTACCCGATGTGGCACTAAACTATCAACTTTATTGTCACCATATTTTGAGCGCTCAACCGGAAACTAGATACAATCAAACATGAACGAGCTGCTTTGGATGTGCTAGCAACAAATGTACCCCTGTCGGCATCCGGTAGACAATTTCCAGTACATTTGATTAATGTTTTACATACTGTTTGCAAGGGGGAGGAAAAAGTTGAGTAGGAAATGGAGAGAAATTGAGGGAAAGTTTTTGGGAAGGGCGGAGAAAATTTTGAGGTAAATTTATTTCACAAAAATAAAGGGTGTGAAAATTTTGGCAGAATTTTATCCAACTATTCCTAAAAAAAACGTAAATATAAATTACTGTTTGAAAAAACCAAGGACTAAATAGTAATTATTTCTTTATTTTCACTTTTCATGTTTCTACTTTTTTGAGAAAAAAAAAAGTAACTTTACTTTTATTTTACTCCACATCATTTTTTTTCTCCTTAAATTTTTCTCTCCAAAAAAAAAAGAAAAAGAAAAATCCCATACACACCCTTAAGCTGTGTTCACCTTAAATAAGGAAAGATTTGTTCCTATAGTTACAAGTCATTTGATCATGTCATATTTATTATGGTCTAAAAAGATCATAGATTTGCAAATTTTCAAAAGGATATTATCAAGAAACTATGTCTTTATTTCAAGACATAATTTGGTTTCACCAGCTATAATTATCTTCGATTTCTTAAAGAAAAAAAATCCATTAGAATGACATCTCGAAAGTCGTGAACTCAAAGAACTCAGAATTTAATCTCTTTGCAGCAGCAACAACAACAATAGCAATACTGGAAGAAGATTTAGATACAAAAGGGTATTTACCATAAGGTCTAAGGTGGTGTGTGCTGACATGAACCGGAATTCCTTGCTGCCGCAACAGCAACAGCAGCATCAACACTAATACAAAGGAATATTTACCACACGGTCTAAGTACTTTGTGCTGACTAACTGCAAATGAGCCAAGTGGAGCCAAACTTTTATAATCTTGAGTTTGACTTGACTAGAATTAATCGAGTTCAAATTCAAGCTTGATAAGTTTTTTTATTTTAGAGCTTGAACTTGGCTTCGGTTTGTTTATATTAATCTTGAACTTGACTTGGTTTGAGCTCGAACTTAGCTTGATAAACAAGCTTGATAAGCTCAAAATCAAGCTCGTTCAACCTTATTTTAAGCTTAACAAGCTTAATTTCTAGCTAGTTAGGCTTGAATTCAAGTACATGTAATATTAACAACTTATTTATAAAAATTTAATTTAAAAAGTTTTAAGGCTAAATTTTAACTTGATACCTTCAACTATTCATGTTTGGCAACTTGATACCCTAAACTTTCAAAATAGACAACTTAATATCCTAAAATTATTTTTTCCAAAAATACCCCCATTATCTCTCTCCCACCCCGGGAGCCCCTTCCCTCCCCAGCCACCACACTCCTCCCACGGCCGCCCCCATCCCGCGCTCGCCGCACGTGCGCCGCCAGTACATGTTCGCCATCCGCGCGCCGCCCCCCCTCCCACGCTCGTCTCCCGTGCGCTGCGCGTGCTCGCTGCTGCCTGCGTCGCCGCCGCTGCTGTTGCTACTGCCGCTGCCACTGTTGTTGTTGCCGCTGTTGTTGTTGTTGCTGTTGCTGCCGTTGCGCGCTGCCGCTGCCGTCATGCGCCGCCGAGAGAAGGAGAGGGAGAGGGAGGGGGTCATCGCCGCCGGATGGGATTTCATGGCCAGCCGGAGAAGGAGGGAGGGGGGAAAAGGGGAGGGGTAGTTTAGTGTTTTAGTTTTTTTTGGGTACGAAGTTGAAAGTTTTTAATAGTTGATGGTATTAAGTTGCTAAGAAAAAAAAGTTTAGGGTATTAAGTTGAAGGGTATCAAGTTAAAATTTAGTCATATATAATTTGCACAATCATATTTTTAACAAACATACATAAAATTAGAATTCAACAAAGAATAAATTTAAATTTAAATAACAAAGCAAATTGGTAGACTGTCAGCAACGAGCTCCTAAACGAGCTTCTAAACGAGCCAGCTCATGAGCTCAAACGAACCGAGTACTTCTAAGTTTGAGCTTGGCTCATGTATTAAAGGAGTTCGAAAATTAAGCTTGAGCTTAACTTGTTTACTAAACGAGCTGAGCTCAAATGAGCTTTTATCGAGCCGAGTTTCGAGTAGATCGCAAACGACTTGGCTCATTTCAAACCCTAGTGCTAACATGAACTAACACAAGAAAATTGAAGTGGAGTCCTTGGGTTCAGAAGAAGCGTCAAAATTTTCAAGGAGTATATTGGTAAATATATAATTCATCATCCATGTATAAGGATCCATGCAGAAGAAGTGAAGGAGTGTGATGATCTACTGCTTGCTTTTGTTGTCATAGGATGAGAATTGGCCACCAAAGAAAGTCCACAAGAGTGAGATTGTGCTCTCACATAGCTAAGAAAATCATAGGCTAGCACTATCCTAGATATGGATGACTATTCTGTTTTCTTGTTTGAAAAAATAGCTTGCTAGATGATAAGATGAGAGAGTGGTTCATGTATTGTTGCTTATGGCCTGGAGATTCCAAAGCAAACCTCATAATGTACTGGATGGGTATTGGTTTGATTAATGATTTTGATGACATCAGTAAAGCTTATGACAAAGAATATTCTCTCATTGGAAGCCTCATTGCAGCTAGCCTACTGGAGCTAATTCAAGAGAAGGATGATATAGTTAAAGTGCATGATGTTATAAGGGGCTTAGCATTGTGAATATAATGTGATGATGGAAAGAAGAAAAATAATGGATGATGAAGGCAGACATCTTACCAGAAGAAGTATCAAGAAAATATTGTAATAAAGATCATGTTAAACTAAGGAGTACTAGGATGTATTTCGATGATATCACGTTCCATAACCAGAATACTGGAGAGCGGGGACAGACAAAACCAGCTATATAAACTAGAGTACATAATACCCCAAGAATACGGTCACAACTGTCTAGGACATGTGGGGTTTACTCTACAATCCATCAGTCAATCATAGGTCAAACAATCCTAGGTGTCTCAATCACAAGCAAACAACAAGTTACAAGATGTATAATCACCAGACATATAATAGTAAGGCGTCCCAAACTACACATACATAGATGATCAAGAAGCTAGTTGTACAAAATGGAGAACTAGCAAGAGTCTAAGTCATACATGATCAACTTCAGCTATAGTCTAGAATATGTTAATCATGTCCTGCCCTTTAGGCTAGATAACAAGTTCAAAAGAACATGAGCTAAACATGTGCTCGATGGCTAAACGTCTCAAAAGAATAATTTACAAACAAGTGGGTGAATGGAGAAGAAATCCACTCAATGCCTCTGGTGCTCCGGTTTGTCACCATCTTGAGGTAGGTACGGAAGATCCTGCGTCTCTGCTTCAAAATCTGTCCATACAAAACAAGTGGGGTTAGAACAAAAAAAAAGTACCACAAGAAAGTCCAACTTAGGAACTAAAAACTAGCAAGCAATAAAACTCAACAACAATCAGAGACGGAAGTGAATAATGCAATCGAAGCTCGTGCACTACCACTGCACTTACCTCGAGAATTAAAAGATAGAGAGCTACATGATGTGTGACATAAGTAGTCATGGAACGATCAAGATAATATGATCATGTAATGTGCCGGAACAATTGTTAGGAACATGCAAGGTATTCCGGGACATGTAAGCATGTACAATGTAGGAGTCATGGTTAGCATGTAAGTACATAACTTGTAATATGGTGCGAACATTAATCTTGTAAAAGAATATTGACTGAATGAAGCTATTGAAGATGATAAGTTGACAATTGACGAGAGCTAGAGAACTCCTCGAGATTGAAGCCATAACCCTTAAACCAAACAAGTATCGGGGTTATAGTTCCTTTCTCGGGTTGAACCTATTCTCTGGCCACCCATCGACACATATGACCTAAGATGGCAAGCGACTAGAGAGCTTGGGAACTCCTTAAGATCGAAGCCATAACCCTTAAACCAAACAAGGACCGGGGTTATAGTTTCTTTCTCGAGTTAGTCCTAGCCTCTAGCCACCAACTCCAACGAGCAGATAAGATAATAAATATAACACAGTTAAGCAGTAAAAATAAAATGAACAGATAAAGACTAACAAGGTACAGTTCTGGAGAGTTATACTGGAAGAATCTAAAACAAGACAAGACTAGCAATCAAGCAATCACGACCATTCATGTCTTACGGCTTACTATCATTAACTAACTAGGCTTATCACAATTCTAGTTACTAACATATGCAATTAGAAATTTCATACAGCCACATGCTCTACAGTCTATCCGAATCATCTATACGTAAGGATTATATAATATAATTAACATATATAGATATTTTTACTTGTAATGCAACACTCTACGGCGTGCTGAAGTGTGCCCTTCACGATGGAGAGCTCCAAATCCACGTGTGTCGCTGGGATGTCAGGATTGCTTGTAGCCAGAAAATTTTCCTAAATGATTCTAGGTATCAAATCTAGTTCTTTAATCTGATCAGTTTAATCAAGATTCCTGACCTTGGTGACGAGAATCCGCTTTAGACATGATACAAGACATGACCGTAGCTTGAAAAGTACATTCAGGACAGGGAGAAGCAATCAACCACGGAAAGTTATCTTAACAGTTCAAGTAATTCAGTTCCAAAAATTCTAGCATGTCAGGGTGCGCTTCGTCGAGCCACTATCAAAAATATCAGTATAGTATTTACATAAACATGGGCATGAAACCCCAAGTTTTATTACAAGCACTAACACAAGTTAAAGGTAAGAAAATATTATGTACACTATCCCAAGGTTAAGTTAAGAAAAACAATTGAAGAATATAGCAATCAATGGATAAAAAAAATCAAACATGTAAAATTGCGCAAAACTAGATTTTGACACATTTAGAAAACTGGACATAACTCTCTCATCCGAACTCCAAATAAAGAGATTCAAAAAGATTTGAAAATCCAAGACAAATATCTACAACTTTTATGTTTTTAGTTTTACGAGATTCTACCTACAAAAATATCTAAACAGGCAAAAAGTGTCATTCTGGTCAACGTGCGCGTGGCATATTACGTGCGACAGAAAATTTATGCACGACGCACTGCGTGCGGCCAAAAATCTGTGCACGGCGCACTGCGTGTCATGCCTCAATCTCCCGTAGGAATTGACCATCCCCGCTAGGCGCGAATCATCGTGCCAGCGCTCCCGCGGGACGATCGTTCCCATCTGGATGTGATACTGCACGAGCACAAGCTACGCCCGTGAAGGCTATGATCCGAACAGGCGATAAAATGACTATGCCACAGAGTCGCATAGATAGTCCGAATGCAGTGAAATAAGAAATGAACAGGCAATTGGTAACAAGTTCACAGAGTCATCATAGCGGAATGAATAACACAAGTATGAAAGTAAAACAAGCACTTTATTGATATTGAACAAGTATTACAAGCGGCGATAGGCCGATATTACAAGTCGCTCAAGTCCCTCTCTCTCGAAATAATAAAAGCGTGCCAAGTGGCTACATTTATGGAATAATACATAGGCGATTGTTCCAATATTATGTCTTGTATATATGCTTCAATTTCGGACGCAACGTGAGTGAACTCTATGCCTTAGCACGTACGAAGGAGTTTTCGCATTAAACGAGGTTCTTTCGCACCCTACAAGCAATCTGGTGGGTTATCAGTACATAAATGCACTGGTGGGGAGGCTTTTCGTCCGCTCGAAAAATCCAAACACGTTATATAGGTTCCGTGCACCATCTATTAAGTTGTCTTTCTAGTCTTACCTTAGGATCAATTTCATGAAATAATAAAAAGCCTAACTTGTGTGACAGTGCATCGTACAATATATGAGTAATACGGTGATACTTACCAACTTACCATCCATCATTCCCTGTCCAGAGATAGAAACCAAGTTAAACCAAGCACAAATATATGTAAGAAAATCTACGAAAATCGCATAAGCAAACACGAGAGTTACGAGCGGGTTCCTGATTCAGGTGCACGAGTTACACATATTACTCAGAAGTGATACTAAGATGAGTTGCAACAGATTGCTCAAGTGTTCAAATATGTACAGATATCTTTTACTCATATTCGTTCAGGTATTTCAGATTACTAGGTGCGATGCAATGACTCACACGCGAATTGCCGCTAAGCGAGGATGACTTAGTCTATATGAACAGGAGGTCACTGGCTTAGCCATAAATGATCGATTTATAGTCTCATGACGGAATGGGGTGCAACGCTTGATATAAGATGAGCAAATTCAAGGCGAGCAGGTGATACAGAAGAGCCATTGTATGCCATCCCGCCGATTCATGCGACTATCAGAAGGGTATACGACAAGTCCAAGGTAGTATGCTCTACCAAGGCCCGAATAAAGTATATTGTCCTGCCCAAAAATGGGGTCACATACCAGAACCAAAATTGGCATGTAATACACTAGACATTCCTCCTAGGCCGGTACGATCCCGGTGCCCCGGTGATCGTCCGGGGAATCAGATACCTCGTGCACGAATTGTCCGTGGCCATACAAGTATCTAGTCTTAGGTATCTTGTCAGGTACATATTCGGGTCAGATTCAGTTTCAAGTTCAAGATTGTTCATAAATATATCGACTCCCCGAGCCGTTCGATTCATTGCAGGACGAGTGTTGTTTAACTTGTCATGATGCAGTCCCTAGTTCGGAACTGCCTTGGTGACCTAACGATCCCGAATACTTTCAGGTTCATTCATGCACGAAACGACTATTCGATAGTCTTTTGGGGAACTTAGATGAATGCAAGGCAAGGATAGTGTTGCATGGTCGTGGAATGAATTTACATGATAAGCATTAAAATGAGGCAAACGAGTACAAGTTTCAATATAAGCAGACAAGCATGCATTTGTGAAATATAAGCATTTACGTTAGCACGGGTGTAAGGGGTAGTGCGAGGAGTAAAATCTTACAAGGACATTATCGGACGACATAATCCATAAGGCGAGCAGTGTAAATAATTGAAGCAATGCACTACGATGAGTAAATAATGATCTACTCGAGGCATAATGGAGTCTACTTGCACAAAGCTAAGGTAGAATGCGAGGGTCCATGTTATAAGCCAAGTATCATTTCCATATTCTAACACAAGCAATACGAGATGGGATTATTCCTTTAGTTAGGTGCGTTGTATTCTTTATTAGCATGCAATGGGTGATTCACCTAGCGACTAGCATATATCGTCCATATTTTAAGTGTGCAGGCTAAGCAAAGACAAGTTCATCGTAGCCACCCACCTTAGCGATGATTTGCCTTGGTCGAGCGATACTCCGAGCGAGCATTTAAAAGTCTAAGTCTGAACTCCTGAAGGGCCAAGTCTGGAATCCTTTGCCTCGAACGAGTCTTCTCATTGAGCAAGGTGGGTTGTGTCGTTGCACTTGCGCCGTTTGAATCGGTTGTCCGCTTGAACGGAATGGGTCGTTACATTATACACTACTCAAAAAAGTCTCGTATTCGAGACTTCCTGAGCGCAAATCGTTCTATCGTATACTATCGAATCTATCTCAAGCATATCAATCCGTGTCGCGTGTGTGCTGGGTCTGTCTTATTGAATGACTCTATCATTCAATCCAAGATCTGACTCGGTCTCTACTGCACCTTAGCGCGGAATATATCGCTTAACCCGAGGTACGTTATAATCCATGTTGAATGACGATCTAAGGCTGAGGCAAACTTATCCAAGTCGATATACTCATCTAAGCGTATCTAACACATTAACTTATAACAATATTCGATTTCAGCACATCATTAAGATTGGATCGTACACATATTCCAAGCATCCTCGAAACACATGTATTTTAACTAACTTAGCGATATCGGAGTCGGACGAGTTACTCGAAAAAGTCTTAAGGGTTCTCGTCTTACAATCACGATGATACCTCCAACAGGGACAATTAAAATCTAAGTCATTCCAATCCCACTTAAACCAAGCATTGCACTACCGTTAAGCATGATCTATCCGATCAACCGACTAGTGTCCATTCAATTCGTGTCAAATATAGCACACACTTACCGTTCCAAGTCTAATTCTATGTCTTATTGTCCCAGTTCTATGGCTTGCTCAAGCAATATTCTAAAGTCGGCCACACAAGTTCTTTCATTCGGCATATGATCGTCTGCCTAATTACTAGGTCAGCTCACAATGTCATAGGTACAGTTCATGCTTACGACTCAGCGTGCAAATTTGTCGCACGATGCTCGCCCCAATTCTTAAGGTTAAACCATTGTTCATTTGTGTGGGATATTCTATCCAAGCTTATTTCAATCGGATTTTTAAACATCGAGCACAAATCATCCTACTAACAATTATACGTTCGTTTATACAGGATCCGAGTCTGTTTAGTCAAATCTATGATATATCCATATCTCATGTCAAGCCTAGCAATTTGCATAGTCTATCTCCTTAAATATATGATAGGATCTACCTGTCTATTAAGTCTAGACCACAAAGCCATGATTAAATTCTAAATCTTTGATCTCAATCATAACTCAAGTCGTTCAACAAGATTCATGTATTCGTTCAAGAAACCATCTAGCGTGTCTTACTCCATGTTCTAGGCTAACTTATCCTTGAAATACTTCTGATTCACTTGTATTTTTAAACTCGTCTTATCGTGTCGAACCACAAGTTAAGACGATCCTTCAATTTTTATGCTCCAGTCTCCCGCAAGTTCGATCATCCTAGCTGGACGTGAGATCACCACGCCAACGCTCCCTCTGGATAATCGTCATAATCCGGACGTGATGCATGTATGAGCATGGAGTTGCGCTCGCAAGACAAGAACATCAAACGTTATGGTTATCATCAAAATGATCGAAACACCTTATCATTACACTTCTCTCCATCCAAGTTATATATATTAATCCACCAAGTCATGTCCGTTCATGCCGTGATCATAATTTGTATAGCCAAATCGTCCAACTTCAATGTTACTGTTTGATCAATCTGTAGTCTTACTTCTAGTACTCCTCAAGTAACTAAGTTCAATACTCAAGCCAATGTCTATCCACTTTTGATACGTTCTATTTTATCGAGTTTGTTTGAATAATCATCAAGCATGTTTCCGTGAGTTCGATCATCCCCGCCAGACATAAAATTACCATGTCGTTACTCGCATTATGATTTCTTTGCACTGATCCAAGATCCGTTTGAACCATCCCTTATGCGTGATCCTGCCATCCCCAACTCAAGTCTGACACAAAACTCAGCCAATTCTTTAACCATCCAACTCTTTCCATCAATCTTGCTATGCAACTTATGCCATGTTCCATTCTCAATGCTTCCAACTATTCTCAAACCGTCTGATACTTTCGCAACACGAGCAATCCCGTGCATCGAGCTCTCTTCCAAGTAATCCAACCTAATACCCAACTGTTCCTTACATTTGTTGTACGAGCAACTCGTGCAATGCTATCATGATATTCCCAAGCCAAACTCAAACCTGCTCAGCCAATGCTCTATGTGATATACCCAGCCAAAAATCAAACTTCCATCCAACACTTTCGCTACACGAGCAGCTCGTGCAACGATCCATTCTTAATCCAATGCTTCTACTCATAACATGCCGCATAACCAATCTTGTTTGCCAATATACTGATCCACTGATGCAATCAGAAACTCCCCGAATTACAAGCAAGGCCAACCAAAGCAACGACACACCTCTCAATTTGCTGCACAAATGCAACAACGCCTAACGATGCTAAGCGATCTAACGAAAACCAACAAAAGTAACGCAACCAAGAACAATATGCAGCCACAACCAGCAATATATAGACTTATTGCATGAAACATCCAATGCGACACCGAGTAGAGCCAAGAGCTAAACGATATGCGGAAGCTATTTAGAGTTTGTGATAAAGCGAAGGACCACGTCCGAAAAAATAAACCAGGCGCTCTGATACCAATATGTCATTCCCCAATCTCCCGCAGGCTCAATAGTCCCCGTTGAACGTGAATTACCACGTTGCAGCACTCCCCCAGGATAATCGTTCTCATCGAAACGTGATATCGTACTAGCCTGGAGTTGCACTTGTCACGCCCTGATTTTACCGAATCGTAGGGGCGTCCCCCGGCGTGACCGTCGTGCTGGCCTGGGGTTGCGCCCGCACAAGGCTTTCTAGTTTTGCATAACGAGCACATATTCAGAGTACGCAGATAAATTGAAACACATATTTGAAACATGGAAAAGTTCTCTTTATTGATAATGAACATCTATTACAAACTCCTGAACGAGTAATCTAATATGCCGTACGGGCTTACAAAAGTGTTGACTCAAAATGAGATAGCAGTCCTGTAGATTACATTCCTTTATAAACTCAAAATGATAAAGACCTTCAGGCTGGAGGACGGCTTTGCCACGAAGCTGCATTGTGTATGGAAAGTTGCAAGCTTCTTCTTCAAGTACTTCAAAATGCGGCGCGATAAAGATGCGCCAACAGCTGGACTGGATCCGGAAGATGACTTCTGCTTCTCGCTCGGTTCACCTTAGTGCGGAGAACCTGTTTCAACGAGGGTCAGCATGTCGAAACATACTGGTGAAGGCGAGCTAACCGAACTATACCAATCAACACGTTATTTTAATGAAGCATGCATGTTTCGTGGGTTTCTATCTTGCCTTAGTTCATTTACAAGCAACAGTATAAATGTATGATACTGAAATAAACGTGCCACCGTTCGGTGGATTTTACCTGCCTGTCTGAACGACCTGCCCAATACTTACCTTGCCTTCCCTGCCACGAAGACACAAGTTAGTTTGCAACAGGTTTAAATGGACATAGTCAATGATGAAGATGGTTTGCTACGTGCAAGAACGTGAGGCACCGCATACCATCCCGTCCAAGAACGTGAGACTAAACGTGAGTTCCGTCCGGAGCCGGAACGGTGCCAGTGCCCCAGCAGCCACCCGCAAGAACTATACCTTGTGCACAAGTTGTCCATGATCTATTTGTTAAACAATATGCACTTCAGGCAATACGAGTATGAGGCATATTCATAATTGTTAAACATTTATGCACTACAGGCAACACAAGTACGAGACATATAAGTACAAGACAAGCAACAATTCATGATTTATTTCCCAAACGAACAAGCATACAATTTAGTATCCGTTCGTGAAGTTTATTGACAAGCATAATGAACCAAGTCTATTATCTTTTATCTTGGTATCGTTTGATCGGGGCAAAGGAGAATGCAAGATTTATTAGGGTGTGAAGCTTGGAAGTAGGGCTAGATAATCGGGTTGGTAGCCACTCACTTAGATGGTTGGAAGGGAGAAGGAAAGAGGCGCTTCACGACTCCGCTCGCAAGCCGTCTACTGCTCGTTCACCTGCATCACGAACAGCTCAATCAATACTTCTTCCACTCTTTCCAATCTCGGAATTGAAGTGCAGTTCAATGAACAAAAACAATAAAAACTATCAAAACCGTTCAAGAAAAACAAGCAAATCCCAAAACTAACTCAAAGCACGAAAGCAACAAGCGACATCGAAAATCGAGGCAATAAAAGATAGCAGCGGAGAGGTCCCTCCTGACTCTGCCGCTAAGCCGATCCTTGGGGCACGGTCCACTGAATATGGGAATCGATTTCGAAGAAACAAATCCATAACGAGGACGAGTTCTTGTTTCAATCTATCCCGATCGAACGATACCGTTTGTGTTTCTTAGCCGCGCTCTCCGCACCGGAAGAACGGGACGCTACATCCTACCCAACTAATTGGAAGTTTCGTCCCAAAACTTAGAATAGAACCTGCCATCAGGGAACGTTATGTTGGGGATGCCGAGCAGAGTATTTAGGGCAGTCCCGAATTTTGTGATTTGCATCGCCACAAAGGAGACATAACCCTTGTTTCATGCGACATTCGTTGGAAATATGTCCCGGCTTTTTGCAAAAGTGACATATTTTGACCCAATCCACTTTCTGCTTCCCGCCGTCATTATGACGCTTTGCAGCGTTGTTTTCTCTCTCGTTGTTTTGGCGTTTGTGATTGTAGGTATGCACAGCACCGGCAAGAACGTGAGGATATTGTGGTTCAAGTGATAGAGCGTGATTCATGACTTCACGCATTGTCCGATACTGATGAACGACTATGTGCGCATGGATGGCAGGGCGTAGTCCACCTTCAAACCTTCTAGCTCAACTTGCTACATCAGGTAAATAGGCCCTAGCGAATTTGGAGATTCGGTTGAATTCGGCGGAGTACTGTTTGACTGTCATGCTGTCTTGCCTCAGTTGTACGAACTCGTTCTCCATTTGTCGTTGTACTGGAGGGGGTACGAACTCCTCTTCGAACGCGGCACAAAAAGTCCTCCACGAGATCGCCTCCTCTCCGTGATCAAATTGGAGAGATCGTCGATGCACGTTCCACCAATCGTGCGCGTTGAGGCGGAGCTGTAGTTGCGCGCAGGCGACGCGCTTCTCTTCGGGGACCTCTAGCAGAGCGAAGTGATCTTCAAGTTCGGCCAACCAATCTAGAGCTATGACTGGGTCCTCAGTCCCGTTGAATGGGGTGTTGCAGACTTTCTTAAAGTGGCCAAAGTCGAAGGCAGTCACGTCCCTCGTCCTTGGAATTTGTGGCGTCTCTACTTCAAGCGCGGGCTGTTCCACCGGAGTCGGCGCTCTTGCCGTAGAATGGTTGGAAGCCAAAGTCTGAACGATCTGTTGTAGGGCATCCACCTGCTTCTGTTGGACTGAGAATCGTGCTTCTATATTATCTTGAAACTTGAGCTGACTCTCCTCCGCCCACTTCTCGGCCCGTTCATAGCGAGCCTCGTCCCTTTGTTGGTTTGCCTCCAACATCCGCAATATTTGCTGGACAGGATCAATGCTTGGTGCGGCTCGATGGCTCTCTAAACTTCCCGAAGTGCCCGAACTACTTCCTTGGCCTTGCATTTCGTCCGGTGCTTGCGCTGTGTATTGTGCTGGTGCCATTCCTCCAAAAGAAGTTAAATTACACTAGGATCATAATGTATTATGGACTTATTGCATGAACGTATTCATTTTGGCCTAGCGAGTTTAAGAGTTCGCACAGGAATTTGATCGTTAAAGGAACTTTTCCAGTGCGAGAGTCTAAGGAACTTGAATCTGTGCTCTGATACCACTATGTCACGCCCCGATTTCTCCGAATCGTAGGGGCATCCCCCGGCGTGACCGCCGTGCGGGCCTGGGGTTGCACCCGCATAAGGCTTTCTAGTTTTGCATAACGAGCACATATTCAGAGTACGCAGATAAATTGAAACACAGATTTGAAACATGGAAAAGTTCTCTTTATTGATAATGAACATCTATTACAAACTCCTGAACGAGTTAGCTAATATGCCGCACGGACTTACAAAAGTGTTGACTCAAAATGAGATAGCAGTCCTGTACATTACATCCCTTTATAAACTCAAAATAATAAAGACCTCCAGGCTGGAGGACGGCTTTGCCAAGAAGCTGTATTGTGTATGGAAAGTTGCAAGCTTCTTCTTCAAGTACTTCAAAATGCGGCGCGATGAAGATGCGCCAACAGCTGGACTGGATCCGGAAGACGACTTTGGCTCCTCGCTCGGTTCGCCTTAGTGCGGAGAACCTGTTTCAACGAGGGTCAGCATGTCGAAACATACTGGTGAAGGTGTCACGCCCCAGTCCCAAAAATACGTAGGACTAGGACACGTAAGCATGCCAGCCGCATGGATATGGCAACTCCAATATATGGAAACCAAATCCATACGTACGCTGTAATATGAATATAAAATCCATAAGTGGTATAAAATATAATACAAGTCACAGGGTAAAATCTAAATCTCATCCACCAAAATCATATAGAAATAAATAACCAGTATCTATGAACTAGATCTCAATAGGGAGTATCTAAGAATGATAGTTGGGTGGAAACAAATCCACTACCAACTCGAATGGAAAAAATAAATACAATATAAGTACAACTCACTCAAACAATATAAGTACCAGCTGCCAATCCCGGCTCGAAGAGAAGACATCCACGAAGCATCTATATCCTTCCAAATCTGTGCTCCTGCAATACTCAAGAACAGGTACACCTGGCAGCGGACCAGGTCCTCAGAGGGACATAACAAGTATACTTAAACACATGCCAATAAAGTACTAAAAATAAACATCCATTGGGGTCGCCTAACCATCTATGTGAATGCAGTTAAGAACACATTTCCCCACAAGTGAGCTATCTGGCTGAAAACTGGGATTTGGCATGGTTCTCTTTTGAAGAGCCAGGGGCCTAAAAGGCTCGTCGTCTTTTGAACGCCGGTGGCCCGCCTGATAGTACATAATATATAGGGGTCATCATCACCCGTATCTCTAGCGGAGAATCCGGGCTTCACAGAAAAAGTGTAAAGGAGCTCAAATGCGGTACTTGTTGTTCTCCCCACCCCATGCTCTAAGCATGTCACATCCATGACACGATTTGGTCCATAGCCTATCCTTAGTACCCTAGCCCAATCCTGCAACCAAACAAGGACAAGGATGGGACCACCGTACTACAATAAGCTATGTCCCTGGACCTCTAATAACTGCCAAGTCTACTAGCATGCAATATTTCTACAGCAGTTATTCCTAACGCACGGCCCATACGTACAGGAGGCCAGACCTGTCACGCAGTCCGTGATCTATATGAGACTCACACTTGTGTAACCACTGTGTCACGGCCAATGAACCTAATGGTGCTACATGATAATGGGGTAGTCTCATGAACAAGGTCAATGTAAATACATAAATAAAAACATATCGCGACGTCACCGTCGTTGCACCCAAGTTTCCTTGGACGCGCAGTTTATATAGCAGTTTAAAATAAATGAACTAAATAAGCAGAAAATAAACATGCATGCCTCATATGGAATGTAAATACAGTACAATGGCAAGGTATACTTGCCTGGCAAGAAATCTGTAAAGTGTACGCGCCCAAATATCAAGGACACTGAACCTGGAACTAAGGACTCCGAACAAACGTCTCCGGATGCTGAAATAAACATCACCAACATTTCCGGAATGAGCAAAATAGCTAAAAAGTACATCCCTTTCGTCCAATTTGGACACAGGGGCAAAACGGTAATTTCGGGCAAAAGTGGGGTCCACGTGTGGCCCACTTTGCACCGAAAAACGTGCCGAGGGTAACAGTCTCTAAATGGAACAAACTATGGGTCAAACAATTCTAATTGTCAATACGAACCCAACGGTATGTCCAAATGTGGATTCCGATGAGCCGAACACTATTTGGTCCAAAAAGTCAACTGTGGGGCCCGCCAATTGGCGATCTGGTCAACCGTCTCAGAAATGTGTCAAATTTGGGTCACAGGACCAGCGCTTTACCACGAGTCAAGTGGCACAAGTTTTGTCACAATCTGACAAGCGTGCACAAAATACGCACGAGTTCCACAAAAGTGGCGACACGAAATGTGTCCGCGGATACGGTCTGATTCCGGCGCGCACACGCGTCCGAATCAGTCCTCACAAATTTTTGTTTGTCCCGTTATGCTGCATGCACCATTCGGTACACTTGGCACACGGCGGTGCGATCCCGTTTGGCGGGGCGCGCTCCGATCTCCAACTTTTGGAAATCTGGAAAAAGTGGGTGCGCACAGTTTTGTGACGAATATAATTATGTCCACAGCAACTAATAGCACAGGGTTATAATACAGAAAATAAACTAGATCATGTAATCTACAGGTATCAAAAAGAATCATCGAATTCGGATCTCTGTGGTGGGAGATACGAACTCGACAATATGGGTGGTCATTCTGGAATTCTGCGATTGCAGAATTCTGTCTGCTCGTCCAACTTTGGATGCTGTTTTTCACCTAGGGGCACACGTTTTCCGAGGTTGACTATAAAATAAATACTGGAGAGGGTTGAGGGAAGATCATACCTATGAAAACGGAACAACGTTTGGATGAGCGAGTCAACGGAAAAACACGCCGGAGCGAAGGTGCCTCGAGTGGGAGACTGCAGTTCGCGATGTCGGCATCGACGGGGTGATTGGATGGCTTGGGGAGGCTTCTCTGGCTGCGGTGACGGCTCTAGATGGGAAGAGGAAGTCTGGAGTTTCTAGGTTAGGGTTTTAGAGAGCTATCTATATATATATATATATATAATAAGAGAGAGAGAGAAGTCTGGATCGGGTTTTGAACTTACCCGCGGTGAAGAGTCTGGAAGTGGGCGGCATAAGTCTAATTGGTAAGGGAGGCGGTCAGCAGCATTCGCTGAAGAAAAGTTCTTAAGGAACTTAGTACATTAAGTAGTGTACTATAGTATATTATTATTGTTATTATTATTAGTATTATTATTTAATTAATTCTTTTACTTAAATTTTTTTCTTAATCTTTTCTTTCTTTTCCTTTCATTCTTTAAATATATATATATATATATATACATATATATATATATATATATATATATATATATATATATATATATATATTCACACATAAGAAAATTTATATAATAGGGTATTGCACATCGTTAGGCTAGCAACTGCTTAAGGGGTCTCCTACATGAAATAAATTCCGAAAAATTCCTGATGGTCCCACAAGTCATCTAAGTGCCCGAACACCTAACATAAAAATTATTAAAAATCTATTTCTCCTGTTTAGACCTAATTACTACAATTTAATTAATAAAAATGTATATATAATTTTCTAGGAAGGAGGTTTTACAGAAGGCGAGCTAACCGAACTATACCAATCAACACGTTGTTTTAATGAAGCATGCATATTTTGTGGGTTTCTATCTTGCCTTAGTTCATTTACAAGCAACAGTATATATGTATGATACTGAAATGAACGTGCCACCGTTCGGTGGATTTTACCTGCCTGTCTGAACGACCTGCACAATACTTATCTTGCCTTCCCTGCCACGAAGACACAAGTTAGTTTGCAACAGGTTTAAATATACACGATGATCACTGGCATGATTGCCATAATGGACATAGTCAATGACGAAGATGGTTTGCTACGTGCAAGAACGAGAGGTGCCGTATACCATCCCGTCCAAGAACGTGAGACTAAACGTGAGTTTCGTCCGGAGCCGAAACGGTGCCAGTGCCCCAACAGCCGCCCGCAGGAACTATACCTTGTGCACAAGTTGTCCATGATCTATTTGTTAAACATTATGCACTTCAGGCAACACGAGTACGAGGCATATTCATAATTGTTAAACATTCATGCACTACAGGCAACACGAGTACGAGACATGTAAGTACAAGACAAGAAACAATTCATAATTTATTTCCCAAACGAACAAGCATGCAATTTAGTATCCGTTCGTGAAGTTTATTGACAAGCATAATGAACCAAGTCTATTCCCTTTTATCTTGGTATCTTTTAGTTATTACTTGGTATCGTTTAATCGGGGCAAAGAAGAATGCAAGATTTATTAGGGTGTGAAGCTTGGAAGCAGGGCTAGCTAATCGGGTTGGTAGCCACTCACTTAGATGGTTGGAAGGAAGAAGGAAAGAGGCGCTTCACGACTCCGCTCGCAAGCCGCCTACTACTTATTCACCTGCATCACGAACAGCTCGATCAATACTTCTTCCACTCTTTCCAATCTCGGAATTGAAGTGCAGTTCAATGAATGAAAACAATGAAAACCATCAAAATCGTTCAAGAAAAACAAGCAAATCCCAAAACTAACTCAAAGCACGAAAGCAACAAGCGACATCGAAAACCGAGGCAATAAAAGATAGCAGCGGAGAGGTCCCTCCTGACTCTGCCTCTAAGCCGATCCTTGGGGCGCGGTCCACTGAATATGGGAATTTATTTCGAAGAAACAAATCCATAATGAGGACGAGTTCTTGTTTCAATCTATTCCGATCGAACGATACCGTTTGCGTTTCTTAGCCGCGCTCTCTGTACCGGGAGAACGGGGCGCTACAGCGCTCGTACAAGGCGATGTTGTCAAACACCAAAGTTATCATCGAAATGACCAAGTTGCAGCGAAAGTCAAGTATTGTGTACCAAGCACACATCAGAGTATATGCAGCGAAGCTCTCGATAGGGTCCAAATAAAATGCCACAAAGGCGATGTAATACTCTTGCTCTTTCTCTAGCCCACAAAGGTACTTACCGTTCATATATCATGTCCCGTATATCCAAGCAGCGCCACTACACCTGCATACCTGAAATAATGTCCACAAACGTGGGTCAGCACACAGCCGTACTGGTGAGCGGGGTAACCCACTCGTCTAAGCTGATACTAAGTAAAATAGTGAATGCAAACAGTTATATGGTGATCTTTCTAGTTGAATCCTAGATTCATTTCATGGCATAGGGTATGACATGTTAAGGAAAGCTGTAAATCAAGTTAAGCATGCTAGCATTCAACTCAAGCCAATCGACAAGCAATATATCCAACTCGAAGGAAACTAGCATACAAACTGTCCTACTCAAACCCAAGCAACTCGAGAACCTATCGGACCATTATCTAAGCCTCAATATCCATCCTCAATCCAAACCTTACAATCCAATCTCGATATGCACACTCTTGCCGAGGCAAGGTGGCCGCGCCTACACGAAAGCATAAACCAACCAAAGTAAAGCAAACCAACTCTTATCTATATGAAGTCACTGGCCAAGCCATAAAGAACTTTGATCGGACTGATCAAATGCGGTTCTACTCGAAACAACGCTAACTAGCGAACCCTCCTGAATCGCATTAAACCGTCGGCACCGTGCCCGAGGCACGTTACCAAGTTGTCTACCCCATGGCCGAACGGTCCCGGTACCCCGGAGCCTTCCCGTTCGAGGAGACCAAGCCCCGTGCAACACAGGTTGTCCGTGACATGCAGACACCAAGTAGGTATGACGAGAGGATCGAGCATTCTCGCCCCACCAAGCGATCCTAGACTCATTCAACCAAAATCCAACCAAATATCCATAACCAAATATCCAATATAAAGCCCAAGGCATAAATCTTAAGTTATTCCCATAGGCACAATGCCGCTTCTCGACACAGTATTTCCAATTGGTGCAACACCCCTCGCTCTGAACAATCCCATGGCATAATGCCCCAACAATAGCACAATGCCCTCGCCGATGCAGTTGTTCGATTTCGAACCATAACTGCACGCTTTGCTTGACAAAGCGTCCAAGTGATACTCGTACACGGATGCACGCTTGCTCGCCCGAGTTTTCGATATTCCAACCAAGATATATTATTCCAACTGTCCAAGCATATTTTCAATCATTTCTCCAACTGTCCCAAATATAATATTCCAACTCTAGCTCCTACTACCCATACGCGCAAATTAATTCAAGCCATAATCATATCCAAGCAAACGACGTACACTCTATGCATGCCTCAGTGTAGTGATTTCCAAGTTCCAGTCCAAGTATTCAAGCCTTTACATGTGTTCCATATTATTAGGCATGAAGGAGTAGAGGAGAAGGGACAGAGCCTACTCACCAAGTTTGATTCCGTTAAGCATCATGTCCTGCCGATACGGCCGATCCCTTGAACCCGTGGTCCGATGCAAAGCACCATCTACTCAACTGGAATGACCGTACGAGCAGGCCGTGCTCTCCAAATCATCCGACCGATCGGACTAAGGAAGACGGCATTATCGCTCCAATCCAGCTATCTCAGTACTGCTCTGAACGAACACCTGTTTTCCATCGAACTTTACTAGCGATCTGCACATGAAACTAACTCAAATCAATACTTGTTCCCAAATCCAACAAATCAAAATATAACCAGCTATTACCTCATTCACTTCGACTCAGCGTAACGCACCGTGCGGTTGCGGGGCGTTACATAATATACCACTTAGAATCAGGTTCATCCCCGAACCATACTAGTATCCATCCTTTACTAGCATACCGCAATCCAATTCCATAACTCTGCTCTATGCAACTCACATTCTCTTGATCTATTTTCAGCATCTCGCTTGCGCTGAACGCATCGCACAAATTCCATATTCCCACATCCTCCTTGCAACTCAATACAAATTCCTCATATCACTTAGTTTTGGATCGTACACACATTTAAAGCATCCCTGAAATACATGCATTTCAGTCGAGCTTAGCGATAGCGAATTTGGATAAGTTACAAGGGTATCTTTATGTCTGAGGCATCCATTTGCTTGACTCCCAATTAAACCAATCATGTTTTCATTCCAACATATTCGCACAAGCGCTATCCTCAAGTATGATGATTTCCCACCGACTCAATTCAGTTTGTGTTCCAACTCAATCCATCCAACTATTTCTGAATCCACACTAGCACCATCTCCAAATATTATCTCTTGCACCGAACGATTATCTCAACTGATACTACCCCAGCTAGCCGACTTACCCAAATATAAAACTTTGCTTTTAGATCAGCTCAGTCCAATACCTTTTTCTCAAATATCAATACCTCACTGGGTGAACATCTATATTGAGGTTTATGTGATCCACGAAGATCTCGCCACCACGCCAAAGGGATAGTATCGCCACGATTTTAACGTGGACACACTCGCCACAATTCCTAGGTTACGCATGGGATAGTTCTTTGCGCTGCTTCCACTGCCTCGAAGCACAGGATATCACATTCGCCTTCTATACGAGCACGCATCCCAGACTAAGTTTTGATGCATCTTGTAAATCTGAGGCACATCTGTCCCTTCCAGTATCGCAAAGATTTGATCTGAACGAGCCGTTGCTTTAACTTCACAAGCTAGTTTCACAGTCGTTAATTCATATGAATGTTATTCCCTTCCGGGGCACGATGAGTCAGAGGCGATGCTATCTTCAAAAATCTGCGACTCTGAATCTCATCAGTTGACTTAGGCCATTCCCACCATCGTTTCGATCTTCTGGCTGCATCTTCAGCTGAAGGCTATCCCAAGGGTCTGTAGCACCCTGTTCTCCCGGTGCGGAGATCGCGGCTAAGAAACACAAGACGGTATCGTTCGATCGGGATAGATTTAATTAAGAACTCGTCCTCGTTATGGATTTGTTTCGTCGGAATCGATTCCCGTATTCAGTGGACCGCGCCCCAAGGATCGGCTTAGCGGCAGAGTCAGGAGGGACCTCTCCGCTGCTATCTTTTATTGCCTCGGTTTTTGATGTCGCTTGTTGCTTTCGTGCTTTGAGTTGGTTTTGGGATTTGCTTGTTTTTCTTGAACGGTTTTGATGGTTTTCATTGTTTTCGTTCATTGAACTGCAATTCTATTTCAAGATTGGAAAGAGAGAAAGAAGTATTAATCGAGCTGTTCGTGTGCAGGTGAACGAGCAGTAGGCGGCTTGCGAGCGGAGTCGTGAAGCGCCTCTTTCCTTCTCCCTTCCTAAATCTAAGTGAGTGGCTACCAACCCGATTAGCTAGCCCTGCTTCCAAGCTTCACTCCTTTGCCCCGATCAAACAATACCAAGTAATAATAAAAGAAACCAAGATAAAAGAAAATAGACTTGGTTCATATGCTTGTCAATAATTTCATGAACGGATACTTAACTGCATGCTTGTTCATTTGGGAATGGATCATGAATTGCTTGTCTTGTACAATCGCTTGTCTTGTACTCTTGTTGCCTCAACTATAGATTGTTACTTGTATATTGTTCGATCATGGACAACTTGTGCACAGGGTAACGGTCTGGCGAACGATGCTGGGGCACTAGCATCGATCCGGTCTGGGCGAGACCTATTGTTTAGTCTCTTGTTCTTGGCGGAATAGCTTACAACGCCCCTTGTACTTTCGTTGTACGCCATTCTCGTCAAAGACTATCGTCCATTATGGCAACCAAGCCAGTGATCATCTTGTATATTTAAACCTGTTGCATACTAACTTGTGTCTTCGTGGCAGGGAAGGCATGGTAAGTATTGTACAGGTAATTCAGACGGGCAAGTAAAATCCACCGAACGGTGGCACGTTCATTTCAGTAAATTCAATATGTTGCTTACTTGTAAATGAACTAAGGCAAGATAGAAACCCATAAATATGCATGCTTCATTTAAAAACAACGTGTTGATTGGTATAGTTTGGCTAGCTCGCCTTCACCAGCATGTTTCGATATGCTGACCCTCGTTGAAACAAGTTCTCCGCACTAAGGCGAACCGAGCGAGGAGCCGAAGTCGTCTTCCCGATCCAGTCCAGTTGTTGGCGCATCTTCACCGCGCCCTTGAAGCCTTTTGAAGTCCGAAGCTGTAACTCTTCATACACAAATGCAGCTTCGTGGCAAAGCTATCCTCCAGTCTGGAGGTCTTTATCATTTTGAGTTTATAAAGGGATGTAATATACAGGACTGCTATCTCATTTTGAGTCAACACTTTTGTAAGCCGTTCGGCATATTAGCTGACTCGTTCAGGAGTTTGTAATAGATGTTCATTATCAATAAAGAGAACGTTTCTATGTTTCAAATATGTGTTTCAATTTATCTGCGTACTCTGAATATGTGCTTGCTATGCAAATCATTAAAGCCTTGTGCGGGCGCAACCCCAGGCCCGCACGGCGGTCATGATTCGAGGGACGCCCCAACGATTCTAAGGAATCGGGTCGTGACATAGTGGTATCAGAGCACAGATTCAAAGTTCCTTAGACTTCGTGCTTGAAAAGTTCCTTTAACGATCAAATTCCTGTGCGAACTCTTGAACTCCCTAGGCCAAAATGAGATACGTTCATGCAATAAGTCCATAATACATTATGATCCTAATGTAATTTACCTTCTTTTGAAGGAATAGCTCCAGCGCAATCTGCAGAGCAAACCCCGGACGAAATACAAGGCCAAGAAAGTAGTTCGGATACTTCGGGAAGTTCAAAGAGCCAGCGAGCCGTGCCAAGCATCGATCCCGTCCAACGAATGTTGCAGATGTTGGAGGCAAACCAACAAAGGGACGAGGCTCGCTATGAATGGGCCGAGAAGCGGGCGGAAGAGAGTCAGCTCAAGTTTCAAGACAATATAGAAGCACGATTCTCAGTCCAACAAAAGCAGGTAGATACCCTGCAGCAGATCGTTCAGACTTTGGCATCCAACCAGTCCGCGGCAACGCCAGCGACTCCGGTGGAATAGCCTATGCTTGAAGTAGAGACGTCGCAAATTCCAAGGGCGAGGGACGTGACTGCCTTCGACTTTGGCCACTTCAAGAAAGTCTGCAATACCCCATTCAACGGGACTGAGGACCCGGTCGTAGCTCTAGATTGGTTGGCCGAACTTGAAGATCACTTCGCTCTGCTAGAGGTCCCCGAAGAGAAGCGCGTCGCCTGCGCGCAACTACAGCTCCGCCTCAACGCGCACGATTGGTGGGACGTGCATCGACGATCTCTCCAATTTGATCACGGAGAGGAGGCGATCTCGTGGATGACTTTTTGTGCCGCATTCGAAGAGGAGTTCGTACCCCCTCCAGTACAACGTCAAATGGAAAACGAGTTCGTACAACTGAGGCAAGGCAGTATGACAGTTAAAGAGTACTCCGCCGAATTCAACCGACTCTCCAAATTTGCTAGGGCCTATTTACCTGATGCAGTGAGTCGAGCTAGAAGGTTTGAAGGTGATCTACGCCTTGTCATACATTCGTACGTAGCCGTTCATCAGTATCGTACAATACGTGAAGTCATGAATCATGCCCTGTCGCTTGAACCACTCTATCCTCACGTTTCTACCGGCGCTGTGCATACATCCAGTCACAAACGCCAAAGCGACGAAAGAGGAAACAACACTACAATGCGTCACAATAACGGCGGAAAGCAGAAAGCAAACCAGCCTTGTAGTTTCTGCAAAAAGATGGGGCATGCAATCGACAAATGTCGCCTGAAACTTGGATTATGCCTAGCCTGTGGCGGATCAGATCATTCTGTCCGTGATTGTTCCTTGAGTCATGACCGCCATCCCGTATACAATAATCCCTAATGGTAGGTCCTATTCTTAAGTTTCGGGACAAAACTTCCAATTAGTTGGGTAGGATGTAGCGCCCTGTTCTCCCGGTGCGGAGATCGCGGCTAAGAAACACAAGACGGTATCGTTCGATCGGGATAGATTGAATTAAGAACTCGTCCTCGTTATGGATTTGTTTCTTCGGAATTGATTCCCATATTCAGTGGACTGCGCCCCAAGGATCGGCTTAGCGGCAGAGTCAGGAGGGACCTCTCCGCTGCTATCTTTTATTGTCTCGGTTTTCGATGTCGCTTGTTGCTTTCGTGCTTTGAGTTGGTTTTGGGATTTGCTTGTTTTCCTTGAACGGTTTCAATGGTTTTCATTATTTTCGTTCATTGAACTGCAATTCTATTTCGAGATTGGAAAGAGAGGAAGAAGTATTAATCGAGCTGTTCGTGTGCAGGTGAACGAGCAGTAGGCGGCTTGCGAGCGGAGTCGTGAAGCGCCTCTTTCCTTCTCCCTTCCTAAATCTAAGTGAGTGGCTACCAACCCGATTAGCTAGCCCTGCTTCCAAGCTTCACTCCTTTGCCCCGATCAAACGATACCAAGTAATAATAAAAGAAACCAAGATAAAAGAAAATAGACTTGGTTCATATGCTTGTCAATAATTTCATGAACGGATACTTAACTGCATGCTTGTTCGTTTGGGAATGGATCATGAATTGCTTGTCTTGTACAATCGCTTGTCTTGTACTCTTGTTGCCTCAACTACAGATTGTTACTTGTATATTGTTCGATCATGGACAACTTGTGCACAGGGTAACGGTCTTGCGGACGATGCTGGGGCACTGGCATCGATCCGGTCCGGGCGAGATCTAATGTTTAGTCTCTTGTTCTTGGCGGAATGGCTTACAACACCCCTTGTACTTTCGTTGTACGCCATTCTCGTCAAAGACTATCGTCCATTATGGCAACCAAGCCAGTGATCATCTTGTATATTTAAACCTGTTGCATACTAACTTGTGTCTTCGTGGCAGGGAAGGCATGGTAAGTATTGTACAGATAATTCAGACGGGCAGGTAAAATCTACCGAACGGTGGCACGTTCATTTCAGTAAATTCAATATGCTGCTTACTTGTAAATGAACTAAGGCAAGATAGAAACCCATAAATATGCATGCTTTATTTAAAAACAATGTGTTGATTGGTATAGTTCGGCTAGCTCGCCTTCACCAGCATGTTTCGATATGCTGACCCTCGTTGAAACAGGTTCTCCGCACTAAGGCGAACCGAGCGAGGAGCCGAAGTCGTCTTCCCGATCCAGTCCAGCTGTTGGCGCATCTTCACCGCGCCCTTGAAGCCTTTTGAAGTCCGAAGCTGCAACTCTTCATACACAAATACAGCTTCGTGGCAAAGCTATCCTCCAGCCTGGAGGTCTTTATCATTTTGAGTTTATAAAGGGATGTAATGTACATGACTGCTATCTCATTTTGAGTCAACACTTTTGTAAGCCGTTCGGCATATTAGCTGACTCGTTCAGGAGTTTGTAATAGATGTTCATTATCAATAAAGAAAACTTTTCCATGTTTCAAATATGTGTTTCAATTTATCTGTGTACTCTGAATATGTGCTTGCTATGCAAATCATTAAAGTCTTGTGCGGGCGCAACCTCAGGCCTGCACGACGGTCACGATTCAGGGGACGCCCTAACGATTCTAAGGAATCGGGTCATGACAGGGTCTCTCAAATCCAACACTCAGTCAATAGGCCAATCTCTAACACACTACTCACATCTGCCCTCGACGCATTCCCAAATCTGCCGCCGCAAGGGTCATTCTATGGGTCTACAATATTCATCTCTGATCTGGCGGTCAAGTTGCTAGGGTCAGCTGTCCCGGAGCTACGCTCGATAGTTGTAAGTCATCACGATGGAAAGTTACTATGAACCATGCTATATCTCATCTGTAAATCCGAGCCATAATCTAACCATTCCATCTGAGCGAACTTCCGAATCCGAGCACTTCATGCACTACCTTTTACGAATCTGTCAACCAAAGGCCGCTTAACCACCTAGAGTCTTTCTATCTATCCAAGCCATAATTCAAGAACTGCGCTCGCCGAAACCGTCTTCCATCAATCCATCGTTCTGTCTTGAATCCATCAAATCTTCCGAACTGCCATGTTCGACTTATCGCACTACCACTTGCAATAATTCCCGAAATCAAAGACTTGCTCCAATTCTTATCCGTTTTTCGCATTCCACAATGCACGTCCAACTTTCTTGAGCAGCACAGTGTTTGCTCCAATATTACTCCCATATTTAGCTATCTTTAAAAGTCCATCCGCCACAATCTTGCTCTCGTTCCAAATCCTTAGCCAATCTAGATTTCTCTATGTTTCGATTAGTCCACACATTCCCAATGACTCGTGCACGGTTCCAACATAAATCTCAAATCCATATTGCCTTTACTAGTTGCCTCAATCCGCCTCAGTACTGCAAGTTAACTTCCAATTTGACTTAACATCAACCAGACTTGCCCCATGCCCGTTTATGTCTTCCGAAGAATCAGTCTACCATCGTTGCACCATTCTGCCAAATTTCCACTTTTGCCAAACCTGATTCAAACTTCCCGAGTGCCAATTTCGAAAATCCTTTAAGTCTGTGTGAATCCATCGCATTGCCCCTCTAAACCAAAACGTGTTTTATTGCTCAACCAACAGCTCCAATGTGTTTCCAAAATTCATAGTCCGTGCTCGTTATCCTTCAATTAACCCATCGCTTCGCTCAAGCATATTCCAACTGTTTGTTCCTCATGCTTAACTCTTTTTGCATCCAAGAATGCTCCACAGAACTTCCAAATCTTGCAAGCGAACTCTGATATTCGACTTTCCATCTGATTATCTCAACTTGTTTCTAATACTTGGTCTGCCTCAATCCTTCAAATTTCTAAACACTCTTTCCATCTGTTTATTCCGATCTCGTCCATCTCTCTAGTCCAACGATACTTCCATTTGCACAAGTCCGTTCTCGATATGCTCAACTCAATATTCGCTTGCTCCATTTTTTATTCTTCCCAACTCAGCCGATGTGTACCAACCAACTTGTATTTCCGTTACCCGAGTCCGTTGAGGCAATTTCCATTGATGTCTATCCAAAATATTTTAATGCCTTGCTCACTATGTGGTATCTCATATACCACTCTGAATCAAATTGCTACTCGCATTATGATTTCTTTGTACTGATTCAAGATCCGTTTGAACAATCCCTTATACGTGATCATGCCATCCCCAACTCAAGTCTGATACAAAACTCAGCCAATTCTTTAACCATCCAACTCTTTCCATCAATCTCGCTATGCAACTTGTGCCATGTTCCATTCTCAATGCTTCCAGCTATTCTCAAACCGTCTGATACTTTCGCAACACGAGCAATCCCGTGCATCGAGCTCTCTTCTAAGTAATCCAACCCAATACCCAACTGTTCTTTACATTTATTGTACGAGCAACTCGTGCAATGCTATCCTGATATTTCCAAGCCAAACTCAAACCTGCTCAGCCAATGCTCTATGTGATATACCCAGCCAAAAATCAAACTTCCATCCAACACTTTCGCTACACGAGCAACTCGTGCAACGATCTATTCTTAATCCAATGCTTCTACTCACAACATGCCGCATAACCAATCTTGTTTGCCAACATACTAATCCACTGATGCAATCAGAAACTCCCTGAATTACAAGCAAGGCCAACCAAAGCAACGACACACCTCTCAATTTGCTGCACAAATGCAACAACGCCTAACGATGATAAGCGATCTAACGAAAACCAACAAAAACAACGCAACTAAGAACAACATGCAGCCACAACCAGCAATATATAGACTTATTACATGAAACATCTAATACGGCACCGAGTAGAGCCAAGAGCTAAACGACACGCGGAAGCTATTTAGAGTTTGTGATAAAATGAAGGACCAAGTCCGAGAAAATGAACCAGGCGCTTTGATACCAATATGTCACGCCCCAATCTCCCGTAAGCTCAATAGTCCCCGCTGAACATGAATCACCACGTTGTAGCGCTCCCATAGGATAATCGTTCTTATCGGGACATGATGCCGTACGAGCCTGGAGTTGCGCTCGTATTGGGCGATGTTGTCAAACACCAAAGTTATCATCAAAACGACCAAGTTGCGGCAAAAGTCAAGTATTGTGTTCCAAGCACACATCAGAGTATACGCAGCGAAGCTCTCGATAGGGTCCAAATAAAATACCATAAAGGCGATGTAATACTCTTGCTCTTTCTCTAGCCCACAAAGGTACTTACCGTTCATACATCATGTCCCGTATATCCAAGCAGCGTCACTACACCTGCGTACCTAAAATAATGCCCACAAATGTGGGTCAGTACACAGCCGTACTGGTGAGCGGGTAACCCACTCGTCTAAGCCGACACTAAGTAAAATAGTGAATGCAAACAGTTATATGGTGATCTTTCTAGTTGAATCCTAGATTCGTTTCATGGCATAGGGTATGACATGTTAAGGAAATCTGTAAATTAAGTTAAGCATGCAAGCATTCAACTAAAGCCAATCGACAAGCAATATATCCAAATCGAAGGAAACTAGCATGCAAACCGTCCTACTCAAACCCAAGCAACTCGAGAACCTATCGGACCATTATCCAAGCCTCAATATCCATCCTTAATCCAAACCTTACAATCCAATCTTGATATGCACACTCTTGCCGAGACAAGGTGGCCGTGCCTATATGAAAGCACAAACCAACCAAAGTAAAGCAAACAAACTCTTATCTATATGAAGTCACTGGCCAAGCCATAAAGGACTTTGATCGGACTGATCAAATATGGTTCTACTCGAAACAACGCAAAGAAGCGAACCTGCCTGAATCGCATTAAGCCGCCGGCACTGCGCCCGAGGCACGTTACCAAGTTGTCTCCTCCATGGCCGAACGGTCCCGGTGCCCCGGAGCCTTCCCGTTCGAGGAGACCAAACCCCGTGCAATACAGGTTGTCCGTGACATGCAGACACCAAGTAGGTATGACGAGAGGATCGAGCATTCTCGCCCCACCAAGCGATCCTAGACTCATTCAACCAAAATCTAACCAAATATCCAACATAAAGCCCAAGGCACAAATCTCAAGTTATTCCCATAGGTACAATGCCGCTTCTCGACACAGTGTTTCCAATTGGTGCAAAACCCCTCGCTCTGAACAATCCTATGGCATAATGCCCCAACAATGGCACAATGCCCTCGCCGATGCAGTTGTTCAGTTTTGAACCACAATTGCACGCTTTGCTTGACAAAGCGTCCAAGTGATACTCGTACACGGATTCACGCTTGCTCGCTCGAATTCCCGATATTCCAACCAAGTTATATCATTCCAACTGTCCAAGCATAATTTCAATCATTTCTCCAACTGCCCCAAATGTAATATTCTAACTCTAGCTCCAACTACCCATACACGCAAATCAATTCAAGCCACAATCCTATCCAAGCAAATGACGTACACTCTATGAACGTCTCGGTATAGTGATTCCCAAGTTCCAGTCCAAGTATTCAAGCATTTACGTGTGTTCCATATTATTAGGCATGAAGGAGTTGTCACGCCCCAGTCCCAAAATATCAATGGACTGGATGCGCGACAATGGCCAGCAGCACGCACCGATGGACAAACCCAATTTAATGGATCCATCGGAGCATACTTAAGCTGTAATATAAGGTCTACAACAACAAGTCAGAACTAATCTCATCCACACAAAAGATAATAAGATCAACAGCAATAAAGAAAGTAAATCAAACATCCAGTCTCAGCAAAGTAATTCGGGGAACAACCTGATATAAAGTCTGTTACAATTGTTTAATTAAATAGGAAAGAGAGTCTATTTGCCATAATAACTGAGCAAGGAGAAGTAGATGTTCAGGAGAAGTCCTCAGCGATCACCTCGTCCTCAAGTACTGGTACTGTTCCGTGAAGTGCTCATGTTCCGTATACCTCTGGATAAACCTCGTCTGCTAATCCTGGGGACATAATCCGGATCCAGGTCCTTAGAGGACATAGTAAGGTACAGATAATACAAGCCAAAGATAATGCAGTACAGCAAGTAAATAAAACAATAGGGTAAACTATTTAACCATCTATGTGAAATGCAAGTTGAGAGCATCACTAGAACTTAGGCTGATACCACTACAAGCTCTGTGTCGGAGAGCCGGTAGCAGTTATACTATGTGTTTTACTATGTGTTTACTATGGATTTTATATATATAAGAAATTAGCCTGTAGCCTGTGTGTCTCTCCCCATCCAATGTAATCAAACGTCTCATGTCCATGACACGCAAGATCAAAACTAATGCAGCAAGTCATAATATGAACTAAAAATATAATGTCTATGTCAATCCTGTATCCTACACAGAATCACCATGAATATCTCAGGAAGATTCTATATCATGATCTGTGTCAGGTGTCCTGGGTATAATGTACTTGATATGGCAAGTACGAGATTATAAATGTCACGATATCCATCTCTAGGTGACGTTACACAACCCTGCGTACGGTGTTGGCACCCGACTATAAATCGGAATCTAAGTACATCACACGGCCCTAGGTTTAAGCATGTACAACAGTTAATTAAGTCAAGTAATTAAGTAACAATACTGCAGAATTTTGGCAAGGTACACTTGCCTGAGTTTTCTGCTCCAATTGTAGCTCTGGCAGCAGCTGGATTTGCAGGTAGTACTCCGATTGCTGAAATAAATATCACCATCAGATCCAGAAAATATTAATCAGCTAAAAATGCTTGTCCTTGAGTCCAATTTGGACACAGGGGCAAAAATAACATTTTCGGGTCAAGGCGGGGTCCACATGTAGGCCGCTTTGCACCAAAAAACGTGTCAGGGTCAAAGGTCTCCAAATCTATCCAACTTAGTGTCAATAGGTCAGGAACGATGATACGAACCCAACGAAACTTCTAGAATTGGATTCCGATGAGCAGTTCTCAAAATCGTCTGTCAAGTGGAGCCTATGGGGCCCACGATACGCGATTCTGTCAACGTTCTCAGAATCGAACCAAACTTGGGTCACAGGACCAGCGTATTGCTACGAGTCCGATGGCACAAGTTTCGTCTCGATCTGACGTGTGTACACTAAGTTACAGCGAGAACCAGAAAGGTCAGATACGGGACGGTGTCCGCGGATACGTATTGATTCCGGTGTGCACGCACATCCGAATCAACTTCTGCGAAATCCCGCACGTCCGTATCAACGATGTGCACATATCTGTGAAGACCGCACGCGACCAAGTCGTCCCGTTTGGCGGGGCATACTCGGTTCCGGGGTAAAATAGGGCGTTGGTTTTCCTGTTTTTGGATCGCAGTTGGCGATCGCCATAGGACGCGATGCACCGAGCGGGTTGCACGGGCACCGAGAGAGTTACGCAGGGTTCACGATGCAACAGACAGAAACGAAAACAGGGCAGCGAGGAGAGAGAAATGGGTACCTGAACAGGGCTCGAGAAACCGAAGTTTCTCGTGTCCGCGACGTGTCCGGTGTCCGAGTCGGAGTTGAATCCAACCCTAGGGTTAGGGTTTGGATCTGCTGACGGAGATCGTCGGAGGAAGGAGGTGCTGCGGCCGAAGGCGGGCCGGAGGGGCTGGGGGCGTCGCTGGCGGCGCTGGCCGGAGGCGACGGCGTGCGGGAGGCGGCGCAGAGGGGGCTGCTGCTGGGCGGAGCAGTGTCGGGGTCGGGCTCGCTCGGGGAGGGTCGGCCGGCGGGGATTCTGGAGGGGAAGGTCGGGGAGGGCCTGGAGGAGAGGAGGGAGGAGTAGGTGGTGGTCGCCAGGCTGGAGGGGACGGCGGCCGAAGTTCGTGGTCACCGGAGAAGCGGTCGGAGGAGGAGAAGAGGGAGGAGGAAGCTAGGGCTTTATAGAGAGGAGATGGTAGAGGGAACGGCGACGGTTGCGGCCTGCTGAGGCGAGGGGTCGGGGTTACGCGGAAGAGGAAGGGGAGGCGCTGGAAGGTGAATGGGCGGCGGGTCGGCCGGCGGAGGGGAGGCCAACGGCCGGCTCGGGCGGTTTCTGCTAGAGATGGGAGAGAAATGGTTGCAGGTTCGGGCGGACGGGTCGGGTCGGGTCTGACCCGGATCCGACCCGTTAAGGGGTTGGGCCGGTTCGGGTAGACCGGCCGGTCCGGTTCAGGTTGGTATTGGGTTCGGGTAAACCGGTTTATTATTGGATTTAATTAATTAGGTTAAATAAATCAATAGTTTTTAAGGCTTTAAAAATCCATCCGGGGTCCAATAAATTCCTGAAAAATTACCCTATGTCCGATTTTTCATTTTATACCATAAAATATTATTTTTATAATATTTTAATATTATTTAATATTATTTAAAAATCATTTAAATTCAAAATATCTTAGTTTTAATTAATAAAAATCCTAAAAAATTTTAGAAAATTGTAAAAAATTCCAAATTAAAATTCTTTGAAAATCAGGGGGTTTACAATCTATCCCCTTAAGAGGATTGCGTCCTCGCAATTAAAGAATAACCGATCGACAGAGATGACACGGTTGCAAAAATTTATACGAAGCACATCACTATCAAGAAGAACCAAAGTTGAGGGTATAAGAAGAACACATAGGGAAAATCATTTCCCTAGGCGATAAAAGTTATGCAATTTCCTGGATGAAAAAAATCTAGAAAATTACAATTTTAGAAAAACCATGTTATCTTTTAAAAACATATCAGTTTAACATTTATAAAACATTCTAAGTTATTGGCAAGTTCAAAATTACTAGGTTAGCAAGTTAAAATTGTTAGGTCAAGTATAAGATCACGAACCAGCAGGCACGAACTACAGAAATGCTAGAAACGAATAACTACAAAAACTTACGCGCATTAGCTACTCCATGATTCTGCGCGTCTTCCAAGGTCATCGCGAAGGCTTGTCCGCGTCCTTGTGGTGGATTCCTCTGCTGCTGCTGGGCTTGTTGGAAGAGTGCTGCCTGTGGTGCCAAGGGTGGCCTTGGTTGATACCCTCCTGGTGCTTGTAGAGCTTGTTGGTTTTCCCTTGGTGCTCCTCCTCGATGATAAGGATAATGCTTGGCTAAGTGTTGATTGGTTCCGCAAATCAAGCATAATCCCAACTTGCGTCTGCAGTCCTTCTCAATATGGCCTACCTTGCCATAGTATTGACATGTAGATAATATCTGCGGAGAGGCTCTGGGTGGCTGGTGTATATGAGGCCTCTTTGCAGCTTCTTCTTGTGGTGCTTTGGCTGATGTGGAAGACCGTTTCAGACCGGTCTCTCTCCTGGTGACGCGTTCTATGCGTCGGGCTGCAGCGAGAATGTCCGAGTAAGAGGTAGGTGCGACGGATCCGATGAGTCTTTGCAGCTCGAAGTTTAGTCCGTCGAAGAACTTCTCAGTCTTCTCTTCTTCTGTCAGAATCAAAGTAGAGGCAAAGCGACTTAGACGAATGAACTCTGCTTTGTACTCCTCCACTGTCATACTGCTCTGAGTGAGGCGATTGAACTTGTCCCAAAGTTCTGATCGAGCGATAGCCGGAATGTACATCTCCTGAAAGAGTCTGGAAAACTCTTTTCAAGTGACTCGGTCTGGTCCGAGCTGGATCTCTTCAGATAGCCACCAGTGATGAGCATTGTCCGTCAACTGCATTCTAACGGCGGTCATCCAACGTTCTCTTGGAAGTTCAGCTGCTTCCAACTGGTGTTGTGTGTTTGTGAGCCACTCGTGCACTTCAGTTGGTCCTTCCTTGCCCGAAAAGGTACGGGGCTTGAGTTGACAAAAATCAGTAATAGATCCCGTTGCTGGTCGCCTAGCTTGCGGGTTCGCCTTCTCCAATGCGTTTACTAGGCTGGTTCTCAGAATCTCTGCCTCATGAAGCTGCGCCTCCTGTTGAACTTGTTGTTGGGCTTGCATTATGGCGTAAAACATCTGGATCATCTGCTGTTCGTCCATTGCTTGTCCTGGGGAAAAGACAGGCATCTGTAGAGTGAACTGTGGCGGAGGTGGGATGTCGTCGCGCCTGAACCTTGAGTTATGCTGTTCAGCTTGACCACTTTGAGAGGATTGCCCTCTGTTCTCTGGTGTAACTCCCTCTCCATAGGTAACCACAGTGTCTTGTGGTGTACTCAAGGGATTCTCGTCTCCGCTTCTTGGATCCATTATTCTGCATCAAAAATAAAATATAAGAAGCGCACAGGATTCAAGGCAAGATGCAAGTCAAAAATTAATTTGAATACGATACAGATATCAAGAACGTTTTCAAGCAAGTGGATGAGATCCTAAAAATTTATCCTATTCTTAGTGCAGGCCTGTTCGGTCCCTAAGTTAAAACTGAACAATTTAGTTGTTGACCTGCATGGGCCACCACAAAAACCATGTCACGCCCCAGTCCTAAAATATCGAGGGACTGGATGGGAGGCAATGGCCAGCAGCACGCACCGATGGACAAACCCAATTTAATGGATCCATCGGGGCATACTTAAGCTATAATATAAGGTCTACAACAACAAGTCAGAAATAATCTCATCCACACAAAAGATAATAAGATCAACAGCAATAAAGAAAGTAAATCAAACATCCAGTCTCAGCAAAGTAATTCAGGGAACAACCCAATATAAAGTCTGTTACAATTGTTTAATTAAACAGGAAAGAGAGTCTATTTGCCATAATAACTGAGCATGGAGAAGCAGATGTTCAGGAGAAGTCCTCAGCGATCACCTCGTCCTCAGGTACTGGTACTGTTCTGTGAAGTGCTCCTGTTCCGTATACCTCTGGATAAACCTCGTCTGCTAATCCTGGGGACATAATCCGGATCCAGGTCCTCAGGGGACATAGCAAGGTACAGATAATATAAGCCAAAGATAATGCAGTACAGCAAGTAAATAAAATAATAGGGTAAACTATATAACCATCTATGTGAAATGCAAGTTGAGAGCATCACTAGAACTTAGGCTGATACCACTACAAGCTCTGTGTCGGAGAGCCGGTAGCAGTTATACTATGTGTTTTACTATGTGTTTACTATGGATTTTATATATATAAGAAATTAGCCTGTAGCCTGTGTGTCTCTCCCCATCCAATGTAATCACACGTCTCATATCCATGGCACGCAAGATCAAAACTAATGCAGCAAGTCATAATATGAAGTAAAAATATAATGTTTATGTCAATCTTGTATCCTACACAGAATCACCATGAATATCTCAGGAAGATTCTGTATTATGATCTGTGTCAGGTGTCCTGGGTATAATGTACTTGATATGGCAAGTACGAGATTATAAATGTCATGATATCCATCTCTAGGTGACGTTACACAACCCCGCGTACGGTGTTGGCACCCGACTATTAATCGAAATCTAAGTACGTCACACGGCCCTAGGTTTAAGCATGTACAATAGTTAATTAAGTCAAGTAATTAAGTAACAATACTGCAGGATTTTGGCAAGGTACACTTGCTTGAGTTTTCTGCTCCAATTGTAGCTCTGGCAGCAGCTGGATTTGCAGGCAGTACTCCGATTGCTGAAATAAATATCACCATCAGATCCAAAAATTATTAATCAGCTAGAAACGCTTGTCCTTGAGTCCAATTTGGACACAGGGGCAAAAATGACATTTTTGGGTCAAGGCGGGGTCCACATGTAGGCCGTTTTGCACCAAAAAATGTGTCAGGGTCAAAGGTCTCCAAATCTGTCCAAATTAGTGTCAACAGGTCAGGTACGATGATACGAACCCAACGGAACTTCTAGAATTGGATTCCGATGAGCCCTTCTCAAAATTGCCCGTCAAGTGGAGCCGTGGGGCCTACGATACGTGATTCTGTCAACGTTCTCAGAATCGAACCAAACTTGGATCACAGGACCAGCGTATTGCTACGAGTCCGATGGCACAATTTCGTCTCGATCCGACGTGTGTACACTAAGTTACAGCGAGAACCAGAAAGGTCGGATACGGGACGGTGTCCGCGGATACGCATTGATTTCGGTGTGCACGCATATCCGAATCAACTTCTGCAAAATCCTGCACGTCCGTATCGATGACGCGCACATATTTGTGAAGACCACACGCGACTAAGTCGTCCCGTTTGGCGGGGTGTACTCGGTTCCGGGGTGAAACAGGGCGTTAGTTTTTCTGTTTTTGGATCGCAGTTCGCGATCGCCACAGGACGCGATGCACCGAGCGGGTTGCACGGGCACCGAGAGGGTTACGCAGGGTTCACGATGCAACAGACGGAAACGAAAACAGGGCAGCAAGGAGAGAGAAACGGGTACCTGAACAGGGCTCGAGAAACCAAAGTTTCTCGTGTCCGCGACGTGTCCGGTGTCCGAGTCGGAGTCGAATCCAACCCTAGGGTTAGGGTTTGGATCTGCTGACGGAGATCGCCGGAGGAGGGCGGCGCTGGCCGGAGGCGGCGGCGTGTGGGAGGCGGCGCAGAGGGGGCTGCTGCTGGGCGGAGCAGTGTCGGGGTCGGCCGGCGGGGATTCTGGAGGGGAAGCTCGGGGAGGGCCTGGCGGAGAGGAGGGAGGAGTAGGTGGTGGTCGCCGGGCTGGAGGGGACGGCGGCCGAAGTTCGTGGTCACCGGAGAAGCGGTCGGAGGAGGAGAAGAGGGAGGAGGAAGCTATGGCTTTATAGAGAGGAGATGGGAGAGGGAACGGCGGCGGTTGCGGCCGGCTGAGGCGAGGGGTCGGGGGTTACGCGGAAGAGGAAGGGGAGGCGCTGGAAGGTGAACGGGCGGCGGTCGGCCGGCGGAGGGGAGGCCAACGGCCGGCTCGGGCGGTTTCTGCGAGAGATGGGAGAGAAAGGGTTGCGGGTTCGGGCGGACGGGTCGGGTCGGGTCTGACCCGGATCCGACCCGTTAAGGGGTTGGGCCGGTTCGGGTAGATCGGCCGGTCCGGTTCAGGTTGGTATTGGGTTCGGGTAAACCGGTTTATTATTGGGTTTAATTATTTAGGTTAAATAAATCAATATTTTTTAAGGCTTTAAAAATCCATCCGGGGTCCAATAAATTTCCGAAAAATTACCCTATGTCCAGTTTTTCATTTTACACCATAAAATATTATTTTCATAATATTTTAATATTACTTAATATCATTTAAAAATCATTTAAATTCAAAATATCTTAGTTTTAATTAATAAAAATCCCAGAAAATTCTAGAAAATTGTAAAAAATTCCAAATTAAAATTTCTTGAAAATCAGGAGGTTTACAGGATTAGAGGAGAAGGGACAGAGCCCACTTACCAAGTTTGATTTCGTTAAACATCATGTCCTGCCGATACGGTCGATCCCTTGAACTCGTGGTCCGATGCAAAGCACGATCTACTCAACTGGTATGACCGTGCGAGCAGGATGTGCTCTCCAAATCATCCGACCGGTCGGACTAAGGAAGACGGCATTATCGCTCCAATCCAGCTATCTCAGTACTGCTCTGAACGAACATATATTTTTCATCGAACTCCGCTAGCGATCTGCACATGAAACCAACTCAAATCAATACTTGTTCCCAAATCCAACAAATCAAAATGTAACCAGCTATTGCCTCATTCACTCTGACTCAGCATAACATACCATGCGGTTGCGGGGCGTTACATTATCCGTGACCATACAAGTCTCTAGTCTTATGTCTCTTATCAGGTACATATTCAGGTCAGATTCAGTTTCAAGTTCAATATTGTTCATAAATATATTGACTTCCTGAGCCGTTCAATTCAGTGTAGGACGAGTGTTGTTTAACTTGTCATTATGCAGTCCCTAGTTCGGAACTGCCTCGGTGACCTAACTGTCCCGAATACTTTCAGGTTCATTCATGCACGGAACGAATATTCAATAGTCTTCCGGGAAACTAAGATGAATGAAAGGCAATGATAGTGTTACATGGTCGTGACATAAATTTATATGACAAGCATTAAAATGAGGCAAATGAGTACAAGTTACAATATAAGCAGACAAGCATGCATTTTTAAAATATAAGTATTTACGTTAGCACGGGTCTAAAGGGTAGTGCGAGTGAAATCGTACAGGGACATTATCGGACGACATAATCCATAAGACGAACAGTGTAAACAAGTGAAGCAATATACTACGAAGAGTAAATATGATCTACTCGAGGCATAGTGGAGTCTACTTGCATAAAGCTAAGGTAGCATGCGAGGGTCTATGTTATAAGCCAAGTATCATTTTCATGTTCTAACATAAGCAATACAAGATGGAATTATTCCCTTAGCTAGGTGCGTTGTATTCTTTATTAACATGCAAGGGGTGATTCATCTTGCGACTAGCATGTATCGTTTATATTTTAAGTGTACGGGCTAAGCAAAAACAAGTTCATCGTAGCCACCCACCTTAGCGATAATTTGCCTCGGTCGACCGATACTCCAAGCGACCATTTGAAAGTCTAAGTCTAAAATCTTGAAGGAACAAGTCTGGAATCCTTTGCCTCAAACGAGTATTCACGCTGAGCAAGGAGGGTCAGGTCGTTGCACTTGTGCTATTTGAATCGGTTGTCCGCTTGAACGAAACGGGTCGTTACACTGCGCAAGACAAAAAATTGTCCGCATGCCAAGGAATTGTGCTCTCAGAGCACTTCCTACGGCCAGAAATCAGTGCACGATGCACTGTACGCGGTAAGAAATTGTGCACGGGGCCAAAAATTTGTGCGTGACGCACTGCGCCCTGCCAAAAATCGTGCGCACCACTAAAAATTGTGCGCGCACGCACTACGTGCGGTACACTGTGCACGAATAATATTTGTGCACGGTGCACGGCGCACGACATAATATCTGTGCATGGTGCACGGCGCATTGTGCGCGGTACTGTTCATCGTCCATGTCAGAACAGTTTCGAGAACAAAATTACAGAATTTGGTTTGGCCATAAAACCTTCAATTTAACTCCAAATTAAGTGATTAAAAACTCAAAATCATACAAAATTTAATGCTTTATCTCATGGAACTACTACTTTTCGAAAGTAACTACTTTTAGTTGATCAAAACCAAGGAAAGCTCAAAGAACCCATGAAAACCCTAACTTAGAAATATAGATCTACTCCATTCAAGCCATCAAATCCAAAAATTCTATGTACTAAACATTTAGAGGAGCTCATTGCACATAATATAGACAAATAAAATGCAAGAAAAACCATAAAATTAAAAATTACAAGTTATTTATGGTTGGCAAGATGTGCTTGCCTAAACCCACTACTGCCAAGGTTGAAAACCCCATGATCAACCTTTGATTAAGCTCACGGCTAGTAAGAAGGAGATGGAAGAGGAAGAAAGAAAGAGGAGGAAGAAGAATAAATGAAGAAGAATGAAGAAGAGAGAGAAAGAGAGGAGGTTTATATAGCAATAGTGACTTACACTATTTATAATCTATAAATTAACCAAAAGCAGCTCAGAAAAATCCAAAAAATCCAAAAAAATAGTCCTATAATAATTGTACGCATATCTCGGATACGTATACAAAAATAGTGAGACAAGTCTCACAACTCTCCAATCCTTAAAAAAAATTATGTCCTCGGAATTTTACTAAAGCTAGTCGAGCTAGAAATCAAAACCAGAAGCTCTAAAAAATACAGCTATCTCAATAAAATAAGCTATGGCATACAAACAGGTTAATAAAAACAATCATATTGTAAATAAATGCACAAGCAATAACACAACCAGAAAGAGAAGGGTTGGAGGCACATGAATAAATATGTCTCCTGAGTCAGCGAGGTAGCTAAGGATCCATCCTCGCTGGCCTACGTTGACTCCCAAAGAGATGGACAAGGGTCAAATCTCGAGGTAAGTCGGTACCAATGACTCAGTCAAACATGTGACTCTGCACAGGACGTACCTTCGTAGTTGAGACATACGTGATAAATATCATGCATCACGAGACAAGAAGGCGAAATAGTGACTCGAGATTCACTCTCAGAATATACGGGAACTAAAGGAAATAGATAAGAATGAGAAAAACTTAGGACGTACAAATAACCTGACCGCCCTCGGTCAATACCTGCTCCAAGATGCCAAACTCTCTATGCACGCTGTGGCTGGCCTCCATGCCTCACCCTGGATCTGAGCATACTACAACGGCATATTCTTCTGAAAAGTCTGAGACTGGGTTGGCAAGGGCTTCGGGCTCGGATACTATTGAACATGTGTTGGAACCCTATACTGTGAATCTATCGGGGCTATCCAAGCCAATGGCTGGACTACTAATGGTTCAGCGGAAGTCCTCTGGGGGCAAGAACTAATCATGTAGTCTGAAGATCTATACGCCAAACATAAACCTTGTGCCTTACAACACTCAGAAAGTACGTATCCTGATTTCCCTCAATGAGAGCATCCAACGGAAGATGATGGCCTTTGATGCTGAGGACGTATCTGCAATGACTGTTGAAATGAAGATACCGGTGCTGGCCGCTTTGGGGAACCAATTGTCAGAGCTCGGACTGATGGAGCTGGTGCCGAAGACAGAGTGAACGAACCTTCGGATGTTTGATTCCTCTTTCGACCCCCAACTCTATCTACAATCTTCTGCGAGGTATAGTCATGCCTCTTTGCCGCCCTCATCACGGTATCAAATATCTGGAACTCATGTTGTTCTACTACTAGAATGATCTCTAGATGGAGTCCCTGTTGGAACCTTCTAGCTTTATCCAACTCGGTCTCCACCAAAGTGGGAGCAAACCGACTTAACCTACAAAACTCTGCCGCATAGCCGTCGCCAGTCCTGCCCATCTACTTTAAGTTATTGAATCTCTACTGCAGATCATAATGCGACATCGCGTCTAAGTACCTTATTTGGAATCTCTCACTAAATACCATCCATAAGACAGGCGTAGCCAAGGAAACTGCTTGAACTGCTCACCAATCTTGGGCCAAGTCTAATAACTATAGGCGCACAACTGCCACTTGTTCCCTAGCTAGAACTCTTGCTGCCCCAAGTATAGCTTCGGTGTCCTGAAGCTATGCATCAGATGCAATCACATCCTTAGTACCATAAAATATGGGAGTTGACGACACTTGAAATTGTTTGTCGAGTTATTGGCACGATTTTTGCCCCTTTCCAAGGCCTCCTGTACTGACTGGGTGAGAGCGCCATCTCTGCGCTCTTGAGATGCTAGTGTCTATCTAATGATCCCCATCAGGGCCTGTATATCACCTTCTGTATTCTGTTGTACTGGTGGGACTGTCACTAGGGGTACAATTGGTTGTTCTGGCTGGACCTGTTGTTCCATATTCTGAGCCATCTTGGACTCTACTCTAGAATGTTGAGGCTGATCCTCAAGAAGCTATTGGCCGACTAGGGGCTGTCCTGACACTGGCAGAACTCTAGCTGGCTGATCGAAAGGACCAAGAATAGTATCCCTGAAAGACAGTGGACACAAGGAACAAATCGGAAGGACGAGATTGATCAAGAAGGGAAGCAGATAATATGTTAGTATTCATAGATATATGATAGCACGAAAAGAGAACAAAGAGGGACAATGATTGAGACATCTAAACATTGGTAACCCCGTATATATCTAAAAATTAGACCTACATGGGCCACAACATAAACCATGTCATGTCCAGAACCAGAATACTGGAGAACAGGGACAGACAAAGCTAGCTACGTAAACCAGAGTACATAATACACCAAGAATATGGCCACGGCTGTCTAGGACATATGGGGTTTACTCTATAATCCATCAGTCAATACTAGGTCAAACAATCCTAGGTGTCTCAATCACAAGCAAATAACAAGTTATAAGATATATAATTACCAGACATATAATAGTAAGGCATCACAAACTATACATACATAGATGATCATGAAGCTAGTTGTACAAAATGGAGAACTAGTAAGAGTCTAAGTCATACATGATCAACTCTAGCTATAGTCTAGAATATGTTAATCATGTCCTATCCTTTAGGATAGATAATAAGTTCAAAAGAACACAAGCTTAACACATGTTCGGTGGCTAAATGCCTCAAAAAAAATAAGTGGGTGAATGGAGAAGAAATCCACTCAATGCCTCTGGTGCTTCGAGTTGTCACCATCTTGAGGTAGGTACGGAAGATCCTTCAACTCTGCTCCAAAATTTGGTCATACAAAACCAGTGGGGTCAGAATCCCAAAAAAGTAAAATACCACAAGGAAGCCCAACTTAGGAACTAAAAACTAGCAAGCAATAAAACTCAACAACAATCAGAGACAAAAGTAAATAATTGTAAAACCCCTAATTCTGAAAACCGTATTAATTTTTTTATTAATTATTTATTTTATTTATCATAATTATGAGCTAAATAGAGAAAATGGAATTTATTTAATTTTTATTTGAGGTGTTTGTGCATTTATGGAATTTATGGAGCCATTATAAATTTTTCCTAATTTATTCCATGTAGGAGACCCGGTGGACAGTTGATAGCTTAATGGTATGCACAAATATAAATTCTAGAATTTTCTATTATATATATATATATATATATATATATATATATATATATATATATATAGTTATTCTAAAAGAGAATTAGAAAAGAAAAAAAAAGAAAATGGGTTGGATCCTAATGGATCCAAACCCGCAACCCTTAGCCCCAAACCCAAAACTAAGAAAGAAAGAAAGAAAGTAAGAAAAGAAAACAGCAGCAGCAGCGGTTTGTGAAACCACTGAACCCCCCCCCCCCGGCGGTTTTCTCTCCCACCGCCTCTCTCCTTCTATTTATACTCCCTTTCAACAAACCCTAACCCTAAATCACCTCTTCCTCCATTGACCCCGGAGCTGCCGCCCAGCCTCCAGCCGCCGCGCCGCCTCCAGTCAGAGCCGCCGGAGCTACCCAGGCCGCCCGTACGACGTTCGCGATTCCAGCGCACCGAGACAGAAATACACAGCGACGTACCTGTGTTCTCGTCTCGATTCCAGCGCCCTCGCTCGTCCAAACTCGACCCCGTCTTCACCGGTACGTTCACCATATATCCCTCTACAAATCCTGTATATTAGTTTACCTCGTTCAGCGCAAAAACCTAGGAAAAAATAGCGTCCAAGTTGACGGAAAATGACAACTTTTGGGTATCGCAGAAAACTGCGGTAATTACCTATGTTCATGGATTCGTATCTCCCACCACAGAGATCCAAATTCGATTTTTCTTTTTGATATATGGAGACTACTTGACCTAGTTTAATTTTTGTTAAATATAATAATTTATTAACTGCCGTGTGTAGAAATAAACCAGTTGAAAAATTCCGAAAACTTACTTTTTTCTAAATTTCAAAATTTGTGATACGGAGCGCTCCCCGCCAAACGGGACCGCCCCGTCCTGTACCAAGTATACCAAAAGGTGCGCGCAGTATACCCTGATGTGTGGAAATTCGCAGAAACTAATTTGGACGCGTGTGCGCATCGAAATCAGCCTGTATCCGCAGAAAATTTCCAATATCGCAATTTTACAAAAGCCCTGCGCATTTTGTGCATGCTCATCAGAATGCGACAAAACTTACGCCACTGGACTCATGGTAACGCGCTGGCCCTGTGACCCAATTTTCATGTAATTCTGAGACAGTTGACCAAGTCACCAATTGGCGGACCCTACGGTTGACTTTTTGGGCAAAATTGTGTTCGGCTCACCGGAATCCACATTTAGACATACCGTTGAGTTCGTACTGACATTTAGAGTTTGTTTGACCTATAATTTGTCCCATTTAGAGACTGTTACCCTTGGTACGCTTTTCGGTGCAAAGTGGGCCACCGGTGGACCCCACTTTGACCCATAATTACCATTTTGCCCCTGTGTCCAAATTGGACAAAAGGAAAGTGCTTTCTAGCTATTTCGCTTATTCTAAAAATATTGGTTATATCTATTTCAGCATCCGGAGACATTTGTCCTGAGGTCATAGCTTCTGATCTTGTGTGTTTGACATTTGGACGTTACATCTTACAGCTCTCTTGCCAGGCAAGTATACCTTGTCATTGTACTGTTATTCATATTTTATATGTTGCATGCATCTTTATTTTCTGTCTTTAGTTCATATATTTTAACTGTTATATAAAATGCGTGCGACGGTGTCGTCGCGATATATTTTTACTTATGTAATTATATTAACCTTGTTTATGAGACTACCCCATTATCATGTAGCATCATTAGGTTCATTAGCCATGACACAGTTGTTACACGAGTGCGAGTCTTATATAGATCACGGACTGCGTGACAGGTCTGGCCTCCTGTACGTATGGGCCGTGCGTTAGGGATGACTGCTGATAGAAACTTTGTATGCTAGTAGACCTGGCAGTTATTTAGAGGTTTTATCGTGTCATGGATGTGACATGCTTAGAGCATGGGGTGGGGAGAACAACAAGTAAGACATTTGGGCTCCTTTGCACTTTTCTTTTTATGTAACCCGTACGCTCCGTCGGAGATACGCGGTCGTGATGACCCCTATACTACTTGGCGGCCTCTATCATTCAAAAGACGACATGCTTTGTAGGCCCCTGGATCTCCAAGAAAACTATGCCAATCCTATTTTTGGCCAGATAGCCCACGTGTTGGAAAGTTGTTCTTAAACTGTATTTACTTAGACGGTTAGGCGACCCATTGGATGTTTACTTTCAGTAATTATTGGCATGTTATTATGTATCTTGTTACGTCCCTCTGAGGACCTGGTCCCTTTCCAGGTGTATCTGTTTATGAGTATTTGCAGGAGTACAGATCCGGACTGGTTACTTATATTTTAGAGGAGGTCTTCCCTTCGAGCCCCGTGATTGTTAGCTGATATTCTTATATTGCGTTTGTTGTGTTGTACTATTATATTCTAGTTCGGCAGTGGATTTGTTTCCATACGACTGTCATCTTTGATACTTTGTATTGAGATCTAGTTCATAGATATTATTCATTTATTCATATAATTTTCTGTGGATGAGATTTAGATTATACCCTGTGACTTGTGATATTTATACCACTTGTGGATTTGATATTCATATTACAGCGTACGTATGGGTTTTGGTTTCCATATATTAGAGTTTCCATATCCATGCGGCTGGCATGCTTACGTGTCCTAGTCCTACGTATTTTTGGGACTGGGGCATGACATATTTTTAGTGGTGGCCCATGCAGGTCGAGAGCATATTGTCTCGATTACGTTACTGTACCGAGCAAGCTTGCACCTAGGATTAGAATATAGTATCTCATCCACAATTGACTATGAATTACTTCCTTCCAATCCAATCTATTTGAATAATTGTATCATGCTTGATTCATGTGCTTCCCTGATAGTACATTGAGTATAGCCTCTCCCAGAATATAGAAGTCCATGTTGTTAGATAATAAGTAGGGTAACCTTCCTATTAAGAATACAACTAGGATATTGACACATCACTGAGTTAGAATACCTAATAAACTATAGCACCCTTACCTATAGATTGATTGACCATTACTCCTTGACATAGTTATGAAGGACTTGAGAGTAGTATAGATACTACTAGAGTTAGTTAGAAGTTAGCCATATTGTTTGACCCTAGTATTGAGGAACCCCTAGAAACCCAAGGTTGAATATTATGACCAAACCTAACTAGTATGGTGAGATAGTATTATAGAACTATAAATTTATATATTCTTGTCTTGATATTAGCAAATAGTACCTTAGAAAGCCAAGAGCAATGCATAGAATATTTTTTTGATCATACCTCGAACACAGAGATTAGCAACCACCTTCCCTCAAGAAACTATGACATTATCTAGAGTCTTTCTATTTAGTTTTATGACTTGTTCCTCTAAACCCTTAGCGCTCGCTATTGTGCGACGACTAATTACATTTTCTTTCTTTCATCTTTCAACGCATGCCACCTGACACTTCTGATTGTAGACCGAGTGATTTTATTCTATGTTAGGATATATAGTTTGCTAAGGTTATAGTTGTAATCTTGAATTTTAAATTTTGTGCTTAGTAGTTAGAACCTGATAGTTGAGTTGTTCATTTAGACTGTGATCATTATCCTTTAGTCGTAGATCCCGTAATTTGTATCCATAACTCATACAAGTTATATTCTATTTCACTGGAGAGCCAGTAACCCTTCCATTCTTAATGTTGACACCTTTATTCTATGAGCACTATGATTAAGACTTAAGATAACCATTACCTATATAATACAATAGGATACCCTAATAGGTACCAAGATTTTTCTTCATATACCCCAATAAGAGTTTATACTTTATTTGCAAGGACCGGGTTATTCTGAAGAATCCTCTCAAAACAATTACAGTATTAGTTTATTGTTATAAGTTGGGTAGTATACCTCACAACCTAGTATCACATAGTCCTTGTGATCCATTGATAAAGTATAACCGAATGACACCAACTATATACTCGCATAAGATAATAGTGTTTATCTAGACTGTAGATCTTGGAGGCCCAAACCTTATTTGGTCGACTAGCGACTTCGACAAGGAGTCAGTATGACAGTTGTAGAGACTGTATAGTCTTATCTTCTTTGTGAAATTGAATTATTTTGTAACTTCCCTCATCATAATCCAGCGTTATATTTTCTGTGCTACCTCGAATTATATTGCTATTATAGCCTAGTTTTGCAAGCTTATTCTTTATCAAGCTTGTTCATGACATATGTATTATTGGAGCGCTACACTAATACATTTCAGAATTAGTGTATTAAGGTCTAGCTAGCCTTAGTGCGCTTGGTTCGCCCTTCGCAATACTACTTTACATGGATTGAGATATATAGTTGACCAGTAGAAAAATATACTTGCCCTCTGGATATGTCAGAGCATATCATATCAAGTACACAACTGTATTGATGTGAGCATGCGAATAAGAATTTACCAAATAAAATTTCAATCCACAACTGCCTTGACAATTCCCATTGAATTCTTTAAATCGCCTTGATCTCCATACTTTTATTCTAGTACCTTTTTCTTGAACTCTTTATCATTGTTTTTCGTCTTCCCTTATTTTGGAAAGACGAAACCTCGTACTTAGTATAAGTTGATACATTGACAGTACTAGATATACCCCATAGGCCAACCGTATTAATTGATGACTATCTTTTATAATTGATTAAGGGCATATCATATATGATATAATTGGTGTTAAAGTTTTGAGGATTGAATAACATGAGTAAATAAATTGAAGAATAGTTTTCTTAGATGTATAGCCTTATATGATGGATGGATAAATTCTAAGTTGGGTAGAAATTACATTATTAAACTTGAGATGAATTCTTTTAGATTGTGATCAAGTAAGATTAGATAAAGAACCCTACCCTATTTTAATTTCGAGGACGGAATATTACGATGTGGTGATCGTCTATATATTCCCAATAGAGAGATTCGACAGGAGCTGATGGCAGAAGCTCATAGTTCGATATATTCTATTCATCCTGGAGGCACCAAGATGTATCGTAACTTATGACAGCATTTTTGGTGGCATGGAATAAAAAAAGAAATAGCTCACTTTGTAGCTAAATGTCTAGTATGTCAACAAGTAAAGGCGGAGCACCAGAGAACAGCAGGGTTATTGCAACCACTTCCGATTTCAGAGTGGAAGTGGGAGCACATCACTATGGACTTCGTCACAGGATTTCCCAAAAGTCCAAGTGGAAGAGATGCAGTATGGGTAATAGTAGATAGACTCACCAACTCAGCCCATTTTTTACCTTTTAGAGTTGGCTAATCTATAAAAGCTTTGGCTGACTTATATATAAGGCAGATCGTGAGATTGTACGGCATACCAGTCAGCATTATATCAGAAAGGGATTCACGCTTTATATCACACTTTTGTAGGAGCATGCAAGAGAGTCTTGGAACTCGTCTGAAGTTCAGCATATCTTACCACCCGCAGACAGATGGGTTGTCAGAGCGTACTATTCAGACATTGAAGGATATGTTGAGGGCTTGTATGTTAGACTTTGGACGATCATGGAAGGACCACCTATATCTTGTGGAGTTTTTTTACAACAATAGCTATCAAGCGAGTATCCAGATGGCTCCGTTTGAAGCATTGTATGGAAGAAAATATAGGTCTCCTGTGTGTTGGAGTAACGTGGGAGAACATCAGATTCTGGGACTAGAGTTGGTAGTCAACACCGTAGAGACAGTTAAGAAGATACAAGGACACTTGCGAGCAACGCAAGACAGGCAGAAGCAGTGGGCAGACCTTCATCGTCGTCCCTTGGAGTTCAAAGAGGGCGATCATGTCTTCTTGAGGATATCACCTTCCAGGGGCACCATTCGATTCGGAGGGCACGGCAAGTTGAGTCCAAGGTATATTGGACCATTTGACGTGCTAGAGAGAGTGGGAGAAGTGGCATATCGACTTGCGCTACCACCTTCACTTGAGGGAGTACATGACGTATTCCATGTGTCGCAGCTCAGGCGATATGTGGCAGACAGCAGTCATGTTCTCGACCATTCAGATATCACCATTGGGCCAAGCTTGTCATACCAAGAGCAACCCGTGGGAATCCTTGATCGTCAAGAAAAAGTTTTGAGGAACCAGTCTATTCCCTTGGTTCGCGTAGCATGGAAGCATGGCACGCCAGGAGAATCAACTTGGGAGCGCGATGACGATATGCGCAAACATTTTTTGAACCTATTCGTTGACCAAGATATGAATTTACTTTGTTAATTTATATCTTATACCATCCTTGATTTTCTACCGTGACTTAGTTTTAATTTCGAGGATGAAATTTTTATAAGTTGGGTAGAATGTAAAACCCCTAATTCTGAAAACCGTATTAATATTTTATTATTAATTATTTATTTTATTTATCGTAATTATGAGCTAAATAGAGAAAATAGAATTTATTTAATTTTTATTTGAGGTGTTTGTGCATTTAGATGATTTATGGAGCCATTATAAATTTTTCCTAATTTATTCCATGTAGGAGACCCGATGGACAGTTGATAGCTTAATGGTATGCACAAATATAAATTCTAGAATTTTCTATTGTATATATATATATATATATATATATATATATATATAGTTATTCTAAAAGAGAATTAGAAAATAAAAGAAAATAAAATTGGTTTGATCCTAATGGGTCCAAACCCGCAACCCTTAGCCCCAAACCCAAAACTAAGAAAGAAAGAAAGTAAGAAAAGAAAACAGCAGCAGCAGCAGTGGGTTGTGAAACCACTGAACCCCCCCCCCCCCCCCCCGCGATTTTCTCTCCCACCGCCTCTCTCCTTCTATTTATTATACTCCCTTTCAACAAACCCTAACCCTAGATCACCTCTCCCCCATCGACCCCGAAGCTGCCGCCGCGCCGCCTCCAGTCAGAGCCGCCGGAGCTGCCCCGGCCGCCCGCGCGACGTCCGCGATTCCAGCGCACCGAGACAGAAATACACAACGACGTACATGTGTTCTCGTCTCGATTCCAGCGCCCTCGCTCTACCAAACTCGACCCCTTCTTCACCGGTACGTTCACCACCTATCCCTCTACAAATCCTGTATATTAGTTTACCTCGTTCAGCACGTAAACCTAGGCAAAAACAGCGTCCAAGTTGACGAAAATGACAACTTTTGGGTATCGCAGAAAACTGCGGTAACTACCTATGTTCATGGATTCGTATCTCCCACCACAGAGATCTGAATTCGATTTTTCTTTTTGATATACGGAGACCACTTGAACTAGTTTAATTTCTGTTAAATACAATAACTTATTAACTGCCGTGTGTAAAACTAAACCAGTTGGAAAATCCCGAAAACTTACTTTTTTTCAAATTCTAAAATTTGTGATACGGAATGCGCCCCGCCAAACGGGACCGCCCCATCATGTACCAAGTGTAGCAAAAGGTGCGTGCAGTATACCCGGAAGTGTGAGAATTCACAGAAACTAATTTGGACGCGTGTGCGCGTCGGAATCAGCCTGTATCCGCAGAAAATTTCCAATGTCGCAATTTTTACAAAAGTCCTGCGCATTTTGTGTACGCTCATAAAAATGCGACAAAATTTATGCCACTGGGCTCGTTGTAACGCGCCGGTCCTGTGACCCAATTTTCACGCAATTCTGAGACAGTTGACCAAGTTGCCAATTGGCGGGCCCTACGGTTGACTTTTTGGGCAAAATTGTGTTCAGCTCACCGGAATCCATATTTGGACATACCGTTGAGTTTGTACTGACATTTAGAGTTATTTAGACCTATAATTTGTTCCATTTAAAGACTGTTATCTTTGACACGCTTTTCGATGCAAAGTGGGCCACCGGTGGACCCCATTTTGACCTGAAATTACCATTTTGCCCCTGTGTCTAAATTGGACGAAAGGGAAGTGCTTTCTAGCTATTTTGCTTAATCTGGGAATGTTGGTGATGTCTATTTTAGCATCCGGAGATATTTGTCCTGAGGCCATAGCTTCTGATCTTGTGTGTTTGACATCTGGACGTTACATCTTGCAGCTCTCTTGCCAGGCAAGTATACCTTGCCATTGTACTGTTATTCATATTCCATATGTTGCATGCATCTTTATTTTCTATCTTTAGTTCATATATTTTAACTATTATATAAAATGCGCGCGACGGTATCGTCGCGATATATTTTTATTTATGTAATTGCATTAACCTTGTTTATGAGACCACTCCATTATCATATAGCATCATTAGGTTCATTGGTCGTGACACAGTTGTTACACGAGTGTGAGTCTCATATAGATCATGGACTGCGTGACAGGTCTGGCCTCCTGTACGTATGGGTCGTGCGTTAGGGATGACTGCTGATAGAAACTTTGTATGCTAGTAGACCTGGCAGTTATTTAGAGGTTTTATCGTGTCATGAATGTGACATACTTAGAACATGGGGTGGAGAGAACAGCAAGTAAGACGTTTGGGCTCCTTTGCACTTTCCTTTTTGTGTAACCCGTACCCTCCACCGGAGATACGCGGTCGTGATGACCCCTATACTACTTGGCGGCCTCTGCCTTTCAAAAGATGACATGCTTTGTAGGCCCTTGGATCTCCAAGAGAACCATGCCAATCCCATTTTTGGCCAGATAGCCCACGTGTTGGAAAGTTGTTCTCAAACTGCATTCACTTAGACGGTTAGGCGACCCATTAGATATTTACTTTCAGTACTTTATTGGCATGTTATTATGTATCTTGTTATGTCCCTCTGAGGACCTGGTCCCTTTCCAGGTGTATCTGTTTATGAGTATTCGCAGGAGTGCAGATCCGGACTGGTTACTTATATTTACGAGGAGGTCTTCCCTTCGAGCCCCGTGATTGTTAGCTGATATTCTTATATTGCGTTTGTTGTGTTGTACTATTATATTCTAGTTCGGCAGTGGATTTGTTTCCATACGACTGTCATCTTTAGATACTTTGTATTAAGATCTAGTTCATAGATATTACTCATTTATTCATATAATTTTCTGTGGATGAGATTTAGATTATACCCTGTAACTTGTGATATTTATACCACTTGTGGATTTGATATTCATATTACAGCGTACGTATGGGTTTTGTTTTCCATATATTGGAGTTGCCATATCCATGCGGCTGGCATGCTTACGTGTCCTAGTCCTACGTATTTTTGGGACTGGGGCGTGACAATAATGAAAATCGAAGCTCGTACACTACTACTGCACTTACCTCGAGAATTAAAAGATAGAGAGCTACATGACGTGGGACATAAGTAGTCATGGAATGAGACAGATAATGTGATCATGTAATATGTCAAAAAAATTGTTAGGAATATGCAAGGTATTCAGGTACATGTAAGCATGTACAGTGTAGAAGTCATGAGTAGCATGTAAGTACATGACTTGTAATATGGTACAAACATTAATCCTATAAAAAAATATTGGCTGAATAAGAAGCTATTGGAGATGATAAGTCGAGATCTTGGGAACTCCTCGAGATATAAGCCATAACCCTCAAACCAAACAAGGATTGGGGTTATAGTTCCTTTCCCGAGTTGAACCTATTCTCTGGCCACCCATCGACACATATGACCTAAGCTGGCAAGCGACTAGAGAGCTTGGGAACTCCTCGAGATCGAAGTCATAACCCTTAAACCAAATAAGGACCGGGGTTATAGTTCCTTTCTTAAGTTAGTCCTAGCCTCTGGCCACTAATTCCAGCGAGCAAATAAGATAATAAATATAACACAGTAAGCAGTAAAAATAAAATAAACAGATAAAGACTAACATGGTACAATTTTGGAGAGTTATACTGGAAGAATCTAGAACAAGACTAGACTAGCAATCAAGCAATCACGGACATTCATGTCTTGGGGCTTACTATCATTAACTAATTAGGATTATCACAATCCTAGTTACTAACAATGCAATTAAAATTTCTATACAGCCACATGCCCTGCAGTCTATCCGGATTATCTAGATGTAAGGATTACATAATATAATAAACATATATAGATATTTTTACTTGTAATACAACATTCGACGATGTGCTGAAAGTGTATCCCTCACGACGTAGAGCTTCAAATCCACAGGTGTCACTGGAATGTCAGGATTGCATGTATCCAGAAAATTTCTCTAAATGATTCTAGGTATCAAATCTAGTTCTTTAACCTAGTCAGTTTAATCAAGATTCCCGCCGTGGTGACGAGAATCTGCCTTAGACATGATGCAAGACATGACAGTAGCTTAACAAGTACATTCAGGACAGGGAGAAGCAATCAACCACCAGAAGTTATCTTAACAGTTCAAGTAATTCAGTTCAGAAAATTCTAGCATGTCAGGGTGCACTTCGTCGAGCCACTATCAGGAATATCAGTATAGTATTTACATAAACATGGGCATAAAACCCTAATTTTTATTACAATCACTAATACAAGTTAAAGGCAAGAAAATATTATGTACACTATCCCAAGGTTAAGTTAAGAAAAACAGTTAAAGAATATAGCAATCAATGGATAAAATAATCAAATATGTAAAATTACACAAAACTAGATTTTGACACATTTAGAAAACTGGGCACAACGCTCTCATCCGAACTCCAAATGAGACGATTCAAAAAGATTCGGAAAGCCAAGACAAAGATCTACAACTTTCATATTTTTGAATATTACAAGATTCTTCCAAATGCCGTGCACAGATTTTTGGCTGCTAGGCAAGTAATTATGCGTGTGGCCAGAAATCGTGTGCGCGGCAGAAAAGCTTTGTACGACGTACTACGCACGGCACTGTTCATCGTCCTTGTCAGAACAGTTCTGAGAACAAATTTTCATAATTTATTTTGGCCATAAAATCTTTAATTTAACTCCAAATTAAGTGATTCAAAAGTCAAAATCATACAAAATTTAATCCTCTATTTTTTGAAACTACTACTTTTCTAAAGTAACTAGTTTTAGTAGATCATAGCCAAGGAAAGCTCAAAGAACCCATGAAAATCCTAATTTTAAAATTTAGATCTAGTACATTCAAGCCATCAAATCCAAAAATTCTAAGTACTAAATATGTAGAGGTTCTCATTGCATATAATATAGACTAATAAAATGCAAGAAAAACCATAAAATTAAAATTTGCAAGTTCTTCATTGTTGGCAAGATGTACTTGCCTAAACACACTACTTCTACTACTACCAAGGTCCAAAATCCAACGGCCAATATATGCTCAAGCTTACGGCTAGGAAGAAGGAGAGGGAAACGGAAGAAGAAGAAGAAGAAGAAGAAGAAGAAGAAGAAATGAAGTAGAATAAAGAAGAGAGAGTAAGAGAGGGGGTATATATAGCAAGGGTGACTTACACTATTCATAATCTAGAAATTAACCAAAAGCAGTTCAGAAAAATCCAGAAAATAGGAAAAATAGTCCTACAGCAATTGTACGCATATCTCGGATACGTATATGAAAATAGTGAGATGACTCTCACAAATGATCAAAAAAGTTCGAAAAGAGTCAAAACAACAAGAAGGGGCTCAAAAGAGGCTAATTGTTACAACAGTATCAGACCGACATATCGACGGTATACCATTGACATACTGCCAGTGTACCATTATTTGTTGATTTCGTTAACCAAATTTTGTCTTGAAAATCTCCATATTAAGCATATGATAGTATACCAATAATGTGTAGTCGGTATGTTATAGCGACGGTAACAACTAGTTTAGGGAACAGTTCAAATCTAAAGCTCATGTTTCTACATACACTTGAGTTTGGGAATATTATGATATTTTATTTGAGGGTCTCCTTGTGTCGTAGGAAGTAATCTTGGAGGCTTGAGGTATGCTTCAGACTTCTTGAGAATAAGGGGCTTCGACTTCGCTTGCTAATTTACTAAGAAAGCCACAGGGAAATGTTGAGAGAGGAGAAGAAAAGAGTTCGTCGGAGATCTCCTAAAGGAAATTTCACAATAAGCTATATGTTAGTAATATGCAACACGACTTAAATTATAACTAATCAATTTAATTTATTTATAAAGTATTATTGAAATTATTTAATTTGATGGGCAATTATGCAATTTTCCTACTTATAAAGTTAATTACTAATATCTAATGTATTATTATTATTATTATTATTATTATTATTATTATTATTATTATTATTATTATTATTATTATTATTATTACAAGTCATGTTCACATGCGTTGCACGTAACAAAAAAGAAAAAAAAGAAAAAATTCCTCTGATATTATTAAAAAATAGATAAAAAATAAATTATATCAAAATAGTTTAAATATAATTTAAATATATTTTAATTAGGATTTTTATAGATATGTTTATAGGCTTTGGATATATGTTCAGGTAGTTAGAAAGATTTTTGAATTTTTTTTCTTACTTAGGTTAAGATATACATACCTAGTAGTTAAAAGGATTTTAGGATTTTTTTTATTAATTGTGTAAAGATATACATACGGCTTAGACGACTCATTTTGAAACATTTTTAAGCCTTTTTATTATAGTAAAGATATTTGGTAGTTTAGTAAATTCAGTTATTTTGAATAATGTTGAGTTGTAGCAAATTGGTTTCCTGTAACAATTCTTTCTCATCCTCTTTCCCCAATACCAAACTTGACACCCTTTGAAATTCGAAATCCTCTATGGGCCTATTTGGGTCAATGAAAGTCATCGTAAGTTTGAGAGTGCTACTTTCAACCACTTGTAATACATTGTATGTGTAATTTTCCACTCTATTTTGTAGTGCCCCGTTCCCCCTATTCGGGGAGCGCGGCTAAGAAATATTTGGTATCGTTTGATCGGGATAGATTGAATCAAGATCCTTTCCTCGCTATCAGGTCCCATATTCAATGGATCATGCCTCAAGGAAGGACTCAGCGGCAGAGTTGAGAGGGGCCTTTCCGTTGCGCTGGTTTTCTTACCCGTCGTCGTTTGTTGCTTTCTTGTTGGTTTTATGACTTGCATTTTCTTGAATGGTTTCGATGGATTTTATTGCCTTCGTTCCTAGGATTTCGTATTTCGTATCGAACCTCGGAAACAGAAGCAGGAGATATTGATCATCTGTTGGTGCGTGCAGGTGATCGGGTAGACGACGCACGAGCGGAGTCTTGAAGTTCTCCCTTTTCTCTGCTAGTTCACCAACTTGTGAGTGGCTTTACTTCGATCAGCACCCTTCTTCCAAGTCTTCACTCTTAATAAATTAGCTCATTTGTGCATCCCGCTCCAACGATATCATAATAAGAATAAATTGGGTCAAATGAAAAGAAGAGTTAGACTTGAAACACTTATATGCTTGTCACTTAGAACCCTCAAACGATCACATTGATGCGTGCTTGTCCGCTATGCATTTATATATTCATGTTTCAGTTGTAGCTAGAACTTATTCTATATAACTGTACCGATGTATTGTGCAAACTATATTAAAATGTAATCACATGGACAGGTAGACTATGCCAAATGCACTATGCTAAAGTAGATATATACATTCTTGTGGTTTGAATGCTTTATCTATTACATTAGTGTCAATGCGTAGTTCGGTCGGACAACTTGTGCACAAGGTTTAGTTCCTGCGAACGGCGCCCGGGGTACTGGGGCTGATTCGTTCCGGGCGGAACTCGGATAGCTACGCTAGCGAGTCTAGTACGGGTAATGCGGGAACCTTGTAGCGGGGCTTGCTACCCGCGCGGCAAGGGTCACCGACTTACTGTAGCTATTGTCCACGGTGGCAATGATATGCCATGACCTAGAACATATATATATTTTGCATTGCTTGCTCAAACTAATGGTGTCTTCATGGCAGGGAAGGACATGGTAAGTATTATGCAGGCAGTTCAGACGGGAAGGTAAAAGTCACCTAACGGTGGCATGTTTGTTTCTGTAAATTGAATACTCAATGCTTGCATGTAAATTAAACTAAGGCAAGATAGAAAGACCACAAATAAATTGCATGCTTCATATGAACAACTTGGGATTTGGTTAGTTGGGTTAGCACGCCCTCACCAGTACTTTTTAAAGTACCGACCCTCGTTGCAGCAGGTTCCCCGAGCCCAAGCGACGCGGTGAGGAGCTGAAGATTTTTCTTCCCCAACCAGTCTAGTACACGTCGCAACCGTTCGTGACTTTTTGGAGCTTGTACAAAGCACTCGGAGGCCGCACAACCCTTATATACAGCTCCGAGGCAAGGCGATAGCTTCGCCAGCAGGTGTCTATATATTTTGAAGTTTTAGTAAAGGACATGATTTATGGAACGACTATCTTATTTTGTATCCAAGTTGTAAGCCCGTGTGGCATTCTTATCATTTTTGGGTCAAGAGTCTGTAATCAGATGTTCATTATCAATAAAAATAAAACTTCTCTATGCCTCAATGTGTGTTATCTTATTTGCGTACTCTGTTGTATGTGTTTCTAAAGATTATCATTATGCCTAGGCCTTGTGGACGCGCGCCTTATGCGTGCACGGCATCACGCCGGGGGGACGATTATCAATTGGGCAAAATTGGGGCGTGACATATTGGTATCGGAGCAAAGCTTCAGATCCTTTGATCTCGTGTCAGAAAGTTTTCTTAAGATGACCATGTCCCTTCCGAGTTGAACTCTTAAAATCGATTGGTGCAAAATGATATGTGTTCCATACAATAAGTCCGTAATACTCTATGAGACTGATGTAAGTTCCTTGTTTTAGCAGGAATGGCTCAAACACCAGCAACAGGGTAAGTTGATGCAAGTACTTCTGGTACTTCGGCTAGTTCTGAGAGCCAACGACCTGCGCCCTCCATTGACCTGGTTGAACGAATGATGCAAATGCTAGAGGCACAACAAAAGAGAGATGAGGCCTGATAGGACAAGTTCAAAAAAAATCTAGAGGCCCAATTTGAGATCCAGCAGAAGCAGGTGGACGCTCTGCAACAAATTGTTCATACCTTGGCTTCTAACCAATCCGCAACAACAGTGGCGGCACCGGTGGAGCCAGCGACAGATGAAGTCAAAGTACCCCGAACCGCAAAGAAGAAGGATGTGACTGCCTTCGACTTTGCCGACTTCAAAAAGGTCTGCAACACGTCCTTCCGAGGGACGGAGGATCCCTTTGTGGCGCTAGATTGGCTGGCCGAGCTGGAGGATCACTTTAAGCTTCTAGAAGTACCCGACGACAAGTGAGTCGCCTGTGCCCAACTCCAGCTTCGAATGAATGCGCACAATTTGTGGGATGTGCACCGCAGATCTCTCTCCTCAGATGGTGGTGGCAAGACGATTCCTTGGTCCATCTTCCGTGGCGCATTTGAAGAGGAGTTTATCCCCTCACCTATTCATCGTCAAAAAGAGAATGATTTTGTGCGTCTGCAATAAGGAACGATGACAATAAAACAGTATGCAGTTGAATTCAATCGCTTGGACAAGTTTGCAAGTTCTTACCTGCCCAATACAGCAAGCCGAGGCAGACGATTCAAAGGCGGCCTACAACCTTCCATTCATGTACACGTAGTCGCTCCACAGTACGAGACGATAAGGGAAGTCCTAAATCATGCCCTGGTCTTGGAACCACAATATCCTTCAACTACTGCAGGCGCTATGCAACATTCTCATCACAAGTGCCAAAGTAATACAGGAGGAAACAATGCTAATAAGCGTCCAAACAATGGCAGCAACCAGGGCAACAATCTGGGAGGAAATCAGGGGCAGCGTTGTGCAAAATACAACCGTACAGGGCACCAGGCTAGTGAATATCGAAATCAGGGATGCTTCAACTGTGGTCGACTGGGTCATTATGCTCGAGACTGTCTTGATCGCCCAAACCGAGTCCCTCAGCGCCATACCGAGTAGCAAAATTCAGTTCAGGGACCCCAAGCGAATTGGGCTGCGCAGCAACAAGAGCGTCGTCCGAACAATGGGGATCGGGTTTATGCCTTAACGAGGGATGAGGCGCTTGCCTCAAACACCATAGTGTCAGGTATGTTGCTATTCAATAATGTACCTACATGAGTACTATTTGATTCCGGTGCTACATATAGTTTTGTGTCAACAAACTTTGCTAGGGAGCACGGATTTATTCAGACATCGTTAGGCCTAAGGCTTAGCGTCAGTACCCTGTCAGGCACGAGCTTGCCTGCCAATTCAGTTTGTCGTGACAGCTGTATTTGCATCGGAGGAAGGAAATTGTCACTTGATGCGATAGTTCTAGACATAGGGAACTACGACATCATTCTGGGAATGGATTGGCTTGGCGCTTGCTCAGCTACTATCGATTATGCGGAGACGAAAGTCATGTTTCATCTTCCTAGCGATATCAAATTTTGCTATTCGTGCAGTCCACAGTCGAAAGCGTCGAATGCATGCATGGTGATCTCAGCAATGTCTGCTCGACGGATGATTCACTCCGGTTGTGTAGGGTACTTGGCGTCCGTTCGAGACACTCGACGAGATTGTGCAAACGTTGAGTCCATTCCCATTATGGCAAATTTTTCTGATGTGTTTCCAGACGAGTTGCCCGGTATGCCGCCTGATCGAGAGATAGAGTTCACTATTGACACATTTCCTGAAATTCGACCAATTTTCAAAACTCCGTATCGAATGGCACCAGCGGAGCTGAAGGAGTTAAAGATTCAGTTGCAAGAGTTGCTAGATCGTGGATACATTCGCCCGAGTGTGTCTCCATGGGGTGCGCCTATGTTGTTTATTAAGAAAAATGATGGCTCGATGCGGCTCTGCATCGACTATCGGGAATTGAATAAGGCTACTGTCCAAAATAAGTACCCCCTCCCCAGAATAGATTATCTCTTTGATCAATTATAAGCTGCAACAGTGTTCACAAAAATTGAACTCCGCTCGGATTACCATCAGCTCAAGATTAAGCCGGACGATGTGCCAAAGTCAGCCTTTCGCACTCGCTACGGCCACTATGAGTTTCTGGTAATGCCGTTCGGTTTGACCAATGCCCCTGCCACCTTTATGTGTTTAATGAACTATGTGTTCCGACTATATCTTGATAGCTTTGTAGTAGTGTTTATCGATGATATCTTGGTTTACTCGAAGAATGGGGTGGAGCATGCAGAGCACTTGCGGACCGTGCTACAAACCCTTTGGGACAACAAGTTATATACGAACATGAGTAAGTGCGAATTCTGGCTGAGCAGTGTATCTTTCCTTGGGCACATCATTTCTGTGGAAGGCATATCAGTTGATCCAAATAAGGTGGAGGCCATCGTGGAGTGGAAGCGACCTGCATCCGTCAGTGAAATTTGAAGCTTTCTCGGGCTTGCGGGCAACTACAGACGGTTCGTAAAGGATTTTTCCAAACTAGCCTCACCTCTGACTCGCCTCATACAGAAGGGAGTCGCATTTGAGTGGTCCGCTGACTGTGAAACTTTGTTTCAAGAGTTAAAGCATTGCCTCACCTCTGCCCCGTTACTTGTACTACCAGATAAGACCTCGGGATTCTAAATCTTCAACGATGCGTCAGGACAGGGCTTAAGGTGTGTACTTATGCAACAGGACAGAGTGATAGCCTATGCATCCAGACAGCTAAAAAAGCATGAGAAAAATTATCTTAAGCATGATCTGGAGCTAGCAGCAATTATGTTCGGGCTGAAGTTGTGACGACACTACCTTTATGGAGTGCCTTGCCAAATTTATACCGATCACAAGAGTTTGAAGTACTTGTTCACCCAGGCGGATCTGAACCTACGATAGCGGCGTTGGCTGGAATTGATAAAGGATTACGACTTGATGATAGACTACACTCCTGGTAAGGGTAATGTGGTAGCGGATGCGTTGAGTCGGGTCTTTGTGGGATCCATGTCCGTTGATAGCAGGTTACAAAGGGACTTAGAAGAGTAGGGCATCGAACTCCGAATTTGTTATCGCGGCACGCGGGTTGCTCAGATGAGATTTGTACCCAACATGATAGAGAGAGTCACATCTACTCAGAGGGACGACCCATTCCTTAGGAAAATATGGGAGCAGATTCTAGCGGGGAAGGCGAAAGACTTTGCAGTAGATGAGAATGGAGTGTTGTGAGTTAAAGGAAGGATATGCGTCCCCAATGACTCAGAACTCAGAAAGGAGATCCTTACATAAGCTCACTATGCAGCCTATACATCCATCCCAGGAGCACAAAAATGTATAAAGACCTTCGTACTATCTTCTGGTGGCACAGCATAAAGAAAGATGTGGCGTTCTTCGTGTCGCAATGCATAACCTGTCAGAGGGTGAAAGCAGAGCATCAGAGGTCAGATGGAGAAATACAGAATCTTGCTATCCCCGAATGGAAGTAGGAGCACATAAGCATGGACTTCATTGTTGGCCTGCCGAGGATGCAACGGGGGAATGACGCAATCTGGGTCATCGTCGACCGGTTAACCAAGTCTGCATACTTTATTGCCATTAAAAGTACTTGGAGCACCGATCGCCTTGCCCAGACCTACCTTGATAAGATAGTATGGCTGCACGGAGAGCCAGTTTCCATAGTATCAGATCGGGACGGACGATTTGTCTCACGTTTCTGGAAAAGCCTTCAGTCGTCGATGGAGACCAAGTTGAAATTTAGCACAGCCTACCATCCTTAAACAGATGGCCAAACAGAATGGATGAATCCGTTACTAGAAGACATGTTGCACCTCTGCGTAATCGATTCGAAGTCAAGTTGGGACGTCAATCTGCCGCTAGCCGAATTTGCATACAACAACAGTTATCAGTCTAGCATCCAAATGGCTCCGTACGAGGCTCTATATGGGATGAAGTGTAGGTCACCGATCTGCTGGAATAATGTTGAAGAGAGGCAAATCCTTGGACCGGAACTGGTTGAACAAATAGTCCAAAAGGTTTGGTTGATTTGAGAACTGTTAAAAGTAGCACAAAGACGGTAGAAGAGTTATGTCGATGTTTGTCGTCGCCCCCCTTGAGTTCCAAGAGGGGGACCACGTGTTTCTAAAGTTCTCTCCTATGCGAGGAGTTACAATATTCGAGTTAAAGGAGAAGTTAAGTACGAGATTTGTTGGGCCGTTTGAAATTCTTAGACGAGTCACTTCAGTTGCCTATCAATTTGCACTACCACCAGCCCTATCTGAAGTGCACCATATTTTTTATGTGTCCCAACTTAGAAAGTATATGCATGACCCGAACCATGTGGTAGACTTTGGTCAGTTAGATCTACAGGCGGACTTGTCGTACGTCTAAGAACCTGTACAGATCTTGGAGCATAAGGAAAAGCAGTTACGAAATCAGGCAGTATCGCTAGTGCGTGTTCTTTGGCAAAACTACGCGGTCGAAGAATCGACGTGGGAACTCGAATCTGATATGAGGGAAAGGTTTTCCTCATTATTCCTTAGGGGTAGGTTCTATTTCTAAGTTTTGAGGATGAAACTTTCTATTAAATGGTTATGATGTAGTGCTTTGCTCCCCCTATTCGGGGAGCGCGACTAAGAAATACTTGGTACCGTTCTATCGGGACAGAATGAATCAAGATCATTTTCTTGTTATGGATTGGTTTCTTCGGAATCAGGTCCTATATTCAACGAATCGTGCCTTAAGGAAGGACTCGACGGCAGAGTCGAGAGGGGCATTTCCTATGCGCTGGTTTCCTTGCCCGTTTTGATGCCGCTTGGTTGCTTTCTTGTTGGTTTTATGACTTGTATTTTCTTGAACGGTTTTGATGGATTTTATTACCTTCGTTCTTAGGATTTCGTATTTTGTATCGAACCTCGGAGACCGAAGCAGGAGATATTGATCATATGTTGGTGCGTGCAGGTTATCGGGTAGACGACGCGTGAGCGGAGTCTTGAAGTTCTCCCTTTTCTCTCCTAGTTCACCAACTTGTGAGTGGCTTTACTTCGATCAGTACCCTTCTTTCAAGTCTTCACTCTTAATAAATTGGCTCATTTGTGTATCCCGCCCCAACGATATCATAATAAGAATAAATTGGGTCAAATGAAAAAAAGAGTTAGACTTGAAATACTTATAATGCTTGTCACTTAGAACCCTCAAACGATCACATTGATACGTACTTGTCCGCTATGCATTTATATATTCATGTTTCAGTTGTAGCTAGAACTTATTATATATAACTGTACAAACGTATTATGCAAACTATATTGAAATACAATCACTTAGACAGGTAGACTATGCCAAATGCACTATGCTAAAGTAGATATATACATTCTTGTGATTTGAATGCTTTATATATTAAATTAGTGTCAATGCGTAGTTCGGTCGGACAACTTGTGCACAAGGTTTAGTTCCTGCGAACGACGCCCGGGGCACTGGGGCCGATTCGTTCCGGGTGAAACTCGGATAGCTTCGCTAGTGAGTCTAGCACGAATAATATGGGAACCTTGTAGCGGGGCTTGCTACCCGTGCTACAAGGGTCACCGACTTACTGTAGCTATTGTCTACGGTGGCAATGAAATGCCATAACCCAGTACATATAAATATTTTTGCATTGCTTGCTCAAACTAATGGTGTCTTCGTGGCAGGGAAGGACATAGTAAGTATTATGTAGGCAGTTCAGACGGGAAGGTAAAAGTCACCTAACGGTGGCATGTTTGTTTATGTAAATTGAATACTCAATGCTTGCATGTAAATTGAACTAAGGCAAGATAGAAAGACCACAAATAAATTGTATGCTTCATATGAACAACTTTGGATTTGGTTAGTTGGGTTAACTCACCCTCACCAGTACTTTTCAAAGTACTAACCCTCGTTGCAGCAGGTTCCCCGAGCCTAAGCGATGCGGCAAGGAGCTGAAGCTTCTTCTACCCCAACCAGTCCAGTAAATGTCGCAACCGTTCGTGACTTTTTGGAGCTTTTACAAAGCACTTGGAGGCCGCACAACCCTTATATACTGCTCTGAGGCAAGGCGATAGCTTCGCCAGCAGGTGTCTATATGTTTTGAAGTTTTAGTAAAGGATATGATGTATGAAACGGCTATCTTATTTTGTATCCAAGTTGTAAGCCCGTGTGGCATTCTTATCGTTTTTGGGTCAAGAGTCTGTAATCAGATGTTCATTATCAATAAAACGAAAACTTCTCTATGCCTCAATGTGTGTTATCTTATTTGCGTACTCTGTTGCATGTGTTTCTAAAGATTATCATTATGCCTAGGCCTGGTGCACGCGCGCCTTACGCGTGCACGGCATCACGTCCGGGGGACGATTATCGATTGGGCAAAATCGGGGCGTGACATATACGGTGCACTGGGATGGTTTGTTGGCTCAAAGGGCCTGATTGGACTTGGATATCATACAGAGCAATCATTCAAAGTTTTTATAATCGAGATATAGTTAATTCGTTAGACGGTGGATTTTGGTCATTCTCTACTTACCTTCATATTTAAATAAAAAGGTGTTTACTAGTCTTTGTTTCTATATGCTATGAGATTTTTATTCCTATGTAAAAAAGAACTAAGATGAAAGAGAGTAATATCATTATTATTAACTTGCTATATAGAAACATGGAATATAGTGTTGTTATTATGTTATCATTTGGAATATAGTATTGTTATGTTATAATGTGGAATATAGTATTTTTGTTATATTATCTTACAGTTTATTATATTATTGTATTAGAAATAGAAATGTGAAAAATGTTTGGAACCATTGCCTCAATTGAAAAAGTAGAAAAAAAATAAAAAAAATTGATAGTATATTTTGCCTCAAGATTTTTTTTTTCAAAAAAAAATTGGATTAGAAATCAATTAAATAGCAAAGGGAACTAAAAAGGGCATTTTTGTAAATACCTAAAATCGAAAATATATTTTCTAAATAGGCAAGTTGTCACGCCCCGCTCCCAGAATACTGAATAAATACGGGGACTGACATGGCCAACCGCACCTTGCAGAATACCAAAGTAAGTTATAATGTGTTAAGGTTGTCTAGAAGACAGATGGATGAACTCTAGCATGCTATGACGTCAGTCCTAAGGCCGACAAATTCTAGTATCTTAATCCAGCAACACAAGTACAAGAGTATATCATACATGAAAGTAAAAAAGGTGTCCCAAATTATATGTCACATATGATCATGAAGCTATTGAATACAAAATGCTGCACTAGCAGAGTATAATAATACATGATCAAATATACCAACCATGGTCTAATATATACATCATGTTGATCGTAGTCTCAAAATTATAAGGAGCTAACTCAGCCCCTTGCTAAACACCACAAAATAAAGTAATTAAGACGAGGGGTGGAAGAAGTAAACCCACTCGCGAGCTTCGGCCGCAGTCCTACGAGTGCGAGCCATCTGGCTGAAAGTACGGTAGATCTTGGGTCTATTCGGGGTAACCTGGCCATATAAAGCCAGTGGGGTCAGAACCCCAAGCAACAAGTACCACAAAAGAGCTCGAGGTGATAGACCAACCACATCACAACATAAGCAGAAAGAGACATAAAAAATAAATGGTGATCGAGACTTGTACGGTACCAATGTACTTGTCTCAAGAATAATACTAAAAGAACTGATAATGAGTGAAAAAATGAAAATAAGGTGATGAGCGGCAAGAGAGCATAGGAACTACTCTGGATCGGGACCGCAACCCTTAAACAAACTAGGACCGGGGTTGCAGACCTTCACCCAAGAAGAACTTGGCACCCTAACCACGCGCCGAGAGAAAATAAAACTAGAAGAGCGAGCTATAATGAAAGTAACACCATTCATCGTATGGCCAAACAATTTTACGTCTTGCTGCGATTATCTAGCTAGGGTTATCACATACATTAATTACTAAATGCATGATTTAAGAATATTGTTACCACCGACACTGCAGTTAACCCGGATGACCAAGGGTGCGTTTGTCTAGTAAACTTAAATGCACAATCAACCATACAATAACATAATTTATTACTTCTCTTAAAGAGAAATTGAACTTATAAGCCTAAAATTAAACTTGTAATCATAAACTTGCTTTATAAACATAAACTTGTCTTGTAAGTGCCGCAGCATGCGTAAACTTGGTCAGTCATGGAGTCCTTGCTTAGCAGGGTTGTTCCATGCTACATGAGGCCCTTATAGACCGGGGTAGCCGGTAGCACAATATTTTTTACTCTCAATGATCTAGATAAATCTTATTTTGTTTAATCATTTTTAAATTTATTTCATGTTCTCGAGTCGTGGACACTTGAGAACTCCCTAGAATAATGAGTCACGAGTACGAGCTTTCATGAGATATCTTATTCGCGATACACGATACATTGAAAAATACTCACATGCGATTACCCAATGCCAAATGCAATGGATTTTCATACACAAACATTTTCATAGTGTTGTGAGAATTGAGAACTTGTACATAAACTTGTCTTATGAACTTACAAGGAAAACTTGTCTGGTATCATAAACTTGCATCGACATAAGGAAGTACACAACAATAATCACTAAAAGGAATTACAAAATGAACGTAATAAAAGGGAACACAAAAAGCACACAAGAATTCCTGACACATGTGCTCATCGGCCGCATGGACTCATTGGCTGCATGCACCCAATTACCGCATGGACTCACTAGCCGCATGCACCCAATTGTTGCATGGATGCCCCTCTTGGATTTAGCAAATTTTCCATTCATTCAGCGAGTGAAAATATAAGCAGCTTAAGGATAGCTCCAGAATACTTTGTGTAATATACAGTCATACATCCAACAAGATGGACGCATGCTGTCAGTATGCAGCAAGGAGTTTAGGCCGCATAACACCCTCTGCTGCATAGGTCGCTGGCCGCATGAAGACTTCGTCTTCTCCAACAACAGGTTCAACCACGGCCAAAAGCTCCAAAAACCAAAAAATTATTTTCTTCATAAAAAATTTATTTTAACTCCAAATCAAGTGAAACAAAAGCCAAAATTATACGAAATGGAAATGCTCTAACATAAGGAATAACTAGTTTTTGAAAAACACTAAGTTTTAATATATCAAAATAAAGGAAAACTCATGGAATCCAAAAAAATTCTAAACTTAAAACTCAGATCTACAAAAATTTATACATCAAAATCCAAAACTCCAAGAACTAAATATGATCAACAACTCAAGAAGAACATTTTCTATCAAATATATTTTTAAAACAACATTATATAAAAAAATTAAAAAATTTATGACTTCACCATTGAGCAAGATATACTTGCCTAAGAGTCCAACGGCATCTTCCTAGTTGGGTCCGGTACTAGGGTTCAGCTAGGAGAGGTGCACCGGGTGAGGGAGAAGGGATCAAGGAAGAAGGAGATGGAAATGAAGAAGAAGAAAGAGAGAAGAGAGAGAAGATCTCATATATAACTAAGAGGAAAGGAAAAATGGTTTAGTAATGGTTCAGTCAAATAAACCGAATCAGGTATCCATTCTCCATATAGATCCTAAACCGGGTCTATGGCAATGCCAATAGGTATTCTACTAGTCTCGGGTAGTCTCTCTTAACAATAGGAAAAATAAAGATAAAAATGACAGGAACCAACATGAGAAATATAGCAGGAATACATTATCAGAAAAAAATTAAATTCTAAAAATTCAAGAAATATCAAATCTGGAATCGGGTGTGACACAAGTGCCTATTAAAGACTTTTATAAGGGTCTCTCAAACCACAATAACTAATTTCTAACAAAATTTTCAACAACCTTAACTAACTTGAATCTAGAATCTTCTCATAAAAGTCTATAAATAGGATTATTCCAAAACTATTTTCATTCTTTCATAATCCATTACAACCCAATACTATAGCCCGGCCACTGTAGCAAATCCAGCCTAAATTATTCTGGAAGCCCAGCCTTTTCTTATTTAAAACCAGAGAGTTCATCTCTCTTTCCATCGTTTAAATAAAGAACGAATTCTTCTCAAATCCAGCCTTGGTGATCGAAGCTCTCAAGATCGAGCTCGAGCTCAGCCATGGGGATTATTAGTCCCGAGACGGATCAGAGATGGTATAACATGGGCCATAGCAGAGCTGCTAGCGAGACCCGAAGGTCCGCTCTCTACTGGAACCCAAGTAGTCGTCGAGATCAGAGATTCATAGAAGAGTTCCTTATCTGATATTTCTCGTTTCCAATGAAGCAAGAACCAAGAAAATGTTATAAATTAGCTCCGAAGAAAATAAAGATTACAACAAACAACAAGTAAAACATTCTTCTCTTTATGTTCTCAGAGCTATAATGAGAAAGAACGAAGCAAAAAAAACTGAAGAGAAGATCCTTGTTGGGATGGTCAAAACCACCTTTGCTGAAAGCAAGATTTGTCGTACAGACGATCTGCCCCTAGTAACCAACAAGTTCACAAATGATCTTCTGGAACACTCAATGTCACCATCGAAAATACTCGAAAAATACCATATGAGAGGGAGACACTCTAGGACGCATATGATCTGGTGTTCTCAATTTTTTTTCTGTTTTCTCTGTCTTCAAATAAAAGAGGAGGTCCTCTATTTATAGAAGAAAACAATACCTATGCGGCCTAAGGAAACTCCAGGACGCATAAGCGCTGACCGACCAGATCCCCTAAATTCGAGTGTCAGAGCCATCAGCACCGCAAGTCACATTGTACTGCACGAGACAGACAGCGCCGCCAAACACTGAAAGCTGTCGCTTGCACCGTATGACATGTTGTACAGCATAAGGCAGACAATGCCGCAAAACGTCAAAAGTAGGCCCTGTCCCCTCCACGTCAGACTCTCCACATAGCACCTTGCCTCATGTCGACCAGGCCGCAAGGCCCTGGCCGCGTGAGCACAAGCCACATATGCACCGACCACATGGACACAGGTCGCTTGGGCACCAGGTCGCATGCGCTCCTGGCCACATAGGCACCGAGCCACATACGCACCGAGCCGAATGGGCACCAAGCCACAAGGGAATCGAACCGCATGCGCACTTGGCTGCATAGCGCCTGGAAGCAAAGTACCAGGCCGTATGTGCCACGAAGCATGCGCTCGAGCTAGCAATCGTGCATGCAACTCACTCAAGAAAAGAGTGCATAAGCGGCATGCGATAATGTTGAAGTGCTAAGTGCACCAACAAATTACCACTTTGCACTCTTGAGCACGAGCAAAAGCCCGAGTCCGAGTCACTAAGCCCCTACGGGGCTTAGCTCCTAAGGAAAACTTCCCAAAGGTGGTTACAAAACAAAGATTTTCATAATAGAGTTCACACTTAATCCTTCAAGAAAAAGTCAACCTACATAGGCCTCCATCCCATGTGCATATATCAATACTAAGCATAACTATATATTGAGATATACACATTGGTGGTTTTCTAATATGGGAGTAAAACTCCCAAAGCCAAGTAGAAAATATCAATAATCTCCTACATATATCAGAATATATGGTTGAGCGTTCCTCACAGTGACTGCCATCATGCATTTGGATAGATGTCGCCGACGACTTGAATCTTCCCGCATGGGTCAAACAATAGTACAATACAAGAATAGACTAGGCCTTGAATTCTGCACCATAGCTGCTATTCTTCCTATTCACACAATGACCTCAGATGTGCCATCCGGTCGCACGTTATAGGCCCTATACTGACCTGGTCTCATTGTATGTATCTTGGGTGTTTATAAGATTTCCCTCAAGAGACGGTTTATATCTCTATCCATACACTTAGGTAAATTCTTTCCTTATAGAGAGTTTATTATCCGGCATGAAGCATTGCGCTTATGTGCGGTGCTAGCCGCATGACATGGCCGCCCAAGGCCGAGGATCCCCCTCTTGTGGTGTCATACCACTATAGCATGAGGACACGTGCCTCTTAGTAGTATTTTTACTACATACAACATGGAGCCTTGCACTCTTGTGTGGTGTTACGTCACTATATCATGGCTTAAAGTTGAGGTTCACTCCCTCATGTGGTGTCATCCATTGTAGCATGAGGTCACATGCCTCTTAGTAGTGTTGTACTACCTCCCAACATGAAGCCTTGCGCTTTCGTGTGGTGCTACGCCGATGTGACATGGTTCAAAGCCGAGGTTCACTCCCTCATGTGGTGTCATCTACTGTAGCATGAGGTCACATGCCTCTTTGTAGTGTTGTACTACCACTCTCTATTTTCTTTTAAAATTAGGCTACATGTCTATGTACGGTGCTACTGCCGCTGTGACATGGCCCGAAGCCGAGGTTTACTCCCTCGTATGGTGTTACGCTACTATAGCATGAGATACAAGTCCCTTGTAGTGCTAAAACTACTCGTGCTTCCTGTAACACACGCTGGATATTCACTCTGTCTGAGAACTCATTAAGGCGTCAAAGCCATCCTCCTACAGGAAATGTTCTTACCGAGAACAAATAGTAAACCACAGTGGTTCCGGGTATGTATTCTATAATGTCCCTGAGGACTACACACTGTACCTTATATTCTCCTGGTCAATGGTCCTTCCTTGAACCAATAGCTAGATGCCTAGTAAATTTCTCTTTGAAACAATAGCATAAAACTAAATGGTAGGATTGTAGAGACGCAATACCAGAGGTCCTCCAAGCCCATATTTGTTGTGTCCTTGACTATGTGCGGTGTTACTGCCGCTGTGACATGGCCTACAGCCGAGGCTTTACCCTTAAGAGGTACCTCATTCTGGTGTCACCCCACACTAACATAGAGTACTACGCTCCTTTATAGTACTTGACCCTGACTATATGCGATGCTACTGCCGCTGTGACACGGCCCAAAGCCGAGGCTTTACCCTGTCGAGGTACCTCATTGTGGTATTACCTTACAGTAGCATGGAGTACTACGCTCCTTTATAATTCTTACGATCAGCTGACACTTGAGGCCTATTATGAACGGATCTGTCAGAATCACCTGGCTCTGAACGTAACTACTGTAATGATCCACGCTAGTTGCGCTCTTTCAATATTTTGTGTTGGCCTGTTATGAAAGGATCTTCCAGAATCACCTGGATATGAATATTAACTACTGTAATGATCCATGATGGCTGTGCTTATTCAGTATTCTGTACTTGCCCGTTATGAACGAATCTGCCAAAATCACCTGGCTCCAAACTTTTAGCCACTGTAATGATCCTGCGCTCATTCAGTATTTTACGTTTTATCTGCACAGTTCTCTTCAAAAATTTAAAGAGATAAATATATGTTACTGTTGTAGCTTCCTGGTTTTTATATTATGTTGATTTTACATGAATCTGTGTACTAACCATAGGAAGATCATCTGAGAGCTTCCAGAGCCATCCTGCTTAATATGCTATAACTGATAGTGTATAGAACTCTGAGAGTAAAGACTGCTTCTTCGAATTCCACGATCTAGCAACACTACTCCTGGAGAAGTCACTTACTCATGTGGATCTTTCACTGTTCTTTCCTGAGCACAAACTGGCATCACTGAAGCCTTCCATCATATCTGGATAACTGTTGTAGTGCATGATATACTACTGAGTCTATTTGATAATTCTGATGACTCTTTTCACAACTTCTAGTATTCAATAACACACATACTGCTCATGAACTGACTCAGTATCCCCACAGCAAGAGCTATTTCAGGCCTGGTGGTACTCGTAGCTTGAGTACACCAACTGTTTGATGCTTTCCCTTGGATAAAGCTTCATCTCTATGTCACACCTGAGGAGTATCGTCCCTGATACCCAAAGCGTGTGATCAGCTCTTTATCCACATCACTTGTGACTGAGCAAGCCCCCTTGGCATCCGGATTGACTTATATCCTTAGGATGACATCCGCAATCCCATATCCTAAGTCTGGACAAAAGGATATCTTTTTTCTTGTGACAATTCTATATCCTCAGCTGGGATTAGCAAGTCGTCCACATAGATACAAAAGATAACTTTTTTCTTATCAGCGAACTTTGTGTACACACACTAGTCCATCTCGTTGATCCTGCAACAATATTGACTAGATAACTTGTCAAACTTCTACTGCCACATCCTGGGATTTGCTTTAGGCCATTTTGAGATATCACCAACCCGCATATTGTCTTCAAACCTGAATAAAAATAATTTTGTCTATTGTCCGTGAATCTCTCATGATTGTCTAACTCCAAGACTTGTTGTCTTACCTTTATCTGATAAACAATCAACTTATGAATAACAGCAACAAAAATTATTATCCTGATATATGACACTTCAAAGAGGTACCAAAAAATTCAGTCCCTGTATTTGAGAAAAACCTCTAGGCTACAAGCCTAGTCTTGAACTCAACTTTTTTGTCTGCTTCCATTTTCTTCTACTGAAGATATATATAAGCATATGATAGGTTTAGCTCCTTCAAGCAGATTTGATCAATATCCAAGTATTGTTATAGGGTCAATCTCTTCATAGACTGCCTCCTCCAAGCAGACTGAGTCCCTGGTCTTCATCACCTCATCATTGGTAAGTGGTATGACCTCCATATGATAGGTGATAAGATCATCTTTGGTCCTTCGACCTCCTGACTCTTCTAGCTGACTGCTCTTCGAGTTTTCGTTCAAATATTGTCTCTTAAAAGACAACTCCTTCCTGGACTATGTCTTCTTATACAGAAGTGCCAACAACTCTGTAGTGCCTCAAATTCCGATCCAACCGGGATGCGCACTATATAATTGGGCTTGTGGCTAGTCTGTCTGAGTCATATTTTGGAGTTTAGATCTTCAGCATCCTCTTGCCATGAATAAAATGCGATGATCATTTCCAACTCATGGATAGGCCTCTATTGAAACAAGTCCAATAGTTTTCGTGCTTTGTTGCTTAGTTTTCTTGATGTCGCTTTGGGATTTTTATTTGGTGTTGCTTTTGATTTGCTTGGTTTTCACTGTTGGCTTTCTCGTTTGGAGCTTTGATTCTTGGGGATTTCGGGAGGAAGGATAGGCAAAGGATTCTAACTTGGTGCTCGTGCTATTTCAGGTCCGCGTAACTGACGTTTGATCGTCGCTAGGCGGGACTCATTCTTTCAGTACTTTCCCTTAACCAGTGAGTGGTTCGGACCCTTCTTTCCTACTTCTTCACGTCCATATCTCAAATGTTTCAAACGTGCACTCGATAATGTCCGGCTGGACACCTAGGAAATCTTTAGCCATAATGTATGCCAGCCACTAAGAAAGGAACATGGAATTGTAGACTAACTTAATCATATGCTTGCACACCTTATGAACACGAGCTTCTTTATGAGAATTTGGTTATTGGTTGGTTGCGGCCTGGTGCCTCGGATAGAGTTTGGACCTACGGGATACCAAAATTGGAACACGGCTTGAGAAAATATGAATTATTGCATAAGTATATATATGGCTGCTTTACTTCTTCGGTTTTATTTCATGCCTTGCATGATATTTGAATTATTCATGCATTTGTATGGTCTGGGACAACTTGTGCACAAGGTTTGGCATTTCCTCGAAATGGTATTCTGTGGCACTAGAACCGTATCGACCCGGGGGGGATATTTGATCGTGCTAGTCGTGATGCATTGTGGGACCTTCAGCAGGGCTTGCTACCCGGGCTGACAAGGTGCGCCGTAATGCTTGGATAAGTCCCTATGGTGTCGATTACACCAATAACCTCATATAATAGAATACATGCTAATTTATTATCTTGTTTAGATGGTAAGTATACTTGTGTTTCGTTGCAAGGAAGGTGTACATCGGTTGAGTAAGCAACCGATGTACTTGTTGAATTCAATGTTATTTTTTATTCCTATCAAAACATGCAACTGATATGAACTGAATTCACTTAGTTCTCTATAGAAAGATCATCTAAATGCATGCTTGTCCCTAATAAGCTAGTGTTGATTTAGTCGAGTGGGTTCGTCCCGCTCACCAGTATAGCTGAGTACTGACCCACGTTGTGGGCAATTATTTCAGGCACTCAGGCGGTGCAACGCTAGTGGATAGACGAGAAGGCGTTAGAAGCCCTTCTTTTTTGAAGTATAGTTGGAGTTAGTTCATTTTGGAGGCGTCGACTTTCAATCTATACAAGGGCGTAATGTATGAACGACATGGACTATCTGATGGAGCGCGCCCTGCCTTTTGAGTTTTCTTTTTGTAATGCAAGTCAAGTAGCCGAGAGGCACGTCAAATGTAAACTATATGTAAATTAATCTGATTTATCAATAAAAAGCATGTTTCTTTCTATACTTGTGTTCAACTATCTGTGAATGTATTTTCTAACTTGTGTTTTCAAATGGGTTCCTATCACTGCACGTTCTTGCCTTGTACGAGCGCAACTCTAGGCTCGCACAGCATCACGCCCCAGTGAGGACGAATCGTTTCGTAAAGGATCCAGCAAGGACGAATCAGTTTTGTAAAGGATCCAACAAGGACGATTGACCCTTTCGGGATCGAGGCGTGACATATTGGTATAAGAGCACGGCTTCACTTCCTTGGGTTTTCAAAAGATAATCTAGGAGTTTGATGCGCCTCTCAATTGAGTTGCATTCAGCGTCCGCTGCATGAGATGAGTCGCCCAAACAATGAGCCCATAGATAAAAATCTATCATTTTTGGAGTGTTGACAAGCTACTCTCTTTTGTAGCAATGGCTAAGAAAAACAATATTGCCGCAACAGTGTGCAGCCCATTCAGAGCGATCCGGCAAGTTCTGGAGAATCCGGAGGAGCGGGTTCTATTGATATGACCGAGTGGCTTATGCATCTGATGGAGGTGCAGCACAGCAAGCTGCCACTCAGCAGCCACAAATTTTGGCACAGTTCACTGCTCAACAGAAGCAGATGGATACCATGATACAATTGATCACATCATTGGTACCCAGCAACGGAGGAGCCATAGTAATACCTGTTACTCCGCCGGCTATGGCGGTAGAAGACGAGTCCGAAGAAACACAGCCCCCCGCTAGGAATACCTGTAGAGCGGCAGAGTTCACCAAAATGCATCCACCATGGTTCAACGGGCAAGCAGAACTGGACGTGGTGATGGGATGGATTGCAAAACTAGAGGGGCTCTTCAACTTGGTCGGCATTAAGGGGTCCAAAAGAGTGGCTTGTGCATCAATGAAACTGGAACTACAGGCGCATGATTGGTGGGAAGCCACTAAGCAAGGGATTTATAATGCCAATCCCAACTGCAAGATCACCTGGGAGATATTCAAATCTGCCTTTATTGAACAATATATCCCCTGGGTCGTGTGGCAACAGAAGGAAGACGACTTCAGCAATGTGGTGCAAGGAAGTATGTCTGTGGATAATTATGATTTAGTGTTTGCTAGACTTGCCAAGTTTGTTGGACAGTTCTTGCCTAACCAGCAGGCGTGGTGCTACCGTTTTCAGAAAGGTTTGGATGACAAGCTGCGGAGGGACGTTATAAATCAGAAGTGTCAAACCTATAGGGAATGTTATGAAGCTGCCCTGAATAGCGAACGAATCTTTGGGTGCAATTCACAAAAGGTCAATGTGCAGACCCCCCGTACCAATTACAATAATAGGCCTCAGGAAACGGGAGGGTCTGGAGCACCTAAGCGTCAACACACATCCGAGCACAGGGGTCCGCCTCAGGGACCGTACTGCCGTAGGTGCGGCAAGATGAGGCATCGGGTGAATGAGTGCCGAGTTGTTGGGTGTTTCAAATGTGGTCGTTTGGACCATAAAGCTTTTGACTGCCGAGATCCCAGGCCGATCGTCAGGCAGCAGCCGAATCAGAACAACGGGAATCAGAATAAGGGGTCTCTGGCTTACGGTGCCAATGACGTACCAGTGAACCCACAACGCCAGGGTGCTCAAGGCCGAGTCTATGCACTGACTCGGGATGAGGCATCCGTCTCCGACACTGTTGTGACAGGTACCTTACTTTTTCGAGAATTGCCCGCTAGAGTCTTATTCGATTCAGGTGCTACGCATAGTTTCATATCTGCTGATTTTATTGTTGAGCATAAATTAGCATCTACTCCATTAAATATGAACCTTTGCGTGAGTACCACTTCGGGAGTCGACATGCCCGCCCATGCGATCTGTAGGGACGGTTATATTTGCATCGGAGGAAGGAAGCTTTCCTTAGATGTCATTGTGCTAGACATTAAGGATTATGATATTATTCTCGGGATGGACTGGTTGGGTGCTTGCCATGCAACAATCAAGTGCACGGAGAAGCGAGTCGTATTTCGTCTACCCAACGAGGCAGACTTCTACTATTTGTGCAGCGCTACACCAAAGACGGCGATGATGATATCAGCAATTTCGGCTAGGCGTATGTTGCATTCAGGCTGTGAAGGGTACTTAGCCTCTGTTCGAGACACCCGACAGGAAAGTACAGATGCAGCCCAAGCTGATGTCATAGCAGATTTCCTCGATGTGCTCCCGAACGAGCTGCCTGGAATGCCTCCTGATCGAGAGATCAAATTCTCCATTGACACCTTTCCGGATTCGCGACCTATATCAAAAGCACCCAATCGAATGGCCCCAGCAGAGCTAAAGGAACTGAAAGAACAGTTGCAAGACCTGTTGGACCGAGGATAAATTCGTCCAAGCATTTCTCCATGGGAAGCTCCGGTACTATTCGTGAAGAAAAAGGACGAATCCATGCGGCTGTGCATTGACTACCGAGAACTGAATAAGGCTACCGTACGGAACCAGTACCTATTGCCAAGGATAGATGACTTGTTTGATCAACTGCAAGGTGTAACAGTTTTCTCTAAAATTGATCTCAGATCAGGTTATCACCAGCTGAAAATCAAATCCGATGATGTCCCCAAATCAGCATTCAGAACCCGTTATGGATACTATAAATTTCTTATAATGTCGTTCGGCTTGATGAACGTCCCTGCAGCTTTTATGGATCTGATGAACAGCGTGTTTTGGCCGTTTGTGGACAAGTTTGTAGTCGTATTTATTGACGACATATTAATCTATTCCAAGAATGAGGAGGAGCACAAGGAACACCTGAAGATCGTGCTACAAATATTACAAGAGCATCAGTTGTTCACAAAGCTCAGCAAGTGTGAGTTCTGGTTGAACAGCGTGGCATTCTTTGGGCATGTCGTCTCGGCAGAAGGCATCGCCGTAGACCCAAAGAAGATAGAGGTGGTGGTGGACTGGAAGAAACCTACGTCAGCTAGTGAAGTTCGAAGCTTTCTGGGCCTAGTGGGATACTACCTTAGGTTCGTGAAGGATTTTTCTAAACTGGCCTCGCCATTGACTCGCCTTACTCAGAAAGGGATTGTATACGAGTGGGGTGATGACTGCGAAGCTAGCTTTCGGGAACTTAAGCAACGGCTCATTTCAGCTCCAATTCTTGCACTTCCGGATGGGGTAGAAGAGTTTCAGATATATAGCGATGCTTCGGGACTCGGCTTGGGGTGTGTTCTCATGCAAAGGGATAAGATAATATCGTACGCCTCCAGGCAACTGACGTCGCACAAAAAAAACTACCCGACTCATGACTTGGAATTGGCGGCAATTGTGTTTGCACTAAAGTTATGGCGGCATTATCTTTATGGTGTTGCTTGCAAAATCTATACAGACCACAAGAGCCTCAAGTATCTATTCACCCAACGGGAACTGAACCTCCGGCAGCAGCGCTGGCTAGAAATGATAAAGGACTATGACCTGACGATCGTATATACGCCGGGTAAGGGAAACATCATTGCTGATGCTCGGAGTCAAAAGCACGTGGGCTCGCTATCCTTAAACACCTGTTTACTTCAGGATCTAGAGGCGATGGGCATCGAGTTTCGAGTTCGGCATCAAGGAGTGCAACTAGTACCACTCCATCTTGAACCGAGTTTACGTGATAAAATCAAATCTGCTCAGACGGATGATTAGTTCCTAATGAAGGTACATAGGCTGATCTCGACAGGAAAGGCGTCCGACTTTGCGGCAGGCGAAGATGGGGCCTTACAGATGAAAGAAAGAGTATGCGTTCCTAGTGACCCAGTACTCCGAAAGGAAATTATGACAGAGGTACACTATACGAAGTATTCCTTACATCCGGGGAGCACCAAGATGTATATGGACTTACGCAGGACCTTCTGGTGGCACGGTATAAAATGGGATATGGCGACCTTTGTATCACAGTGCATGGCCTGTCAACAGGTAAAAGCTGAACATCAGAGGCCCGGCGGGGAGCTGCAGAACCTTGTTATTCTCGAGTGGAAATGGGATAACATCGCTATGGATTTTATTGTGGGATTTTTGAAGATGCCGCAGGGGCATGATGCGATTTGGGTCATAGTTGATCGTTTGACTAAATCTGCCTACTTCCTCCCTATGAAAGTTACTTGGAGCGTTGATCGGTTAGCACAGATTTACATTGACGAGATTATTCGATTACACGGAGTACCTGCCTCAATCGTCTCTGACCATGACAGACGTTTCTTATCTTATTTTTGGACTAGCCTACAGTCTAATATGGGAACTGACCTAAAGTTCAGTATCGCATACCACCCCCAGACTGACGAACAGACAGAAAGGACAAATCACATACTTGAAGATATGTTACGACTGTGTACGATCGATTTGAAGACTAGTTGGGACACGCACCTCCCATTGGCGGAGTTCGCGTACAACAACAGTTACCACTCAAGTATCTATATGGCACCATACGAAGCGCTCTATGGGCGCAAGTGTCGATCTCCAATCTGTTGGGACAAATTCGGCGAGAGGTAGGTACTCAGACCAGATCTGGTGGAGCAGGCAGTTGAGAAAGTTTGCTTAATTCAAGAAAGACTCTGCACTGCACAGAGCCGACAAAAGAGCTATGCCGATGCTTATCGTAGACCTTTGGAGTTTATGGTCGGTGATCATGTTTTCTTAAAAGTAACACCGATGTATGGGGTGATGCGCTTCGATATTAAGGGCAAATTGAGTCCCAGGTTTGTTGGCCCCTTTGAAATACTGGAACGAGTGGCAGTTGTGGCATACCGGATTGTACTTCCTCCTGCCTTAGCTGAAGTGCACGATGTCTTCCATGTCTCTCAACTTCGAAAGTATGTGCATGATCTGAGACATGTGGTTAGCTTTGAACAATTGGAACTGCGTACGGACTTATCGTACTCAGAAGAGCCCGTGCAGATTTTGGACCGTAAGGAGAAAGTGCTTCAGAACCGTACAATGTCCTTGGTTCGCGTGCTGTGGCGGAACCATTCAGTGGAGTAATCAACTTGGGAGATAGAGTTGGAGATGAAGGAGAAGTATCCTTCATTGTTCGTTAAGTCGGAGGTAAGGCCTTGTTCTTAAGTTTCGGGACAAAACTTTTTCTAAGTGGTATATTATGTAGTGCCTCAAATTCTGATCCGACCGTGATGCGCACTATATAATTGGGCTTGTGGCTAGTCTGTTCGAGTTATAGTTTGGAGTTTAGATCTTCGGCATCCTCTTACCACGGACGAAATGGGATGATCCTTTCCAACTCATGGATAGGCCTCTATTGAAACAAGTCCAGTAGTTTTCGTACTTTGCTGCTTGGTTTTCTTGATGTCGCTTTGGGATTTTTATTTGGTGTTGCTTTCGATTTGCTTGATTTTTGCTGTTGGCTTTCTCGTTTGGAGCGTTGATTCTTGGGGAGTTCGGGAGGAAGGATAGGCAAAGGATTATAACTCGGTGCTCGTGCTATTTCAGGTCCGCATAACTGACGTTTGATCGTCGCTAGGCGGGACTCCTTCTTTCTGCACTTTCCCTTAACCAGTGAGTGGTTCGAACCCTTCTTTCCTACTTCTTCACGTCCACATCTCAAATGTTTCAAATGTTCACTCGATGATGCCCAGCTAGACGCCTAGGAAATCTTTAGCCACAATGCATGCCAGCTACTAAGAAAAGAATATGGGATTATAGACTAACTTAATTATATGCTTGCACACCTTATGAACACGAGCTTCTTTATAAGAATTTGGTTATTGGTTGGTTGCGTCCTGGTGCCTCGGATAGATTTTGGACCTACGGGATACCAAAATTGGAACACGGCTTGAGAAAATATGAATTGTTGCATAAGTATATATTGCTGCTTTACTTTTTCTATTTCATTTCATGCCTTGTATGATATATGAATTGTTCATGCATTTGCATGGTCTGGGACAACTTGTGGACAAGGTTTAGCATTTCCTCGAAACGGTATTCTGGGGCACTAGAACGGTATCGACCCAGGGGAAATATTTGATCGTGCTAGTCGTGATGCATTAAGGGACCTTCAGCAGGGCTTGCTACCCGGGCTGACAGGGCGCGCCGCAATGCTTGGATAAGTCCCTATGGTGTCGATCACACCAATGACCACATAGAATAGAGCACATGCTAATTTATTGTCTTGTGCAGATGGTAAGTATACTTGTGTTTCGTTGCAAGGAAGGCGTGCATCGGTTGAGTAAGCAACCGATGTACTTGTTGGATTCAATGTTATTTTTTATTCCTATCAAAACATGCAACTGATATGAACTAAATTCACTTAGTTCTCTATAGAAAGGTCATCTAAATGCATGCTCACCCCTAATAAGCTAGTATTGATTTAGTCGAGTGGGTTTGTCCCGCTCACCAGTACAGCTGAGTACTAACCCACGTTATGGGCAATTATTTCAGGCACTCAGGCGGTGCAACGCTAGTGGATAGACGAGAAGGCGTTAGAAGCCCTTCTATTTTGAAGTATAGGTGGAGTCAGTTTATTTTGGAGGCGTGGACTTTTAATCTATACAAGGGCATAATGTATGAACGACGTGGACTATCTGATGGAGCGCGCCCTGCCTTTTGAGTTTTCTTTTTGTAATGCAAGTCAAGTAGCCGAGAGGCGCATCAAATATAAACTCTATGTAAATTACTCTGATTTATCAATGAAAAGCATGTTTCTTCCTATACTTGTGTTCAACTATCTGTGAATGTGCTTTCTAACATGTGTTTTCAAATGGGTTCCTATCACTGCACGTTCTTGCCTTTTGCGAGTGCAACTCCAGGCTCGCACGGCATTACGCCCTAGCGAGGACGAATCGGTTTCGTAAAGGATCCAGCGAGGATGATTGACCCTTTCGGGATCGGGGTGTGACAAACTCTGGCTGATACGGTCCTCCGAAAAATCTCCATAATCGAACGATCTTCATGTGGATCTGACTTTGAACCAGCGTTACATCAGAAGTGACGAACGGTACTAAGGACCTGACCGTAAGTGCAACCTTCTCCCATAAATAATCTGGAAGACCCTTTGTACAACAATATAGAAATCATCTTTACTGTCAACTGCTGGTCATTCCTATCTGCACCTTCAAAAGACTGGGAGAGTACGAGGATGTCATTTCATAGTCAATTATATATTCTAGGATGACCAATGTGAATCCAAAGAACGAAGCATGCTCCATAGTTAATTTCATGTTCAAGGCTGAACGATGCAAATCCAATGAATGATGCCTTTCGTCTAGACAACTTCTAAGTCTATTGAGTTATAGACCGGTATGACCCTCAGCTCCAGACTTGAAGTCCCTGAGGTTCTCAAACTTTTTATCCTTCGATTATAAGAAGATACGCAAACATGTTTCCCGAAAAATTGTCAAAGAAAGAAGTGATAAACTTTACCCCGACCCTTTGGGGAGAATAAAAGTCACAGATATCTGAGCGCACCAGCTCCATTGGATATGTACTTGTAGTCATCCGTCTAAACGGCTTCCTGACTACCTATGTCTGGACATAGCCATCACCTCTCTCTACCTCCTTACCCCTACATCTTGGAGATATCCCTGAACTTAGACATCTTTATTAAAAAAGACATGTCTTAGACAGATGCGTCACAACTCAATAAGAGCAATCTCCTTCTCAAGCCGGAAGTCCAGAATCATCATCATGATCCCTAGATCTTCTACTTGACACTTGTTCACCATAGAGACCTTCTTCTGAGATAGTGCTCTGCTTTGGTAAACTGCTCTTTCATAGAGTATCCGTGGCCAAATGCACCAATGTCTACCCAACAGTCAGTAACCACGCTTGATAATTCAACATGCGCAATCATAGCAACCAAGTTAAGTAATCAAAGGAACTAAGTTTTAGCTATACCTTGCTATATTGGTTCGAATTGGTTCTGCTTTCAAGCTCCAATTCCAGCCATGCGTCAAGTCATGCCATGCGCATAAGTCTCCATACATCCAAAGAAAATGAAGATTATAACAAGCAATAAGTAAAACGTTCTTCTCTTTACATTCGCAGATGCTACAATGAGAAAGAACGAAGCAAAAAAATTTGAAGAGAAGCTCCTTGCTTTGGTGGTCAAAACCACCGTTGCTCAAAGCAAGATTCACTGTACAGACGATCTGCCCCCAGGAACCAGCAAGTTCACAAATGAACTTCTGGAACGCTCAATGTCACCATCGAAAATACTCGAAAAATACTATGTGAGAGGGAGACACTCTGGGCCGCTTATGATCTGGTGTTCTCGATTTTCCATCTGTTTTTTATGTCTTAAAATGAAAGAGGAGGTCATCTATTTATAGAAGAAAATAACACCTATGGGGCCTGAGGAAAATCTAGGCCGCATAAGCATTGACCGACCAGATCCCCCAAATTCGGGTGTCAAAGCCATCGGCGCCGCAAGTCACGCTGCACTGCACGAGGCAGATAGCGCCGCCAAACGCCGAAAGTAGCCGCTCATGCCGCCTGACATGCTGTACTGCACAAGGAAGACAGCATTGCCAAATGCCAAAAGTAGGTCCTGTCCCCTCCACGTCAGACTCTCCACATAGCACCTTGCCTCATGTCGACCAGGCTGCAAGGCCCTGGCCGCATGAGCACAGGCCGCATGGACACAGGCCGCATGGGCACTAGGACGCATGCGCTCTTGGCTGCTTGGGCACCAAGCCGCATACGCACTGAGCTGCATGCGCACCTGACAGCATGTGCACCTGGCTGCAAAGTGCCAGGCCACATGCGCCATGAAGCATGCGCCCGAGTTAGCAACCGTGTATGCAACTCGCGCAAAAAAGAGCGCATAAGCGCCATGCGATGATGCTGACGTGCTAAGTGCAAAGTGCGCCAACAAAGTGCTACTTTGCACCCTTGAGAATGAGCACGATCCCGAGTCCGAGTCCGAGTCCGAGTCGCTATGAAAAACTTCCCAAAGGTGGTGACAAAATAAAGAATATCATAATGGAGTTCACACTTAATCCCTCTAGGAAAAGTCAACCCACATGGGCCTCTACCCCATGTGCATATACTAATACTAAGTATAGCTATATATTGAGATATACACATAGGTGATTTTTCAATGTGGGACTAAAACTCTCAAAGCCAAGTGGAAAATACCAAGAGGGATCCAGACATCTTCCTCGGGGAAAGCTCGTGTCTTCGGCGGTTGTTTCCTTTTCCGCCGAGTCTTGTCGATGCCATAGAGTAGTCTCTTCTCCGGCGCTTGCAATCCTAGGCAAGTCAACAACAAGCGCCGGTGGTCCCCTCCATCAGTCGGCGAGCACCACCACAATGACTCTGATGGTTTTACATCGGCAAGCACCGCGTGAGCAGCGTTATTGTTCCTTTCGGTGAGTCATATCGAGCTCGGCATTGCCGAACTGCAGTGATCCGACGTTATTAGAGCCTTTTACCTCCGGTAGACTTCTCTGACGCCGGTAAGAGAAGACAACGATCACTGGAGTGGTCGAGCCACGAGTTCAAAACAACGACGGGCTCAATCGATCATCCGACAGCGTCGGTGATGATTGGTTGCGTAGTTTTGACGATAAAACTGGTGCAAATAATTTCGAATCGGTGAGTCCTTCAATTTAAACCGATCAACGTCGATTTTATTTTTTTAGTTTTCAATTTTGTTTTATCAGTTTGATTTTTGTTCTTTCATTCTTATTTTGATCGAGTAATTAGAAGTTTATCTAACTTCAATGGATCTCGACCTGGTCTCTGGATCTCAGAAGATCATCGATGAAGTATTCGTTGCACTGATGATTGATTTGTAAAACAATGTTCATCAGATTTTGTCAAAATGCCACAAAGAACCCCTTTATCCAGTCGACTCTGATTCTTCTTCTTTGATTTTTTTTGTTTTGATCTGTTAAAATGAATGCACGATCAGGAGATCGAACCTATTGGATTAGGTTTTATCGAACATATTTCTAACTAACACTTAATTAATTCTAGACAACTAAGTCATGAGCTAACAAAATGGCACTAGCTAACCATAACTAACACTTAGTCCATTTTAATTAGCTAGCACACTAACCAATACCAATTTTAATATAACTATACAAATATAAATCTAATTTTAAATAATTATGAAATGACAAAATATTTCTCTTTCAGAATTAGGTGGTTACAATTGAGATTGTATATTGTTTCAGTCATTGTACATTATCCAGTATTGCAGGTTAGTCATTTCATTACTTAATATATATCATATTTATATTGTATCATGTTTCTTGTCGGAGTTGCACTTTGCTCCTTCCTGATTGAATATTGATATATCAGGTTTCAAAGATGTATTGGATCAGATGGCAGGTCCTAGAAGACTTAGATTATGTTATATTCAGATGTATCAGATGTATATTGGTTTATAGTGATTTATCGAATTTGTCTCCGGATAGCTGATTATATGATGTACTAAAGTATGATAGTAAAAATCTGTAGTGTGGTGATTGATACTATTGGGCACGATTATAGATTGACTGTGATGAGTAAAATTTGATATAGTATTTTGGTGACTATTGAGGTTTAGAACAGCTGACTATCGTTGATACTGTGATGTAGGCTGGGTGTGCTCCCAACTCGTACCCTATCATGCGAATGCGGGGCATGACCGTGTCCAAGGTAGAAATCCTGGACCGAAGAGTAGGCAAATTGGTAATCCCTGGATTGGGAAGAATAGAAGCACGAACGACGGCTCGAGGAACGTTGTAATAGCAAAGAGAATGTGTTATATAGTTATTTCAAGTTCTATTATCATGCATGTTGTCATGCCCCGCTCATAGAATACAACGAGCCGAGCACGTAACATTATCCCCATGCTACACAACATACGAATACTCCAGTATCTATATTCGTGATTATCACTCGTAAGGTTCTAGGATAGATTTATCACAGGTCATTTAATGCATAATATAATAAATATCAGTTTGGGAAAATGACTATTCCAAAACTATAAATAGAAAATTGATTATTCTACCCAATTACAACTATTATCCCAAATGTATATATAACACATTTATACCTTTAATTGTTGATAAGTAGAAGATCGGTTTTAGCATGATTGCCTTCAACGATGCATCTTGTTCTTAACCTCCAGCTCCTCGTCAAAGTACAATAGTAGCTTCTTAGAAATATTTCTACAATCTAGTGAATAATACTAGGTCATTAAACGACATGCAAGTCCTCGGTCAGGGACAAAATAAATAAATAAAATAAAATAAGAATATAAAAATGATTGGATCCTCAAATTTCATGATTAAAAAAATATAATATTTAATTCCTAAGAATGATCAGGAGGATCTAAAGGCTGTGAGAGATATCATAATCGTAACAACCAACACAGAGGAACCTTGTGGCATGTGCCATGACGATGATTAGGGCATGGTCACGGGGGCTACCATGCCACTCCACATAGGAGGGTATTTACGTCATACCAAGGCGATAAATTTGGCCATGTGAAGAGAGACAACAAGGGGACGGCTGCAGTTGTAGGCATCGGTGATGTGCACTTGACAACAGAGCTTAGTGAGAGACTCGCTCTTAAGGATATGTGACAAGTACCGAGTTTGAACTAGAACTAAGTTTTGGTAGAGAGGCTGACGGATGATGAATGTCCAACGTGTTTGGGGATAAAGATTTTATGCTTATGAAGGGTTCCTAATATCTCTCTCGAGAACATTTATGTTGTGGCATGTATAGGCTTAAGCCGTTGAGTTGTACAAGCATGCCACAAATATCGGATGGAGGCTCGAAGGGTGTTCAACATAAGTTAGTGGATCGTCGAGAACTTGTTGATGAGGGTCTTCGAGATATTTTGAGGGATACGAAGGATTTGATTCGTCGAGACAAGGCGACGTATGGTGATAAGCTAAAGATTGAGGGTCAGTTTGTCGGTTCTATGACAGTTGGTCACTCTCCAAGTGGGGGTTGTTCAAGGATCTGGTTTTGGTGACAGATGGTTTGCCAAAGCTTCACGGAGCGACATTATTTTCAATAGTTCGAAGCCAGGGAGAAGATCATGGTGTGTTGTAAACTCAATCAGAGGCGGGTGCATATCTATTTGCACAATTCTAGGGGATCTATGGGTCATTGATGACATGTATAGTGCACAATGTTCTGCTAGAGGATGCAAATATTCAGGGGAGCTTCAGTGTCGGACAAGAAGGTGGGCAGGTGTCAGAGCCGTGATACTTTAACTTCGGTAATCTGTGCCTTAAATTTTTTTGTATATAATTTTTTATATTTATATTTATTATTATTATTATTATTATTATTATTATTATTATTATTATTATTATTATTATTATTATTATATTTCTCCCTACTCTTTCACTTAAACCCATTTCTTTCCATAAGAATGAACTTTGTACTTAAACCCTTTTGCAAAAAATTATTTTTGCAAATCAAATCTCACACCTAGGCATAACACATGCCACCACCATGGAGAAGGGAGGGACGTGTGTTCCCATGACTTGGATGGAGGGGTAAATTGGTAATTCCTCTTTTTATTCCAGCCATCATGATGTTGGATGGGGAAATTATAATACACTCACCCTTCCCTCAACCGACCGGTCCCCTCATTCTTCTTCTTATTCTTCTTTTTCTTCTTCACTTCCTTCTTTCCCTCCTCATCCACCGAACCTCCACTCTCTCTCCCTTATTCCTTCTCTTCCTTCTCCCTTCCCTCCTTTCTACTACTACTACTACTACTACTACTACTACTACTACTACTACTACTACTACTGTTGTCACTTATATTGTTGTTGTTGCTACTTTCTCTGTTGTGTTTGTTGCTGCTATTGCGGCTGACGCTTACCGCCGTGCGGCCAGGCACCCCCTTCAAGCCAATACTCCTCCACCTTCCTCCTCTAACTCTAGGTTATCACTTCTTCCCCAATTTAGTTTCAAATTTCTAACTTAGGTCAGACTTTATAAATGATGTTATCTTAAAAAAATTCCAACTCTAGGTTATATTTAGGAAGAGCACAAGGAAATCGAGAACGATCTCAATTTGGGGATAACGCATCTAAGACAAGCCCTTCTTCCTTTATATCCTTCTTGCTTTATCATACACTTCTCCTTGATTCAATTTCTTATAATTTATAATACCCAATATTTCATTGAGTGCAAATATAAATCCAAAATCTGAAATTATTTTGTGTGTTCTATAGATTATTATATATATTGGTTGATGTATACATAAGAATGTAGGAAATCCATACGAGTGTTGAATTTTTGTGTATTGTATTCAAATACAAGTGTTAAATTCCTGAAAACTACATATGCATACGCGTATGTTACTTGTAGTACAAATTCTAAAACATGGACACACCGGCACTAGGAGATTAGTGAAGGAATGTCAAAGTTTAATGTCAAGTTGGATAAGTTACGAATCCAATTATATATGTAGTTTCCGTGGTAGTGAAATTTCATAAAAATAATGAAATATGTAAAATTTACAAATATGTAAAATTTACACACACATGAAACTCATACTTTGAGTTAAAGCACACTTGTAAAAAAAATTGCCTATGTAGAAAGCTCTTATAAAAAAATTGTATGCTTAAGGTTATGTAAAATAGTTTTAATCTTTTTGTACCCTATTATCTTGATTTTCTTGATACTAAAGTATATAGAAGAGAAGTATCAAAATGTGATTTTTGAATTATACATAGATGAAACGAGAGTTCCATACTTAGTAAGACAAACTACTTGGAAAATAACTAATTTTAATGAGCATACATGTTGTTCGCATTAGTAAATGGGATTAAATTAATGATCTTTCAAGGAATTAAGGATATTGAGGAAGAAAATTTAAGTAGGGTTACATGGGAATATTTAGTTTAAGTCCCAGATATTCTATAAATCGATTTGGGTATGATTAGAGATACACTTTGACATATGAAGAAATAATAAGTTGTTTATGAGATTGATGTTAAATTGAGTAAGTATTTGACTATAAATATGCATAAATAGGTTTTGTCTCAATTGATAAGATCGGAAAACAAATTTCTAGTGTAAGTAACGTTTCCAAAATATTACAAAGATCAACTATCTTACAAAGATCAATTGTAAGGCATTACATGAAGTTGATACTTGTGAAAAATCTCATTAATTTTATGTATCAATTTATGTTTCATGCATGAATTCTTTAAATTTTTGGCAAGGTTGCAATAGTTGCTACAGGGCATAATTGAACAAGCCATGGTAAGAGATTCTAAAGTCCTTCTCTTATATATATATATATATATATATATATATATATATATATATATATATATATATATATATATATAACTGTATGTGTTACCGGTGTTGAGAGTTAATCCACCGAAAGGGTCGGCGAACCCGAAAATCCTTCGGAGGGTTGCTTCAGGTATTTGGTTAATCTCTATTTCAATATACTTATCAAGTTATCTGACTTAGGCTCAAACTCTAAATTTTTTAGATTTGGGATCTAGATTATAGGACGCGTAGGACACACTTACACGTGCACAAAAAAGAAAGAAAATGTTTCATATTCCAGGGTAAGGAGTACAAATTTCATGTTTTTGAAATTGTCCTAGCAAATAGAATATTACCATTTTAACGTAATGGCACGAGCACAAAAATGATCTCCGCTAAGACGAAATAATTACCAAACTGTACATCGTAAAATGTGTGGTTACTGACACATGACAAGATACAAATCAGACTTGTAATTCAACTTAAATTGTATGTTAGATAGGGATGTTTGTGAATTTATAGAATTATATTGGGCGGGAGAGAATATTTGGATCACACCATCGAATTCTTTGTAATAAACACTTGTTAAAAACTGATCAGTAGTTTTCTTGCCTAGTTTTCGCCGTCGCCTTGTTGCAAGTTTTCTTGCCTAGTTTTCGTCGTTGCCTTGTTGGTTTCGTACTTTGAGTTGGTTTTCAGATTTGTTTGTGTTTTCTTGAACGGTTTCGATGGATTTTATTGCTTTCATTTGTTGAACTGCACTCCAATTCTGAGCTTGGAAAGAGTAGAAGAGGTATTGATCAGTTGCTCGTGGCAATGCAGGTGATCGTGCAGTAGACGACGTACGAGCGGAGTCTTAAAGCACCTCTTTCCTTTCCTTCTCCAACCAACTTGTGAGTGGCTATATTCGATTCAGTTGACCCTTCTTCCAAGTCTTCACATCTAAGAATCTTGCTTTCTTGCTTGCCCCGATCAAACGATACCAAAAAACTAAAAGATGTCAAGATAAAAAGTAATAGACTTGGACTACTTTATGCTTGTCAATCAACTTATGAACAGTTACCTTGTTGTATGCTAGTTCATTTAAAATATTCATCCTATGCTTCAATTTTAGTTAGAATGTATTCTTTTTCTATAAATTGTGCTAAGTATGGAACACACCCTGTTATGCAATAAATTGTTCAGGAAGACTATGCAAAATGAATCATGCCATGCTACTTGTCTTGTACTCGTGTTGCCTCAAACTGTATAAATTGATAACTTAGCATAGACGCCATTTGATCACGGACAACTTGTGCACAAGGGTATAATTCCTGCGGACGGTCGTTGGTGCACTGGCACCGATCTGATCCGGACGGAACTTCTAGTTTAGTCTCTTATTCTGGACGGGATGACTTGTAGCGCACCATGTTCTTTTGTTGCATACCATCCTCGTCATGACTATTTTCTTTTATGGCATTATGCCAGTGATCCCCTCGTATATTTAAACCTGTGCAAGCTAACTTTTGTCTTCGTGGCAGGGAAAGACATGGTAAGTATTGTGTAGGTGGTTCAGACGGGCAAGTAAAAGTCACCGAACGGTGGCATGATTATTTCAGCAATTTTTATATCAATGCTTGCTTGTAAAATAAACTAAGGCAAGATAAAAAGACCACAAATAACTTGTATACTTCTTTTAAACAAAGTATTGATTGGTATAGTTAGGTTAGCTCACCTTCACCAGTATATTTTGATGTACTAACCCTCGTTGAAACAGGTTCCCCGCACCAAGGAGATCCTGCGAGGAGCTGAAGCCACTTCCCAATCCAGACCATCAAGCTGCACGGCCTGATCATGCAAAGAAGAAGTCTTTTGAAGTTTCCAGGAGCTCATTCACATACTCATGCAGCTCCGTAAAAAAATGATTATCCCGCCTGGAGGTCTCTTATTTTGAAGCTTTAGTAAATGATGTAATGTACATGACGGTTATCTCATTTTGAGTCCACTTTTGTAAGCTCGTGCGACAATTATCTGACTCATTCAAGAGTTTGTAAAAATATGTTCATTATCAATAAAGAGAACTTTTTCATGTTTCAATGTTTGTTTCAATTATCTACGTACTCTGAATATGTGCTCGTTATGCAAAAATATCTAAACCTTGTGCGATGCGCAACCTAGGCATGCACGGCGTCACGTCCGGGGGACGACTATCGATTCTACGGAATCGGAGCATGATTCCATTAGAGCTTGAACTTGCTAGGGCCGCCACCACTTGATCTTAAACTTCGTTTAGACAATCATCGGGACCGATTCTCCCTCTCGAGCTCGACGGTTGCGGCATGAATGAGTCACGGAGAGAGAGAGGTCCAGTTATCTTGTAAGCAATAATGTTAAGTTTACTATCAAATGCTTACAACCTTCTTATAACTCTTTCTCCCCCCCCCCATGTGTGTCATGCCCCGATTTTCGTTAAATCGATAATCGTCCCCCGGGCGTGATGCCATGCACTCTTAAGGCGCACGTGCATAAGGCCTAGGCATAATGATATACTTTAGAACACATGCAACCGAGTACGTAAATAATATATCACATATTTAGATATAGAAAAGTTTTCTTTAATGATAATGAACATCTGGTTACAGACTCTTAACCCAAAAGTAATAAGGATGCCGCACAGACTTACAACTTGGACGTAAAATGAGATAGTCGTTCCATACATTACATCCTTTACTAGAACTTCAAAAATAATATAATAGACACCTTCAGGCAAAGCTATCGCCTTTCATCGGAGGTGCATAAAAGGGGTGCACAAGCTCCGGATGTTTTGTATGAGTTCTAAAAGGCAAGAACGGAGTGCGTCGAATATTGGACTAGTTGGGGGAAGAAAACCTCAGCTCCTCGCCGCGTCGCCTGGGCTCGGGGAACCTGTTGCAACGAGAGTCATTACTTTGAAAAATACCAGTGAGGGCGAGCTAACATAACTAACCAAATCGACACAATATTCAGGTGAGGCAAACATATTATTATATATATATATATATATATATATATATATATATATATATATATATATATATATATATATATATATGACTTAATAAGTGTGCCATCGTTCGGTGACTTTTTACCTGCGGCGTTACGCCCTCCTGCACAAGACTTATCATGTTCTTCCCTGTCAAGAAGACATCATTAGCTTGGACAAATAATGCAGTATATGTTGGGTCATGGCACACATTGCCACCGTGGATAATAGCTACAATAAGACAGTGATCCTTGCAGTGTGGGTAGCAAGTCTCACTATAAGGCCCAGCATTACCCGTGCTAGTCTTGCTAGCGTAGCTATCCGAGTTCCGCCCGGAACGAATCGGCCCCAATGCCCAGGGAACCATTCGCAGGAACCAAACCTAGTGCACAAGTTGTCCGACCAAATGACGTATCAATACTAAGTTAATAAATGAAGCATTTTAAGCCATCAGAATATACATATCTACTTTAGCACAGTACAAATGGCATAGTCTACTTGCTCAAATGATCACATTTTAATTATTTGCACTACACATTTGTACAGTTATAAATAATAAGTTCTAGCTATAACTGAAACATGAATACATATAAATGCATAACAGACAAGCACGCATACTATATAATCGTATAAAAATTTGTATAAAAAGCGTCAGTGTCCCAAGTTACTTCTTGTTATCATGACTCATTTATTATTACTCCTACGGTATCGTTGATCGGAACGTACAAACGAGTCAGATTGTTAAGAATGAAGACTTGGAAGAAGGGAGCTAAAGTAAGGCCACTCACAAGAAGGTGAATCGGAAGAGAGGGAAGGGAGATCTTCAGGACTCCGCTTGCGCGTCGCCTACACGATCACCTGTACGCACTAACAGATGATCAATATCTCCTGCTTCAGTCACCAAGGATTCGATATAAAATGCAAAATCTAAAGAACAAAGACAATGAAATCCATCGAAACCGTTTAAGAAAATGCAAGTCACAAAACCAACAAGAAAGCAACTAAGCGGCATCAAAAACGGACAAAGAAATCAACGCAACGGAAAGGCCCCTCTCGACTCTGCCGTCGAGTCCTTCCTTGAGGCATGATCCATTGAATGTGAAACCTGATTTCAAAGAAACCAATCCATAAAGAGAAAAGGATCTTGATTCAATATGTCCTGATCAAACGATACCAAGTATTTCTTAGCTGCACTCCCCGAAAAAGGGGAATGGGGCACTACATCTTAACCAACTAACAAAAAATTTCATCCTCGAAACTTAGGAATATAACCTGCCTCTAAGAAATAATGAGGAAAACTTTTCCTTCATGTCTGATTCAAGTTCCCAGGTTGATTCCTCGACCGAGTGGTTCCGCCAAAGAACGCGCACAAGCGAGACTGCCCGATTCCACAACTGCTTCTCTTTCAGATCTAAGATCTGAACGGGCTCCTCGGTGTACGACAAGTCTGCTTGTAGATCTAGCTGGCCAAGATCTATCACGTGGTTCGGGTCATGCATATACTTTCTAAGCTGTGACACATGGAAGATATCATGTACGTCTGACAGGCTCGGTAGTAGCACAATTTGATAGGCAACTGAAGTGACTCGTTTGAGGACTTCGAACGGACCAACAAATCTTGGACTTAACTTCCCCTTTACTCCGAATCTTATAACTCCTCGCATGGGCGAGACCTTAAAAAATACATGGTCACCTTCATGGAACTCGAGGGGTCGACGACGAATGTCGGGATAGCTCTTCTGCCGGCTTTGTGCTACCTTTAATCACTCTCGGATCAACCGAACCTTCTGGACTGTTTGTTCAACCAGTTCTGACCCAAGGAATTGACGCTCCCCAACTTCATCCCAGCAGATCAGTGACCTACACTTCCTCCCATACAGAGGCTCGTACGGAGCCATTTGGATGCTGGACTGATAACTGTTGTTGTATGCAAATTCAGCCAACGGTAGGTGGACGTCCCAACTTGACTTTGAATCGATTGCACAGAGACGCAATATATCTTCAAGTACCTGATTCACCCGTTCTGTTTGGCCATAGGTTTGGGGATGGTAGGCTGAGCTAAACTTTAACTTGGTCCACATCACAGACTGAAGTCTCTTCCAGAAATATTATAGGAATCGTCCGTCCCGATCTGATACTATGGAAACTGGTACTCCGTACAACCGAACTATCTCATCAAGGTAGGTCTGGATGAGGCAATCGATGCTCCAAGTAATTTTGATGGCAATAAAGTACGCTGACTTGGTTAATCGGTCGACGATGACCCAGATTGTGTTGTTTCCCTATTGCGTCTTTGGCAAGCCAACAATGAAGTCCATGCTTATGTGCTCCAATTTCCATTATGGGATAGCAAGATTCTGCATCTCTTCGCCCGGTCTCTAATATTCTGCTTTCACCCTCTGACAGGTTATACATTGCGACACGAAGAGCACCACATATTTCTTCATGCCGTGCCACCAGAAAATAGTAGAAGGTCTTTATACATTTTTGTGCTCCCAGAATGGACTGTATAGGCTGCATAGTAAGCTTCCGCAAGGATCTCCTTTATAAGTTCTGTGTCGTTGGGGACACATAGCCTTCACTTAACTCATGACACTCCATTCTTATATACTGCAAAGTCCTTCGCCTTGCCCGCTAGAATCTGCTCACATATTTTCCTTAGGAATGGGTCATCCCTTTGAGTAGATGTGACCATCTCTAACAGGTTAGGTAAAAATCACTTCTGAGCAACTCGTATACCGCGATATCGAATTCAAAGTTCAATGCCCATTTCCTCTAAGTCCCTTTGTAACCTGCGATCAATGGACATGGATCCCGCAAATACTCGACTCAACGCATCCACTACAATATTTCCCTTGCCAGCTGTGTAGTCGATCATCAGGTCATAGTCCTTAATTAATTCTAGCCAACGCCACTGTCGTAGGTTAAGGTCCGTTTGGGTGAATAAGTACTTCAAGCTTTTGTGATCTATGTAAATTCGGTAATTCACTCCATAGAGGTAGTGTCGCCATAATTTTAGCGCGAACATAATTACCGCTAGTTCCAAGTCATGCATAGGATAATTTTTTTGTGCTTTTTCAGTTGTCTGGATGTGTAGGCTATCACCCTATCTTGTTGCATGAGTACTGTCACGACCCGTACCTGGAATTGGGGTACGAGTATGCGGGTACGTCTAGCCTACGCCGCAGCATCGGCGGTAGAACGCTGTCTAGGTCATGATACTAACTAAGCAATCTCACACGAGCATCCAATCTCCATAAGGAGGCACGGATGACACAATATAAATGAACAACATACTCAATCACATAACTACAGCACGATAAAAAATTGAAGAAATAAATTTAAATACAACACAAGTCTAAAAGTAAAATAATCTAACTCAACAATAAATTCCAGTCTCAACAAAGTATGCCGAAGACAAATCCGGTACGAAATAATATGCTAAAAGAACTAACTAGATAACTAGTGATTCCGGCTAGACCTCCCGGAATTACGACTGAACTACTAAGTCCAAGACTGCAGCTACTCACCCTGTGGTCCACAAGTGTCGGATACCAGTCCTCTAGGCATAGTCTGGAAAATGTTTTCCAGTCAGGAAGGAGCAAAGTACATTTCTAATAGCAGTTCTATATCAATGATATAAACTATGTAACAGTATATAGATGGAAATATACAAGATGCATGTATATATACGAGAAATATACAATAAAGGATATACTGGAAATACTGTAAGTAAATCAGGAAAGGAAACAATATGTTAATGAGCAAGAATACTATGACTAAGTGTGTGAGTACTAGCTTTAACATGTGATCGACTTGGGAACTTGATCAGGCTGGTTACATATGATTAGCTATGATTCATGTAAGGTCGGGCTAACCATTTGGTTAGCTATGATGCATGTAGAGGTCAGGCTAATCACATGTAACAGCTATAAAGCATGTAATGGTCAGGCCGCACCCGACGTGAGATGTGGGGTGAGCTATGATGCATGTAGAGTTGGGTATGATCATATATCTACACTAAAATACTCTCTACCCCCGACTGGTATAGTAGATCCAACCAAGGTACGCTATGGCACGGGATTCCCTAGGGAGGTAGCAAATCTCCCCGGAAATCAGTGTCTGTACATGCACAAGATAATAATGAAACAAGTCTTGTACGAGCTACACCATGAACAAGGAATAATATCTCATGACGAGATCCGTATATACCAATCCGTGTAACCAGCGTGTCAAGAATATGGATATTTACACTAGATACAATGAACATAGGGGATATCATAAACAAGAAGCTAGTCAGAGAATGTACTCGCCTTGGGTCCTTAGCTGGTAATACCAATGTCCTGTTCCAGAGTATCGCCTGGATGAACCAACAGTCCTATAGACATATCATAAATGTAACATTGCATCAGATGCTACACTAACACAACATAAATACATAACTCAGGGGCTATGCCAGGTATGATACTGGTCAACTAGGGTCATCTAGTAGATAGACATCTAAAACACATTATACCTATTTTTAACTAACATTAATACTTACAATATATATACATACACCAAATTAAATACATATACAATATATACATGTACCATTTAATTTCATGTATAATATATACATTAGTTGAACAATATATATATACCATATATACCAATTTTAAAAATATACTAAGTGTATATACAAATACATATATACATATACCAATTAATAATTACATACATATACTAAATATATATATACATATATACCAATTTTATATATTTAAAATATATTAAGTATATACAATATATATATATATATATATATATATATATACATATATATATATATATATATATACATATATATATATATATATATATATATATATATATATATATATATATATATATATATATATATATATATATATATATATATACCAATTAATATATATACTATATATTATTAAAATACACTAATACTAATACAAATTGAGTTTAAACTATATACATGTATACATATACATACCAAATATTATACATATACCAGGAAATATATATATATATATATATATATATATATATCAAATAATACATATACCAATAATACATATACTAAAATACGTATTTATATATATACCAATCATATTAAATATATACATATACATATACAACTATACCAGATTATATTAAATATATACATATACATATATACATATTAAACATATACATATACATATTAAACATTAATTAAATACATAATATACATATATTAGTATATACATATACGTATATACGTATGTATATATACATGTATATATAATGAAGAAGGAGGGAAGAGGGGAGCTCACCGGGGTCGGCCGGGGTGGTAGCAATGGAGATGGTGATGTAGGGAGATGTAGGGATGAGGTGGTGGTGATGAAGGTGGTCGACGGGGAAGAGCTGGCCGGTGGAGGATGGTCGCACCGGTGGAGGGTCCTGTCGAGACGAGGCCGGCGGGGAGATGACTGGCCGGGTCGACTGTGAAGAGGGGAGGAGCAGCAAGGAGCTGCGGGTGCCAGAGTTGGGGATACAGCGGGAGGAGTTGAGTCGAGGGGATCTCGGCTGTGGGAGGAGAGCAACAGGGAGAGGGAGGTTGCAGTGAGGGGTTGGGCCGGTGTGCAGCTGCACAGTGTTCGCCGGAGCAGGGAAGCTCGGTGGTAGTACGGGTGATCTCCGGTGGGTCGGCCGGAGAAGAGGGCCGGGGGATGCGGCTCGTCGATGGGGCTGGTGGTGGTGTGGACAGCTCGAGGGGAGTTGGGAGGAGGTCGTGGTCGGCTCGACGGTGGTGGAGTCGGCTGAAGAGGGGGCCGGAGCTGATGGTGGTACCGGTGTCAAGCGAGGTACAGTAGTGGGGAAGCTCGCAAGATCAGGGATGCAGCGGGACCGGAGATGAGGGAATCGGGGAAGCTCGGTGCAGCACAGTGGTCGATGGGGGTGAGCTCGGTGCAGCACAACCGCACTAGCAGCCGGAGTTCGGGTTGGGGTGGCCCGGGCTGACGTGGGGAGCGGCCGAGGAAACTGGCCGAAGATGGGGGCCGGGCTCGGGGAAAAGTGGCCGGGTGAACAGTGTACAATGGGTGTGGAGATCCCCCCTTCTCTAAATTTTAAAAAACAAGAAGAAGGAGAAGAAAAAAGGAAGAAGAAGAAAAGAGAAGAAGAAAGGAAAATAAAGAAATTGGGGGCTACGGTTGGGTGTGGGGGCTTGCCTAGGTTTGGGGATTAGGGTTTTCCTTGGGAAGAGGGGATGGTGGGACATTAAATAGGGAGAGGTGAGATGAGAATGAGTGGTGTAGATGCACCCCTCTAGAATGGATGGTCAGGATTTGACATGGAGGGATTTAATCATGTAGGAATGAGGGTTGTTGACTAGTCAATGTTGGGCTTCTCTATTTGGTTTGAACCAATGGGGTGTTGACACCTAATACAAATTTGCAAATTAGCCCCCTTAAATTTGGGTATTTGCACAGACACATAAAATAATAAAAAATTGGTGGACGATTCAGTGTTTGACATTTTGTAGGGTGAGGGGGTGTCGTATGTTTTGTATGGGCTTAATTAATAGGGTACTGGGATTAAATCGGGATTTACGGAATCAGTCAAAATGGTATCCTTAATTTAATTAGAAATAAATGCAAGCTGTGTTCTAAAATTAATTAGGAGTACATGGGGCCAAAATCAGGCCGGGTCACAAATATCATTAGTGAAGAAGACTCAGAACAGAATATTACCCTAATTTGGGTTACACGGAAAATGGGTCAAGATTGCCTCCAATTTCAATTGGAACGCACATCGATACAAAGTTAGAATTTATTCAGAAATTAAATAAACGTCCGCGACGAATATTGTGCGGCTAAAATGAAGCACAAGAGAGCATAATTAGGAGTTGCAAAAAGGTCAGAATGGAAGGCAAAAATGTCTAGGGTAAGGTTATGAAATTTGTTAGAAGGCAAAAGGTAGGGTAGCGCTCCAAATATCGAAGCAACGGCAGTGCGCAACAATTAAATAGATTACGGTAATTAATTACTACCTCCAATAATTAAATTCTAAAATAAAACAATTAAATACATAATCCTATAATTCGGTCAGGTGTTCGTCTAGTGGGCTTCTAGGTCAAGTCTACCAGCTCAAACATTAATGAATACTGTAAATATTTAAATACACATCTCATACAATTATTTAAATTAAATATACTCATCATGCAATTATTTAAAATAACTACCACAATATTAAATATATATATATATAAGTCAAAAATACTCCTGTTTTTGGAATGTGGTAGTGACAAGTCTACCCTCCTTAAAAGAATTTCGTCCTCGAAATTTAAAATCCTCATAGTAGTGTTTATTTATTATATTATTTTCCATCAATAGTTAAATTCACCAACCCACATAATCCTGAAATAATCCACCTTGTCATTTCACAATTTTCAAAAATTTTGAAATTTTGTATTCCCGAAAAATCCTCGAAATAAAATCAGTTTCCATTTTCCTCACAATTTCCTCCGAACTTTTAAGTTAAAAAATTAAATACTCGAAATTTAATATCCACTCCTCAAATTTAATTTCAATCAATGCACATATATAAATCTAAATCTCGTCCCAAAAAGTTGAATTCAAACACTAATCCATTAATGATCTTATTCCTTGGTTTCCTTTTTCCTTAAAATACTCGACAACGCGATACCTATGGATTCTTTAAATGCAGCGTCCATAATATAAAATTTAAAATTCATAACTTGCATTCAAATGATAATCTCATAAATTTCCTCAAGTTTTTAATGATAAATATATCATAATCAATAATCATCAATCCTACCATATTAAATTCTTAACCTCTCATTTAAATTAATGTTTATCCTCGAATTTTAATGATAATTTAATCATATCTCAATCTTGATAAAATCAATGATTCATCAACTCTGCCATATTAAATCCTTAACTCTTTATGCTTATCCTCCAAAATTTTAAGCATCTTGTTTCTCTTGTCAAGTCATAACCTCTTCATAAATCTACTATGGTCAAACCCCAATAATCATGGTCTAAGAAAATTCTACCTACAGCCATGCAATCTAAGAAAAATATGTACGGTCATATGTCTTTTGTCATAGTATTGCAGTCTTTGTCAGGGTGTACTACTAACTACATTTTAACAAGAAAATCATGCATACGAACTACAGTACTAGGGAAATCAGTCAATCAATCAAATAGAAAGGAACAGAAGGAAGAACAGAACATAGTCTTCTAATCCATTACTTGGATATCTTCATCCTCTAATATACACTTAACTCTGGCACATTCAATAACTAATTCCTATCCTTGTACACTGGTACCCATATCAACTAATCATTAGTCCACAAGACATTCATGAATATATCCTCATTGCATACACCTGTCTATTAATACCTTAATCTGATACCAAGAATCTCTAATATAACCATGGTTTAATAATGCATCCAAAGTTTGATACATCTCTCTCTTTAGTACCATAGTTTTTACTACAAGCACACTCACTGCTAGCTCTCTTACCTACTATAATTGTTTATACTATTTGTTCTTATCACTCAAATGCACGTCAAGTGCAACACACCATACTAAGTACTGCTCTCTCTAATACAACTCTAGATGGACACCCAAGTCAGTCTGCAGTGCCATCTCAATCATGCTCAAGTCAACAGATCCTTACACATGTATATCATCTACTCATATACTAATATATATTTCTCATCCACCATAAAATTTTATCCTCATAATAAAAATCATCAAAATTTAACTTTTGAACAATTTAAAATAAAAAGTGTATACTTTCCTCAAAGTCAAATACCCAATATCGAAATAAAATTTTAATCACTTCTAAAATCCCTATAGTTTTGACTGTGTTTATTGAAAAAAAAATTTGAATCCTCAAACATTTAATAACATAGAATCTCAACTCCTCAAAATCCTTAAAAATTAAAATTCATACACTCTTCAAATTCTTAAATCCACAAGCATACATATAAATACTCACAGTCTCTAATACTCGAGGTGCACTCATACATCTATTGTCTACAACTCTCAACTGGGTACTAAAATTGTACTGCCCGAATTACTTGCACTATTACTCCAATGATTTAAGTTATCATCACACGTATTTTCTTTCATGATTTTCAATCTATATCAACTAGTATATCATCTAATTATCATCACGCAAAGTGCTTACTGTTATTAGCATCATTCTCGACTAATCCTCGATATAGAATCATTAGTACTCTTGGTAAGATAACACTAGCTTCATTATTGGATCATCTCATCAACTTATTAGAACTCATGATTACCTGTACCTTCTATAACACTCATGTTTCTTTACTCTTGTGGGCAAGTATATGGTTCCTCATCTCGATTGATGTTTATGTATTTTCCTTTAATCTTTTACAGCCTGTTAAACTAATCTGTGATACGCTTCACCATTTATTACTAATTCCGATATTTCTCTACTCATGACATCTCATTATAACTCTTTATGCATATATATTTCCTTACCTTTAACACTCCCGATATCAATTATCAAATTGAACATCATGCTCCATTAATCCTTAACACAATTTTCGGATACTTAATTGTTTACATAGATCATCCAATTACATAATCATGATTATCCAGGACGGGTATGTTGGCTCTGATACTAACTCTTAGAACTATTACTGATACTCTATACTCTCCTTTACTCACAGTACTATAATGACACCTATCCTAGAATTATTGCTACAATGTACTATGTTATGGGTTAACTCTAGATTAAGGCCTACTGCTCACATGTCCAACTAGGAAACACTTACAACCCACAAGCAACACTCGGTCAATACTAATACTCAAGTCATAGACATAATTACAAGTCACTAATCATCATACTTAACAAGGAGTCCTCAAGGAAAGTTGAGGACTGAAGGTATTCTACTGCTAGCAACAAAGAAACGATGGAATAAAGTCCTGAAATAACAGAAAATAAGTATTGAGATGAGACTTTAAGAACCAATTTAAGATATAACCTGATAATCATACACGTCTGTCAGAAATCATGACACTTAGAATTCTCGCCACGCCAGTAAGCATAGGTGTGATAAACGACAGGTTCCGTAACTGAGGTATGCAACTCTATAATCATGTCATCTAGAATATTCGCCATGCCAACCGGTATGGCTGCGAGAGACTCTAAGTTTCATAACTACAGTATGTACATCCAAGTCAGGTTCCTACGTTCTCGTCACGATAGCTAATATGGCTGCGATAAACTCTAGATTACATAACCAAAGTAGACGTTTTACCTTTCTCACTGTCCTCGTCAATATATGTCATCAGATGATACCGTAAATTTTAGCCGTAAAATTTATCTTGATAAGAAATCAACTCAACAACGATACCCAGAATTAAATTTAATAACTCGTCAACAAGAATCAAACTCAATATCAACGAGTGAGAACGGACGGAAATAAGGGCGAAGGATTAAAATTAGAAATTGTAATAAGATTCTCAAGGGGTCATCCCAGGAATCTCTCAAGAATTTTGTGATTGAGTATCCTCTCTCATCCTAGTATCCTATGTCCTATATTCTATAGCAGGCATGCAGTAGTACAACTATGATGTCGCACTAGCACGACATCGCACAACTTACGAAGTCTGATCTGCATGGGCTACCACTAAAAACGTGTCACAACCCGCACCCGAAATTGGGGCACGAGTACGCGGGTACGTCCAGCCTACGCCGCAGCATCGGCGGTAGAACGCTGTCTAGGTCATGATACTAACTAAGCAATCTCACACGAGCATCCAATCTCCATAAGGAGGCACGGATGACACAATATAAATGAACAACATACTTAATCACATAACTACAGCACGATAAGAAATCGAAGAAATAAATTTAAATACAACACAAGTCTAAAAGTAAAATAATCTAACTCAACAATAAATCCCAGTCTCAACAAAGTATGCCGGAGATAAATCCGGTACCAAATAATATGCTAAAAGAACTAACTAGATAACAAGTGATTCCGGCTAGACCTCCCGGAATCACGACTAAATGGGCTACTCACCCTGTGGTCCACAAGTGTCGGATACCAGTCCTCTAGGCATAGTTTGGAAAATATTTTCCAGTCAGGAAGGAGCAAAGTACATTTCTAATAGCAGTTCTATATCAATGATATAAACTATGTAGCAGTATATAGATGGAAATATACAAGATGCATGTATATGTACGAAAAATATACAATAAAGGATATACTGGAAATACTGTAAGTAAATGTAGGAAAGGAAATAATATGTCAATGAGCAAGAATACTATGACTAAGTGTGTGAGTACTAGCTTTAACATATGATCGACTTGGGAACTTGATCAGGCTAGTTACATATGATTAGCTATGATTCATGTAAGGTCAGGCTAACCATTTGGTTAGCTAAGATGCATGTAGAGGTCAGGCTAATCACATGTAACAGCTATGAAGCATGTAATGGTCAGGCCGCATCCGACGTGAGATGTGGGGTAAGCTATGATGCATGTAGAGTTGGGTATGATCATATATCTACACTAAAATACTCCCCACCCCCGACTGGTATAGTAGATCCAACCATGGTACGCTATGGCACGAAATTCCCTAGGGAGGTAGCAAATCTCCCCAGAAATCAGTGTTTGTACATGCACAAGATAACAATAAAATAAGTCTTATACGAGCTATACCATGAACAAGGAATAACATCTCATGACGAGATCCGTATATACCAATCCGTGTAACCAGCGTGTCAAGAACATGGATATTTATACTAGATACAATAAACATAGGGGATATCATAAACAAGAAGCTAGTCAGAGAATGTACTCACCTTGGGTCCTTAGCTGGTAATACCAATGTCCTGTTCCAGAGTATCGCTTGGATGAACCAACAGTCCTATAGACATATCATAAATGTAACATTGCATCAGATGCTACACTAACACAACACAAATACATAACTCAGGGGCTATACCAGGTATGATACTGGTCAACTAGGGTCATCTAGTAGATAGACATCTAAAACACATTATACCTATTTTTAACTAACATTAATACTTACAATATATATACATACACCAAATTAAATACATATACAATATATACATGTACCATTAATTTCATGTATAATATATACATTAGTTGAACAATATATATATACCATATATACCAATTTTAAAAATATACTAAGTGTATATACAAATACATATATACATAAAAATATATTAAGTATATACAAAATATATATATATATATATATATATATATATATATATATATATATATATATATATATACCAATTAATATATATATTATTAAAATACACTAATACAAATACAAATTGAGTTTAAACTATATACATGTATACATAGACATACCAAATATTATACGTATACCAGGAAATATATATATATATATATATAATCAGTCTACTGGACAGATAAATTCAGAAGATGAGAAAAATAATTTCTTACAAAAAATGGATTTATTTATTATCCATAAATGGTATATTAAAATCATATACCAATTAATATATATATTATTAAAATACACTAATACTAATACAAATTGAGTTTAAACTATATACATGTATACATAGACATACCAAATATTATACGTATACCAGGAAATATATATATATATATATATATATATATATATATATATATATATATATATATATATATATATATATATATATATATATATATATATATATATATATATATACTGAATATATACATATATATATATATATATATCAAATAATATATATACCAATAATACATATACTAAAATACGTATTTATATATATACCAATCATATTAAATATATACATATACATATACATGTATACCAGATTATATTAAATATATACATATATATATATATACATATTAAACATATACATATACACTATTCAATACATACGTATACATATACATATTAAACATTAATTAAATACATAATATACATATACATATATTAGTATATACATATACGTATATACGTATGTATATATACATGTATATATAATAAAGAAGGAGGGAAGAGGGAAGCTCACCGGGGTCGGCTGGTGGCCACTGGCCGGACTCGAGGGGCTCGCCGGGGTGGTAGCAATGGAGATGGTGATGTAGGGAGATGTAGGGATGAGGTGGTGGTGATGAAGGTGGTCGACGGGGAAGAGCTGGCCGGTGGAGGATGGCCGCACCGGTGGAGGGTCCTGTTGAGACGAGGCCGGCGGGGAGGTGACTGGTCGGGTCGACTGTGAAGAGGGGAGGAGCAGCAAGGAGCTACGGGTGCCGGAGTTGGGGATACAGCGGGAGGAGTTGAGTCAAGGGGATCTCGGCTGTGGGAGGAGAGCAGCAGGGAGAGGGAGGTTGCAGCGAGGGATTGGGCCGGTGTGCAGCTGCAGAGTGTTCGCCGGAGCAGGGAAGCTCGGTGGCAGTACGGGTGATCTCCGGCGGGTCGGCCGGAGAAGAGGGCCGGGGGATGCGGCTCGTCGATGGGGCTGGTGGTGGTGTGGACAGCTCGAGGGGAGTTGGGAGGAGGTTGTGGTCGGCTCGACGGTGGTGGAGTCGGCTAAAGAGGGGGCCAGAGCTGATGGTGGTGCCGGTGTCGAGCGAGGTACAGCAGCGGGGAAGCTCGCCGGATCGGGGATGCAGCGGGACCGGAGATGAGGGAGTCGGGGAAGCTCGGTGCAGCATAGTGGTCGACGGGGGTGAGCTCGGTACAGCACAGCCGCACTAGCAGCCGGAGTTCGGGTCGGGGTGGCCCAGGCTGACGTGGGGAGCGGCCGGGGAAGCTGGCCGGAGATGGGGGCCGGGCTCGGGGAACAGTGGCCGGGTGAACAGTGTACAATGGGTGTGGAGATCCCCCTTCTCTAAATTTTAAAAAACAAGGAGAAGGAGAAGAAGAATGGAAGAAGAAGAAAAGAGAAGAAGAAAGGAAAATAAAGAAATGGGGGGCTTCGGTTGGGTGTGGGGGCTTGCCTAGGTTTGGGGATTAGGGTTTTCCTTGGGAAGAGGGGATGATGGGACATTAAATAAGGAGAGGTGAGATGAGAATGAGTGGTGTAGATGCACCCCTCTAGAATGGATGGTCAGGATTTGACATGGAGGGATTTAATCATGTAGGAATGAGGGTTGTTGACTAGTCAATGTTGGGCTTCTCCATTTGGTTTGAACCAATGGGGTGTTGACATCTAATGCAAATTTATAAATTAGCCCCCTTAAATTTGGGTATTTGCACAGACACATAAAATGATAAAAATTTGGTGGGTGATTCGGTGTTTGGCGTTTTATAGGGTGAGGGGGGTGTCGTATGTTTTGTATGGGCTTAATTAATAGGGTACTGGGATTAAATCGGGATTTACGGAATCAGTCAAAATGGTATCCTCAATTTAATTAGAAATAAATGCAAGCTGTGTTCTAAAATTAATTAGGAGTACATGGGGCCAAAATCAGGTCGGGTCACAAATATCATTAGTGAAGAAGACTCAGAACAGAATATTACCCTAATTTGGGTTGCATGGGAAATGGGTCAAGATTGCCTCCAATTTTAATTGGAACGCACATCGATACAAAGTTAGAATTTATTCAGAAATTAAATAAACGTCCGCGACGAATATTGTGCGGCTAAAATGAAGCACAAGAGTGCATAATTAGGAGTTACAAAAAGGTCAGAATGGAAGACGGGAACGTCTAGGGCAAGGTTATGAAATTTGTTAGAAGGCAAAAGCTAGGGTAGCGCTCCAAATATCGAATCAACGGCAGTGCGCAACAATTAAATAAATTACGGTAATTAATTACTACCTCCAACAATTAAATTCTAAAATAAAATAATTAAATACATAATCCCATAATTCGGTCTGGTGTTCGTCTAGTGGGCTTCTAGGTCAAGTCTACCAGCTCAAACATTAATGAATACTGTAAATATTTAAATACACATCTCATACAATTATTTAAATTAAATATAATCATCATGCAATTATTTAAAATAACTACCACAATATTAAATATATATATAAAAGTCAAAAATATCCCTATTTTTGGAATGTGGTAGTGACAAGTACATACCCCAAGCCCTGTCCTAACGCGTCACTGAATATTTGGAATCCCGAGGTCTCGTCTGGTAGTACAAGTAGTGGGAAAGAGGTGAGGCGATGCTTTAACTCTTCAAACAAGGCTTCGCAGTTGGTGGACCACTCAAACACGACTCCCTTTTGTGTGAGGCGAGTCAGAGGCGATGCTAATTTAGAAAAGTCCTTCACGAAACGCCTGTAGTAGTCCGCTAGCCCGAGGAAGCTTCGAATCTCACTGACGGATGCAGGCCGCTTCCACTCGATGATGGCTTCAACTTTCTTTGGATTGACTGAAATGCCTCCCGCAGAAATGATGTGCCCGAGGAAAGATACACTACTCAGCCAGAATTCACACTTACTCAGTTTCGTGTATAGCTTGTTGTCCCGAAGAGTCTGTAGCACGGTCTGCAAGTTCTCTGCATGTTCCTCCCTATTCTTCAAGTACACCAAGATATCATCAATGAACACTACTACAAACTTGTCGAGATATGGCCAGAACACACGATTCATTAAGTCCATAAAGGCGGCAGGGGCATTGGTCAATCCGAATGGCATTACCAAAAACTCATAGTGGCCGTAACGAGTGTGAAAGGCTGACTTCTGCACGTCGTCCGGTTTGATCTTGAGTTGATGGTAACCCGAGTGAAGATCAATTTTTGAGAATACTATCGCACCTTGTAGTTGATCGAAGAGGTCATCGATCCTGGAAAGGGGGTACTTGTTTCGAACAGTGACCTTATTCAATTCACGATAGTCGATGCAGAGCCGCAAAGAGCCATCATTTTTCTTTACAAACAATACAGGCGCATCCCATGGAGACACGTTAGGATGGATATACCCACGATCGAGCAGTTCTTGTAGTTGGACCTTCAGCTCCTTTAGTTCAGCAGGGGCCATTCGATATGGAGCTTTGGAAACCGGTCGAGTATCTGAAAATGTGTCTATAGTGAACTCTATCTCTCGGTCGGGCGGCATGCCGGGCAACTTATCTAGAAACACATCAGGAAAATCTGCCACAACGGAAATGGACTCAACGTTTGTGCAATCTTGCTGAGTGTCTCGAATGGACGCCAAGTATCCTTCACAGCCGGTATATATCATCCGTCGACCAGATATTATAGAAATCACCATATGGGCATTCGACGCTCTCGACGATGGACTGCACGTATAGCAAAATTCGGTCTCGCCTGGTAGACGAAACAGAACTTTCTTTTCTGTACAATCAATGGTCGCCGAGCAAGCGCCGAGCCAATCCATTCCCAGAATAAGATCGTAGTCCCTGATGTCTAGAACTATCGCATTAAGTGACAATTTTCTTCCTCCGATGCAAATACAGTCGTCGCGACAAACTGAGTCAGCAAGCAAGTCCATGCCCGATGGGGTACTGATGCTAAGCCATAGGCCTAACAATGTCTGAATAAATTCATGCTCCCTAGCAAAGTTTGTCGATACAAAACTATGTGTGGCACTAGAATCAAATAGTACTCGTGTAGGAACATTATTGAATAACAATATACTTGTCACTACGGTGTCCAAGGCGAGTGCCTCATCCCTTGTCAATGCATAAACCCGGCCCCCGGTGTTCGAATGACGCTCCTGTTGTTGCGTAAGCCAATTTTCTTAGGGTCCTTGAACATAATTTTGCTGCTCTGCACGGCACGGAGGGGCCCAGTTTGGGCGATCAGGACAGTCACGAGCATAATGGCCCAGCCGACCACAATTGAAGCATCCCTGATTTCGACATTCACTAGCCTAGTGTCCTGTACGGTTGTATTTGACACAACGCTGCCCATGATCCCCCCCCGTATGATTGCCCTGATTACCGCCATTGTTTGGACGCTTATTAGTGTTATTTTTTCCTATACTACTAGGACGCTTGTGATGAGAATGTTACACAGCACCGACAGTAGTAGAAGGATATTGCGGTTCTAGGACGAAGGCATGGTTAAGGACTTCCCTCATCGTCTCGTACTATGGAGCGACTACGCACGCGCGAATGTAAGGTCGCAGGCCACCTTCAAATCGTCTGGCTCGGCTCACTACATTGGGCAAATAAGAACTAGCAAACTTGGCCAACCGGTTGAATTTTGTGACATACTGCTTCACTGACATGCCCCCTTGTTGTAGATGCACAAAATCATTCTCCTTTTGACGACGAATATGTGGGGGAATAAACTCCTCTTTGAATGCGCTACGAAAGGTGGCCCACGGGATCGTCTCGCCATTACCGTCTACAGAGAGAGATCTATGGTGCACATCCCACCAATCATGCTCGTTTATACAAAGCTGGAGCTGGGCACAGGCGACTTGCTTGTCATTAGGTACTTCTAGGAGTTTAAAGTGATCCTCAAGCTCGGCCAACCAATCTTGAGCCACAACGGGGTCATCGGTCCCTCGGAAGGACGCGTTACAAACCTTTTTGAAGTCGGCAAAGTTGAAGGTAGTCACATCCTTCTTCTTTGGGGTTCGGGGTATTTTGACTTTATTTATTGGTTGCTCCACCGGTGCCGCTACTGTCATTGCAGAATGGTTGGAAGCTAAGGTCTGAACAATTTGTTGCAGGGTATCCACCTGCTTCTATTGGATCTCAAATCAGGCTTCTAGATTTTTCTCGAACTTGTCCTGTCGAGCCTTATCCCTTCTTTGTTGCACATCTAGCATTTGCATCATTCTTTCAACCAGATCGACGGGGGGCGCAGGTTATTGGCTCTCGGAGCTTGCCGAAGTGCCTGAAGTACTTACATCAACTTGCCCTGTTCCTTGTGTTTGAGCCATTCCTTCAAAAACAAAGAACTTACATCAGTCTCATAGAGTATTACAGACTCACTGTATGGAACGCATCTTATTTTGTCCAAATGATTTCAAGAGTTCAACTGGAAGGGACATGGTCGTCTTATGAAAACTTTTCTGACACGAGATCAAAGGATTTGAAGCTAGGTTCTGATACCAATATGTCACGTCCCAATTTTTGCTAAATCGATAATAGTCCCCCGGACGTGATGCCATGCACGCGTAAAGCGCGCATGCACAAGGCCTAGATATAATGATATACTTTAGAACACATGCAATAGAGTACGCAAATAAGATATCACATATTTAGATATAGAAAAGTTCTCTTTATTGATAATGAATATCTGGTAACAGACTCTTGACCCAAAAGTAATAAGGATGCCGCACGGGCTTACAACTTGGACGAAAAATGAGATAGTCGTTCCATACATTACATCATTTACTAGAACTTCAAAAACAATATAATAGACACCTTCAGGCGAAGCTATCACCTTTCCTCGGAGCTACATAAAAGGGGTGCACGAGCTCCGGATGTTTTGTACGAGTTCCAAAAGGCAAGAACGGAGTGCGTCGAGTACTGGACTAGTTGGGGGAAGAAAGCTTCAGCTCCTCGCCGAGTCGCCTGGGCTCGGGGAACCTGCTGCAACGAGAGTCAGTACTTTGAAAAGTACCGGTGAGGGCGAGCTAACCCAACTAACCAAATTGACATAATATTCAGGTGAGCCAAACATACTATTAATGTGGACTTTCTATCATGCCTTAGTTCGAGTTACATCATACAATGCATATATATATATATATATATATATATATATATATATATATATATATATATATATATATATATATATTACTTAATAACTGTGCCACTGTTCGGTGGCTTTTTACCTGCGGCGTTACGCCCTCCTGCACAAGACTTACCATATTCTTCCCTATCAAGAAGACATCATTAGCTTGGACAAATAATGCAGTAATATGTTGGGTCATGGCACACATTGCCACCGTGGACAATAGCTACAGTAAGACGGTGATCCTTGCAACGCGGGTAGCAAGCCCCACTATAAGGCCCTGCATTATCCGTGCTAGTCTTGCTAGCGTAGCTATCCGAGTTTTGTCCGGAACGAATCAGCCCTAGTGCCCCGGGAACCGTTCGCAGGAACCAAACCTTGTGTACAAGTTGTCCGACCAAACGACGTATCATTACTAAGTTAATAAATGAAGCATTTTAAGCCATCAGAATGTACATATCTACTTTAGCACAGTGCAAATGACATAGTCTACCTGCTCAACTGATCATATTTCAATTATTTGCACTATACATTTGTACAGTTATAAATAATAAGTTCTAGCTATAACTGAAATATGAATACATATAAATGCATAACGGACAAGTACGCATACAATGTGATCGTATGAAAATTTGTATGAAAAGCGTCAGTGTCCAAAGTTACTTCTTGTTATCATGACTCATTTATTATTACTCCTATGGTATCGTTGATCGGAACGTACAAACGATTCAGATTGTTAAGAATGAAGACTTGGAAGAAGGGAGCTAACCGAAGTAAGGCCACTCACTAGAAGGTGAATCGGGAGAGAGGAAAGGGAGATCTTCAGGACTTTGCTTGCGCGTCGCCTACACGATCACCTGCACGCACCAACAGATGATCAATATCTCCTGCTTCGGTCTCCAAGGGTTCGATATGAAATGTGAAATCCAAATAACGAAGACAATAAAATCCATCGAAACCGTTCAAGAAAACACAAGTCACAAAACTAACAAGAAAGCAACCAAGCGGCATCAAAAATGGACAAAGAAACCAGCTCAACGGAAATGCCCCTCTCGACTCTGCCGCTGAGTCCTTCCTTGAGGTACGATCCGTTGAATGTGGGAGCTGATTCCGAAGAAACCAATCCATAAAGAGAAAATGATCTTGATTCAATCTGTCCTGATCGAACGATACCAAGTATTTTTTAGCCGCGCTCCCCGAAATGGGGGAACGTGGTACTACAATGTGGGCCACACCGGCCCCACCCTGTCCCCCAACCGACGATCGTCACATGACATTTCTGTCGCCGGACTGCTACCCGGGTTCCACCTCTCTCCTCTTCCAATTGACGACCGTCACGTAGCCTCCACGTCAGCGCCACGTGGCCGATTGTAAGAGGGTTGTAGGCATTTGGTTGTAGTCATAGCATAGCCCATCATGCAAGGCCCACCTGTCCACGTGGACCAATAAGAGATCAACCACACAATCCGCCGCATGCTTCGAAGAGTATCCCAAACCATTTTTCTCACAACAGATCACACACTGCCGGTCTGACACGATCAACTCCTCATGTGGTACCCTCTCCCTACAGATCAGAGCAAATCTGTTCTTCTACTATTTTTGTTTCATATTCTATTTCCACCCTATTATACTTGGGTTTTAGTCCGCATTAAAAAAAAAATAGAATCCACATATAATAAAAAGGAAATAGATTATATGACATAAACAATGGAACAACACATCTGACCTTCCTACAGATTCCTTGCGGAGCAAGCCGTGCATGTGGGCCCTAACCAGTCAACTCAACTCCAGCTCACTCCGTCTCCCCCTCCCTCAATCATTCTCTCTATAATCCCTCGCTCTTGAAATCAGGGTTTACAAAATCCTCGATCTCCATGACCTAATTTTCTAGGGTTAGGGTTTCCACCACCCCTCCCCGAGACATGGCCACCGCCGAGTTCTCTTTCGCCGACGAGTACGTCGGCCCCCCGCTCCCATACGATCTCCCCGAGGCCATCCCCATCGAGATCGCCGACCAGATCCCCGTCGCCGTCGCCGCCGTCGCCACCGCCTCCCTCTCCGATGAGCTCCCCGTCGCCGACCCCCTCCCCCTCTCCAAGCCCCCCTCCACCACCACCACCACCACCACCACCACCTCCCCCACATCTGTCTTCGAGAACCCCGTCCTCGACCTCTCCAGCGAGCTCAAGAACTCCTCCGTCGCCACCTCAGACTTCACCGACTCCTCCTCATCCTCATCCTCCCCCGACCGCGACCGCAGGGTCAAGAAGCAGCAGCAGCAGTACTCCTGCCACCGCTGCTCCAAAGGGAGCCGATTCACCGAGAAGGAGGCATGCCTAGTCTGCAACGCCAAGTACTGCATAAATTGCCTTCTCCGGGCAATGGGGTCAATGCCGGAGGGGCGGAAGTGCGTTTCCTGCATCGGCGTCCCGGTAGAGGACTCGAGGAGGGAGAGGCTCGGGAAGAGCTCGAGGATGCTCCGACGGCTGCTCAGCTCGCTGGAGGTGGAGCAGGTGATGCGGGCGGAGCGGTGCTGCGAGGCGAACCAGCTGCGGCCTGAGGACGTGTGCGTCAACAGGAAGAGGCTCGGCCCGGAGGAGATGGTCCTGCTGCAGAGCTGCCCATGCCCGTCGCTGAAGCTGAAGCCCGGGTACTATTGGTACGATAAGGTCTCCGGATTTTGGGGGAAGGTGAGAAATTCGACCAGAAATTTTGTTTTTAACATGTCAATTGTGAGTCCTCGAGTCAAGAATGTGGTGGATATTGGTGATATTAATTTTACTCAAACGTAGATACTACACATGTTTGTTAATGCTATGAAACTTATTACTGAACATTGTTCCTTTTGAAACTACATTTTCAAAGCCTGAATTACTTAGTAGAAATTGCGCTTTGAAGATGACATTTCAAGTCCACCCAAACTTGATTTCAGCTGAAACCGTGTTTTTGAATCAAGATATCGCTAATGAAATTTGACCACATTTGGTAATTTTTGGAGAATCTCAATTGTGAAATGTAGCGTCACGGAGTATTTTGAGGAAACACTAATACGACAGCACAATATGGACACTGAGACACAGACTCCACAATGATTTTAGTTGTCCTATGTATTTTTGCTCCTATTCCTTTTCTGATGTCTGCCACGACATGACGTCTATATCTGGAGGTGCTTATTAGGTTAGGAATGTCGACATTGGTGATGTTAAGGGTTGTTGATATTGCTGAAGCCAATTGCTGTCATAAATTATTGGTCAATAATTTTCAAAAAACTGTGTTAGAAGCAATAAGATGTTCGGTAAAACATGATTTTCAATACTAAAATTATTGTAAAAGTCCAAACTAGAGATGTACTAGAGGTAATATAACACGGAATTTCAGGAAAAAGCTAAAGGATACTTTTGTAAAAAGCGTATGATAAGCGGAAGCTAATTTTGAAAGAATCCTCACAGTTTTTGAAAGAAATCTCACTGATTTCATTAAAAGCCCTTGAAAAGCAACAACGTTTCAGAAAAATAAGCATAAGGTGATTTTACAACACATTGTGGGGTGCTTTTCAGAAAAATAAGCAAAAGTAGCTTTGTTAAGATGTAAACCCATCCTTATTAGTGGACCATTGTTACTCAAGTGCAAGTAGTTCTAGGGAGTAAATTGTTATTGCCGACGGTTATAAAGATCGTACTTTGTACGAGAAAACCGAAAAGTACTATTTTACAAAGACTTGCAACAGCTTGTACGAAAATGAAGATTACAACTTTCAGGAAAAACGTAAAACTAACGAACTTGCAACGCAGTTGCTAATACAACACGAAACATAAATGATAAGGCTGTAGAAGAAGACAACTTGTTGGGATGATAACGATCACCGTTGCTCAAAGCAAGATTCAAACTTATTCCGTCAATTTCCTCCCAGGAACCAGCAAGTTCAAGATTAAGAACTTGTGGTACGCTCCTTTGTCACTCTTGTACGGACAAAACATGGACTCCATGGAATGTACAAACCGACAACAGTTCGTTGATTCACGTAGCTGCTGCTTACTCTCATATCGTAGCATATAGTCACTTGTTCTCACTTGTAAAAGAGAAGAATTTGTGATTATACATAGTAAGTCAACCCCCTAGCAACCTACTACCTATTATGGGTATTAAAAACGGAGAGTAACTTTCCATTAAGTGGACGATTACAATAGTAACCCCCACTACGCTCAAGAAGCAGTCAATCATTTTCGTGCGATTAACATTTTTGCGCGATCTTATTTTTGTGCGGACAACATTTTCGCACAACCAGCATCTGAGCAAAAATGTAAATTTTTGCTCCAACTGCATCTGGGCGAAAATCTGAGCAAAAATGCTGACTCTAAGCGAAAAATACAAATTTTTGCTCTAACTGTATCTGAGCGAAAATGTTGCCTTATGCACCATGTTCATATACATATGTGAGTTCTTTAGAGAATTTAATCTTTTCCAACATGAGCCCTTTTGCCTAATTGCGGTTGTCACGTCCCAGAACCAGAATACTGGAGAGCGGAGACGAAACAAAGCTAGTTACGTATTTCCGAGTACAAAGGTACCCCGAGATCTGAGATACGATCACGGCTATCTAAAAGACAAGCGGGAGACTCTAGTATGCCACTGACGACTCCTATGGTCGGACAATTCCTATCTCAATCCAATCAATATAAGAAGCAATAAAGAGAATCATATATGCGATGGGTAAGACATCCCAAACACATGCATACATAATCATGAGAGTTGACATAATGTAAAGATACATCAACTGAATATACATAAGGTACGTAAATGTACAGCTAGCCGCGGTCCAGAAAATACACTACGCCGTCCATAGACGGAGGAAAACAAAGACCCAGAAGCAAGGACTAACATATGTCCTTGGCTAAAATACCACGAAATGAAAGTACAAAATAAAGTGGGAGAATGCGATAACTCACTCGAGTCGCAATCCTCTGAGTGCGAACCATCAGGAGAAAGTGAAGGTAAATCCTCTGGGTCTGCTACGAGATTTGGCTATGCAAAACCAGTGGGATCAAAACCCCAAGCAACAAGCACCACAAAAGAAGCCAAAACTATGAACTAAAATCCACAATAACGAAGTAGTGCCAGGAATAAATAAATGCGAATCAAGACTCATGCTCTACCAATGCACTTATCTCGATAAGGAAAAAGACAATAAGCTAAATAACATGTGACATAAAGTAAACAACTGGAGACAAAGTAAACATGGAACAAATAAATAAACGCGGTCATGTGAACATGTAGTTAACTGGAACAATAGCTAAGAGCATGTACAAGGTCGTGAACAATGACTAAGAACTGTAAGGTATTCCGGGACATGTGGACATGTACAACATAGGGGTCTTGTATAGCATGTGAGTACATAATCTGAAATATGGTATACAATAATCATGTAAAGGAATAAGAACTAAATATATGGCTAACAAAAATGTTAAGCCGACAAGTGACAAGAGAACTCGGGGACTTCTCGAAATCGGAGCCATAATCCTTAAACCAAATAAGGATCGAGGTTATAGTTCTTTTTCCGAGTTGAACCTAGCCTCTGGCCATCCACCAGTACCTATGACAATACAAAGAAAGAAAAGACAACACACGTGCATAAAGGAAATAGTGCACAACCAAGAAAGCATGACCAAGCATTTTCTACGACTTGCTATCATTAACTAACCAGGGTTATCACAAATCCTAGTTACTAACATATGCAATTTGAGGCAATTTCAACCGTCGTTAGCGCACAACTGCAGTCTATCCAAATTATTCAGCGAAAGAGAATAATAAATAAATATATATATACTTGTATAGCAACACTCGACGGTGTGCTGGAAGTGTGTTCTTCACGACGGAGAGTTCCAAATCCACATGTTGGGCCGGTATAAAGGACTGCGTGCGACCTGGAAATCTCCCCTCCCAATGCTCTAATTATTCAGGCTAGTGGTTAATCCTTAACAATTTTACTTAGGATTCCGGGTGTGGCATTCCGTAGAATCCATCCTAAACATGTACTCCTCTCGGAGATATGCAAGACTGGACAATGAATTGACAATTAAAGGCACAAGCACAAGACAAGCCACAACAAAAAAATATATGTCATAAGGCAGGAGTGTGTTACTACGAACCACTAACATAACAGTACAAGAATCTAAAGTCATGAGTGCACTACGACGAGCCACTGTCGAGAATCAAGACGTGAATCGATATATGGACATGAGTGCACTACTGCGAGCCACTAACATGACAGTACAAGACTCTAGAGTAATGAGTGCACTATGACGAGCCACTAACATGAAATCAATATGAGAATCAACACATAGGTGTGCTATGGTGAGTCATTAGCAGGGATAAGATAATGTAATATCATGGTGTCAGTGGAGGACATCTGATTGTGTCAAATATATAGGGTGTACAAATTCATTATAACTATACAAGTCATAAGATCATGCTAAGGAATCATTACATTTAAAGAAGATATCAACATCGGGCTAAAACAACCAAACATGTAATACTTTGCATGAAACATTTTTATGTGTTTTTGGAAAATTTTGATACCTTTTAGCAAATTGAGAATAACCCTCTCATATGAACTCCAAATGAGGTGATTCAAAAAGATTTAGAAAGCCAAGACAGAGATCTACCACTTTCGTGTTTTGAGTTTTATGAGATTTTAGCTAAAAAAATAGCCAAACACTCAAAAACTATTATGGTCAATACACGTGCGGTAAGAAACGCGCGCGCGGCCAGAAAAATGTGCGTGATAAGAAATGCGCGTGCGGCAAGAAATACGTGTGCGACGCATTGGGCGTGGCCAAAAAAATACGCGCACGACAAGAAACGCGCGCACGGCCAAAAAAATACTCGCGCGGCAAGAAATGCGCGCGCTGCCAGAAAAATGTGCCCGGAGCACTACGTATGACACACTTCATCGTCCCTGACAGAACATGTCTGAGAACACGAAAAATTTCAGAATTTCATTTGGCCATAAAATCTTCAATTTAAATCAAAATTCGGATTTTTAAAAGTCAATTTTGTATAGAATTGAATTCCATACAACATGATATAATTAGATTTTAGAAATTCTAGGTTTTAAGAGATCAAATCCACAAAATTCCCTTAATGCACCATTTGAAAACTTAGATCTACTCTAAACCGTTTATCAAAACCAAAAATACAAAGTACTAAAGATGTAGAGAATCATGCAAGGAACTTTTCTACGCAATAATATTCAAGAAAAACCGAAAATGAAAGAAATCCAAATTCTTAGGTTCAATCAATGACAATATGTACTTTCCTAGGTTAATACCTTAAGCCTAATCTTTCACTCCACCACCAAGAAGGGTTCCAAAACCATACTCTGGGCCTCAAGGCCAAGTTCCAAGCTTGAGGAATGGAGAAGAAGAAGAAAGAGAAAGAAAGAGAGAAAATGAAAGGGGAGAGAGAAAAGGGGAGGGGTTATAAGAAGTGAGATTTAATCTCATCCATCTATATCGCCGTATCACCCACCATGTCCCATCCATTCCATCTCAACCACCCAAAGAAACAAAAGAGTCATTTGGATAAAAGGATGTGGTTATTAACCAAGGGGTTCTCCATTCTATACTCGGATTCTAGCACGGGTCCATGACAATTTGCCAATGGGTATTCTACTAGTCCACGCTAGTCTCTCATAACAAAATAAAATCCAATTCACAAAAATTCAACAAACATGATACACGAAATAAAAATACAGTTTAAGTTAATTTTTCAAGAAATTTTTTTAAATACCAAAAATCAAGAAATACGAAATTCAATAACGAAGGTTACAACGGTGCTACGTAGCTATGACATGCCCCGAAACCGAGGTCTAATCCCTTGGTGGTGTCATTCCACTGTAGTATGAGGTTTCAATCTATTTGTAGTGCCTCACTACCACTCTATCCTTGATCATGATACTACCTTCCTCAATGTGGTGCTACATTGCTATGACATGGCTCGTAGCCGAGGTCCCACCTTATGTGGTGTCACGTCCAACTTCAGTCTATAGCGTGTGAGCATCTTTTATACTCAGTGAGCTTGTGAGAAGGCAAGTCCAGCTTCAGTCCGGATGATCTTTATCCCTAAAATAACATCAGCATCTCCCATGTCCTTTATACTAAACTTGGACAAGAGAATTATTTTTTTTGTCTCTGTGACACATTTCAGATCCGTACCCAGAATTAATGTCGTCCATATAGAGACACAATAACACCTCTACTATAAGCGAACTAAGTGTCAGTCTCGCTGACCTTATAGCCGTTTGATCTGATAATTTTATCAAATTTCTCGTGCCACATCTTGGAACTTGTTTTAGACTATTACTGAGATTTTACTAATTTGCATACCTTGTCTAAGTCCCCTGCCGACAAATTCTTATGGTTGCTTCATGTAAATTTCTTTGGTCAGATCTATATTCAGGACAATTGTTTTGACATTCATATGATGAATCACCAGCTTGTGAATTGTACCTAGTGCGATAAGCATCCTGATAGTTGTAATCCACGTAATTGGAGCATATGTTTCAAAGTAGCCGATCCTCCTGCTTATGAGAAAATCCTTTAGCCACCAACTTAGTTTTGAACTTATCAACAGTTCTGTCGGCATTCATCTTTTTCTTGAAGATCCATTTGCATCTGATGGATTTTACTCCTTCAGTTAGATTAACTAGTACTCAAGTGTTATTGGATGTAATGGAGTCAATCTTGTCATTGATTGTCTCGTTCCAGAAAATAAGAAAGCTTTCTCTTATCGTAATACATTGCTACGGAACATAAGAAATCTCCATAAAGAATTTGACAAACTTCTTAGTTCTTTTTTTATATGAATACTTCACATTCTTTTTGAGTGAGAGAGCACAGTATGAAAAAACAAGAAACTAAAAAGAAAAGGGGGCGTGAATTTTTTTCATCTTTTCATTTAATAACTCATAATCAAATCTTGTTAAATAAATATTTGGGGTTTGCCTTGGTATCGTGTTCATACTGTCGTATTGAATGATCCCGGTCGATTGCTTTCTGTCCATATAATAATGCATACAGCTCTAGTTTGTCTGTTTACTAGCGGATGTCAGTAGCTCTTAGGACTCAGAAGTTCGGACCTTCATTTAAAATTCGAAACTATCAAGCTGGAGTACTGTAGGAAAACAATTTCCTGTTGAATTTTTTTTTATGTTAGCACTTTCAGCAATTCCAGTATGTGGATCAATCCAACAAAAAAACAATTACAACGTCCATGAGAAAGAAGGGGCCAAAAGACAGAAAGAGCTATGTCCCAAGCCTATTTAGAGAACTATTCTTACACAAAAACTAGTAGTTTAAGGGAATTCGTTACCATCATCATCATCATCATTATGATCCAAGATTTTCCCCATAAAAGGAGATTTTTTCCATCAAAATGAGGTCAACTATAAAGAACAAGCAATCTCCCAAGTTTGTATTCCTGACTGTCAACTTGATGTGGACTCTCTATATTGGTGCTAAATTCTTAGCTCATGCAACAAAGCAACATCCTCCAAAGCAACATCCTCCAGGTTTTCCTAAACTCTAAAGAGTCTAGAGGACGGGATAAGATAATTGCATTCGACTATGACCCATCGAGTCAAAGAGAGAAGGAATGACAAGCCCATTCTATGAAGTGAGTTATACTACTCATATTTGTTTATGTTGGTTTTGTGGCATTCAAACACCTCATTTTCTGCATGCAAGTCACTGGAAAGAAAACATTACTGTGTAGCATTTTAATTTCGTTATGATTTCTAGACTATATTGTGGAACATGGAGATGGAGATTAGTTTGTGGCTTATTTTTATCCTGGTATCCTTTCTCATAGTGCTAATCGAGGTCCATTTATGGATTTGGATTGCTATTTATTAAAATACAATGTTAGATATGTGGAGTATCGCTGTAGAGTCCATCTCGTCGTTGTTGGTTAAGGGGTGTGGAATTTCTAATGATCGTCGTGTCCTGCATGCTGGATCCTCTATTATTCACATTTCCTACTTGCTGAGTTGTCGGAAGCAAATAATACTACAGTCTTGATTTGTTTTTTTGAACTTGGATAGATATTGTAGAGTTAGGAACGTCATGGTGTATAATGGGCCGGGCGGTCCGAAAATCGACCCGGGCCGGACCTGGTCAACGGACCGGCCCGAACCGGCCCACCCTTCCCCCAGGTTTGGGCTGGGTCGGAGGATCCGACCCGCAAGCCAGGCCCAGGCCGACCCGCTTCCTGCGCCGTTCGGTCCGGGTCCAATTCGGGTTGGCCCGGTAAGCCCGGCCCGAACCGGTCTGGTTCAAGCCCGGTTCGGTTGAAAAATTAAATTTTGTTTTTGGAATATGACCATTGGGGGATATTTTTACCAAAATATCCTCGTTTTAGTGGTAGATTTATGACCGTTTAAGGGATATTTTGGCCATTTTGCTAAAAATGACAAAAATACCCATTATAACAACTATTTTTAAGGTATTTGGGGTTATTTGGCCCCAATTTTTTTTCTATAAATAGGCCATAATTTATGAAAAATAAAAAAAATAATTTTTTCTGGAATGTTGACAATAGGAAAAAATATTTCTTTTTATGGAATTATTTTACAAAAATATTTGTCACTGATAGTGAGGGAGCACCGGTTTTAGATCCAAAAGATCAAAAACCAATACCTAAGGCTGCGGAATGTAAGAAATGTAAAGCCGGTTTACAAATGGAAAAAAATGATGGCACAGACACTTTAAAAAGACACAACGAAAGTTGCTATGACAAAGACACTGCAGGCTAAACAAACACAACTAAGTTTCGATGGTCAAGGATCTTCTATAGGTAAGTTTACTTATTCTGATGCTCGTAACAAGACTGAGTTAGCAAAATATATTATTTGTGATGAACAACCCTTTATATTTGGTGAGAGTGATTTCTATTATGATTATGCAAGTAATACCCTTAATCCTTGTTATACTAAAGTTTCTAGATCTACTGCTAGAACAGAGATTTTGAAATTTTTTCAAAATGACAAGGCTGCTTCGAAAGAAAGTTTTAAGCATGTTAGTAAATTAGCTCTAACTTCTGATATATGGACTACTAAGCAAAATTATGCTTATATTTGTATCACGACACATTATATAGATTCAAGATGGATGTTGCAAAATGCATCATTTGTCTAAGGCATTTAGAATTTTCATATACCGGCGCTGTAATCGGTGGCGCTATAATGCAATTTGTGTGTGAATATGATATTCACAATAAAATATTTTTGATTCCTTTTGATAATGCTAGTAATAACACTTCTTCTATTAATGTTTTGAATATGTTAGAAGGTAGACTTTTTCATGTTAGATTGCTTGTCATATTATTAATTTGATTGTACAAGAATGTCTTGAATTCTTTCAACTAAATTTAGAAAATGTTAGATTATGTTTACAGAGTTTGAACACTTCTGCAAGTAGACAACAAGCTTTTAAAATTTTATATACACAATATGTGTTACTTTTAGGCGATTTGTTAATGATGCACCACATAGATGGAATTCTACTTATTTAATGTTGAAATCTTCCATGAAGTTTAAAGATGTTATTACACATTATTGTAATTCTAATCCTAGTTTTGATTATCAAGTAACTGAGAATGATTGGTTAATTGCTACTTCTGTTTTTGAATTTTTAGAATTATTTTACAATGCTACGTGTATTCTATCTGGAGTTTATTATCCAACTTCTCCTTTAGCTTTAACAGAAATTCTTAACATGTCTCATTTATTTTGTAAATATAGAAATGTTCTTGGTTTTGATTATGTTGCTTCCAAAATGGAAGCCAAATTTAAAATTTTTTGGGGGCAATATACCTCCTATATATTGTTTGGCTTCGATTTTTGATCCCAAGGTTAAATTAGATGGTGTATATATTTTATTAGACGAATTTGAAGAAAATATGAGAGTTGTGACGTAGGTAGCTTGAAAGTAGAAATTAAGGATGTTTTAGATAGTTTAATTGCTTTATATGAAGAAAGAGTTGTATCCATCCGTCCTGGTACAACCGTTCAAGTTAGTAGCTCTGGTTTTGTCTAAATGATCATATGCCAAAAGTGTACTGCAAAGGAAGAAACAAAAACAATCTTCTCAACCCACTCAAGAATTGTCCTTATATCTAAATTCTTATGAAGAAGATGAAGACGACTTTTCATCTTGTTTTTCAATTTTACAATGGTGGAAGAGACACGAAAAAATGTATCCTATACTTTCTGCTATAGCATGCAATATTCTAATGGTCCCGGTGTCCACGGTAGCATCGAAATCTTGTTTTAGTACAGGTTCAAGGATGCTAAGCAAGAAGAGTTGGTTGCTGCCAGATGGTTTGGAAGTTTGTGTCTGCATTCAAGATTGGACACGTGCTGAAAAAGAACTCAAGACCAAGAGATGAAAGTGCCGATATCACAGAGCTGGACTTTCAATCTCTCACTATGGATGAAGCTACTGTAGGAGGAGTTGAGCAATAAACTTCAACGAAAGACGCTTTTTTATTATTAAAAGACTTGTACATTTTTACAAGCTTTATGCAAATAAAATATCATTTACAAGTTTCTATTTTTTTGTTACTTAATGTTATAATACATTTATAATTTTATTGCTATTAATAAAAGAAATTCAGCTTTTTCTTACTTAATGTTGTTAGTTGGTTTACATTTAACTTCTTTATGTCTATATAAATAACTATATAAAGAAATTAAAGTTATATAAATATCTATTTAAATTTCAAGTTATAAATTTGTATTTAAATTTCAAAAAAAAATCTATATAAAGATTTATACTTAATGTTATATATATATATATATAAAGAAAATATAAAAAAATAATTATTTATATAAAGAAATTTTTTAAAAAAGATTTATATATTTTTTAAAAAGTTATTAATTTTTTTTTAAAAAAAATTTCAACTTATATATATTTAGATTTTAATTTATACTTAAAGTTATATAAATATCGATATAAAGAAATCAAATAAAATTTTCTTAATGTTTATATAAATTTTTACATAAATTATACAAAAAAAATTTACTAACAAAAAAGTTATAAATTTTGAAATTATACAAAAATAACTTAGTAACAAAAAAACCTATAAATTTTAACTTGAATTTATTAACTTATCATTTATATCATATAACTTATATATAAAAAATATATAAATAAACATTAAAAAAACAATTAAATCGGGCCTGGCCGGCCCGACCGTTAATCGGTCCGGACCCAGACCGGTCGACCCGGGCCACCAGCCACCGGGTCATGGGCCCGGGCTGGATCGGCCTTCAGCGCCTACGGGCTGGGACGGCCTGGACCGGTCAACGCCTGGATTTGAATCCGGATCGGCCAGACCTCGGTCAAAACCGATCAAACCAAACCTCGGTCCGGCCCGGCCTGATCTATTACACACCTTGATAGGAACGTGACTAGTGTTTACGTTGATGGCCATCTCCCCTATGGGATGAGTAAATGTCATATCCTTGTATCCTCTCACAGCCAGTTTTTTAAATTGTTGAGTGGGTTGTTATTGGCATGCTCCTACGTTGGTATCTTTGTGGAGTTGAGCTATGTATCCCCATCTTTATCATTGTTGGTTTAGGGGTGTGGCACAGAGATACATCCACGAAATTTCATGTTTTACAAGCCATTGGGAGGAAAGTAATATTATGGGCTCAATAACCTTTTTTTATCTCGACTACAATATGAGTTAGGAATGTGGAAACATGATATTAATTTGTGGGCTATTGAGCTGAGCTGTACTGCCCCATCTTTCTTATTGTTAGTAATTGCACATACAGACTCCTCATTTCCTGCTTAAGTAATTGGAAGGAAAGTTGAAATATGTATGCTAGTCGTAGCATCTTAATCTTATATTTAGCATCTACAATTAGGAATTTTGTAGTCAGTAATATTAATCTATTTTCTAGATAATCAAACTGAACAATTTCAAGATGGATTATCGTTATTGAAATGCTAATAGAACATGAGTAGCTTTTTAGCCGAGGCCGGTATTTTTATGGAGTTGAACTATGACTTGTTTTAGGGTTTGGCGGCCAGCGGAAGCACCTGAATTTTGTTCTTGTCTACTCTTTTGAAGTAAACACATAAGAGCTGTTTAACTTTAAGTGCATTGTGCACCAAACTTAATTTTTATTGTCAATATGCTGGCCGAAGTTTAATTAAGTAGGTGAATATACTAACTTCGTAACTCGGTATTGGACCTCTTCTTTCAATGTTTTCATGATGAACCTAATAGCAACCATATGAAGACAAACACAGTGAAGGAAAAATGATTTTAATTTTTGAAAGGCTTATGTAGTAGTAGTAGCTCGTTTCACACACCAAAATCAGTGTGGTTATAATTGGGGTTGAAATACTTGTAGGAAGGACACAAGCCTGACAAGATCATTAGCCCAAATCTCAATGTGGGGGGCATTCTTATGCGTAATGCAAGCAATGGGAACACTGGGATCCTGATAAATGGTCGTGAGATCACGAAAGTTGAGATGCAGATGCTTAAGGTATATGTCTGAAATATATAGACTTCCGTTGAGATATGTGATTATGCAATTATCTTAAATCTGCCTGTATTTGCAGTGGGCACGGGTTCAATGTGCAGGAAACCCTCACTTTTGGGTAAATGCTGATGGAACATACCAGGAGGAGGGTCAGAAGAACATAAAGGGGCAGATTTGGAGCAGAGTGGGCCCATTGTTTCTTCTAACTTATTCTTTCAATGGTGAACATCACACCTTAGATTAACTCCTGTTTACTTTCTTGGGCAGGCTACAACAAAGCTGCTTTGTTCTTTTCTATCACTGCCAGTTCCTTCCAAGGGTGCAAATCCATCTGGTGAAGAAGTGAATAGCGTGCTCAATAGACACATGCCCGACTACCTTGAGCAACGAACACTTCAGAAGCTTCTTTTGACTGGGTTTCATGGATCGGGAACAAGTACCATATTTAAACAGGTATGTAATGACGGAAGATAAAGCAACATTTATTTCTTTTTGCTGAAAGTTGATATATTTGCTTCTTTAGGTTAGAAGCTGCATCTATGGATTCTTCTATTGATACTTTTGGCAGCTTCTTCCGAGGCATATATATTCTTGCTGATTTAAGTGATCTTTTGTGCTGGCCATATGGATTCTAAACTTTTTTTTTCTATTGATATGGTTATGCATTTAGGCAATTAGTAATACTCAAGCAGAAGTTACCAGTTACCACAAGATCACAAACCTGATAGTTTGTGAAATAATAATTAATATGTTGATCTCATCTACTTCGAGCTCATAGACAGTGCTTTATTATAGAAAAATAGAAAAAGAAAATCATAATGTATCTTATTGCAAACTGAAAGTTGTTTCAACTCAAAATATTGAGTTTCCAGCTCAGTGCAGGGATTTAACACTATTGGTTCATCATATCATGTGTATTGCTTCATGTAACACAAGGTTTATATTTGGTATCCTTGTGATCTTTATGGTATGGTCTAGCTTTATTATTCTGTTGGCCCATTATAAGTTTTACCATAAAGGTTACTGACCACCATTAGAGCCTCAAGGGACCTGTCTCCAAAGAGAGGAAGTGCTTTGTAATTTCGAAACATTTATCACTAATTTATGTTGCCGAGAATTTCAAACGATCTGAATAGTGGATAGCGGCCACATAGTGGTGCAGTGGTGCCCTGCCGGATAGAGAGTATATGGCGATATTAAGATGTAGTGGAGTAGGGTCATAGTTGAGCTCAAATTTGGTGCATATGATATAATAAAAGAAATCTAAAAACATATTGCAAATTTGTAAAAAAATAAAACTCTAAGATGTTGTATCATGACTTAAAAGATGGCACTAAGTACAACAAAATTAGAAATGATGCAATGGCTAAAACGTCATACCGTTTGATATCTTCTTCCATATTGCTTCTGGTTGACTTACGTGCTTCCTCCATTTTATTATTAGTATTATTTTCTTGGCTCAGAAATCACTATAGGAGTTGCTACTAGAACCCACACACGTCTAGCTTAGATTGTTTTAAGGATTTCCTAATAATGTTAGATAGGATCGACGAATGCAAAATTTTAAATAGACCTATCTATACAATCAAATTATCGAAGTCATAAGATTAGACATAAGAAACATAATATAAAGAATGGCGACACTATAATCTACATAATATTAATAATAGACTGCCAATCAAATATATGGAAGTATTATATATATCAGCTGCTATTCTGCTGTAGCGGCCGCAATATGGGCTGCTATGCTGTTGCAGTGGGCTTCTACAGTAATGCTATTCCTGTAGTTATTAAAATTGCGTCTAGCGCTCACCCCTTAGTGGAGAAGCCCCAGGCAAAGGGAGTTTGCACTTACCCTTCAGCAAAGCACATTCCTTAATTTTTTCTGCGGACAAGTGCGACCTTATATACTGACCCAATAGCGTCATCGGCTCTTCTGATCTAGGTTGAAGCTTCACCGAAATTATGTTTTGGTGGGAACAAGTGCAACCTAGAAAAGATCAACACATAGCAACGAGGTTGATGCCCTATGTTTTCTTCTTATTATACATGTACCTTGCTTTGCTAAGGCACACGACTCATTTTTGTACTTTATGCCTGGGCCATGAAGGATGTTTGCACCTTAGTGTGCTTTTCGCTTATGACAACTATGGCTATTATTCCTTACAGAGTCTGTTCCTCCCCAATTTGAGCTTATAGCTATAGTGTGTCAGCTAATGGGGAGCTGTTCTAGTGTTTATAGTGGCCTCTATATGGAAGTGGAAGGTTTAGTAGCACTCAAATGGTGCTTCAACCTGAATCTCATTTCCACATTGTCAGACTTTGTAAGCTATATGCTCTGGCTACTCTTCTTTATTATATTTCAATATATGAGTTAAAGAGTCCCTCCTGCAATGTTCCTAGTTTTATAGTTATTGTTCATATCTTAACGTGTCAATGTTCTGAGTAGAAATTGTCACCCTTAAGCTCAATTAAACACTACGGAATAATATTTAGTGCTTCTAGTATGAGAGAGGTCATAAAATCATTGTCATGTAAGACATTCTCAACATTATTGAAGGAAGACATCAGAGTTCCTTTACGTAGCAAGGATAATGGCATATAGTTACATATGACATACATTTGACAAAGATTGTTGTAGAGAACAAGTCCTTTTTGTTGTTTGTAGCTTGTTCAAGTGTGCAGAAGTACCTCTTCCGGGTTCTGAGAATTCTTCTACTTGCTACTGATGATTCTTCATTAGTTCCTTACTTTAAAGAATAGTTGGTTAGCTACCCCGACTTTTCATAATTTTAGTGCAAATGCTCACAAACATCTGTGCGAAGATTTATGGAAGACATTACATTACTAGGTAAAGTTAAATCTTGTTATATATGATACCACAATGATATTTATAGCATGACCTTGATTTGGGGGTTGGAGAAGCAACAGGTATCAGTATCAATCAATTTTCTGAACCTTTACTTGAGGGTTGGAGAAGCAATAAGTCTATTGTATTGGTGTTGGCAACCCACACAATGGAGTAACATACTCAAAAAGAGAATAACCCTATAATAGAAGAAAGATTTGACAATGACTATGGTTAAAACCTTTTAATTTCCCTCTTAAATAACTGCAAGTGAATGCTTGAGGTGTAATCATTTTTTAAGCACAATAAATGGTTGTATTTTAAAGTGTCCGATATATACCAAAAAATTACTAGACATGACACCCCCGCACACCAAGCTACACATGGACACACCAAAACCGATGTGTACTTTATGTCAAGCATCTCGTCATCTTGCATCCATATTTGTGAACATGACTTTTATTATTAGTATTGGTCTTACCAATTGATCTAGAAGTATAATGGAAAATTTCCTTTAATGATATATGACAAAAATGAAGAATAATTTTAAAGACGGTTATGTTTGTAATTGTCCATCTACTTCACTTGAATACATCCTAATGTCGTTTAGTAATATTGGTTAGTTTTCTGTAGAGTACCAATCCTTGATGGTGCATAACAGGTAGTAGGAGCTTTTGTAGATATTCTATACAGTTCCAAACTCTTTCCATCTTTTTTCATTCATGCTGAGAACCATTTATATAACAATAGTATATTGATCCTAAGGATGGCGAATTCTAGTCCGGTGTCAAAAATATTATTGTATGACCATTCAAGAGAAGTAAAGCTAAGAAGAGGGGGCATTCAAGGTGATGTTTTCTATTGAAATTAGAAAACTTGTTTAACCTAGAAAGATTACAAAGAAACGCTCAAGGAGAGTTACAATGAAATTCTCAACAAGTCGATTCTGGAAAAGTGTGATGGTGGAAGTCTGGTCAGCACGCGACCAATTTGTTCCGTTGATTACCAGGGTGCCAACCAGGGAGTGACTACTTCCCTGCGCATGACACCCTCCTTTAGCCAGACTACTATCAAATATATATCAATAGAAAGAGAAACATTACGAGGGAAGGGTAGAAGTAAAGAGAGGAAGAAGAGGGGAAGGGGGAAAGTGTCACGTCCGATCTCCCGCAGGATTGGCCGTCCCCGCTAGGTGCAAATCACCGCGCCAGCGCTCTCGCAGGACGATCGTTCCTATCAGAACTTGATGCCGCGCGAGCACAAGCTGTGCCCGCGCAAGGCCATGATCCGAACAGACGGAGAAATAGCTAAGCCACAGAGTCGCACATATAGTCTCCAATGCAGCAAAAATTTGAACGACACGAGTAAACGGCCGTTTCGATAACTAGTTCGCCAAGTCGATATAGCGGAAGTAGAATAAACACAAGTATGATACGTAAACAAGCTTTTTATTGATAATGAATATGGTTACAAGCGACGCTAGGCCGAGATTACAAGTCGTTCAAGCGCTCTCTCTCTCAAAACAATAAAGGTGTGCCAAGCGGCTTACAACTTGGGATGATACATAGACGATGTTCCAACATTATGTCTTGTATATGTGCTTCAGCTCCGGACGCAACACTCCAAGGCTTAAGAGCGAACTCCACGTCTTAGCGCGCACGAGGGGATACTCCGCACGGAACGAGGTTCTCCCGCACCCTGCAAGCAATCTGGTGGGTTATCAGTACATGAATGCATTGGTGGCGAGGCTTCTTGCCCGCTCGACAAATCCAAATACGATATATTAGTTCCGTGCACCATCTATTAAGTTATCTTTCTAATCTTGCCTTAGGACCAGTTTCATGGCAATGATGTAAAACCTAACTCGTGTGGCAGTGCGCCGTGCGATATAAGAGAAACATGGCGAAACTTACTATTCTTTCTTCCTTGTCCAAATAATACAACCAAGTTAACCAAGCACGAATATGTATAAGGAAACTAATAATCACATAAGCAAACCCAAGTATTACTAGCGTGTTTCTGACTCAGGTGAACGATATATACAAATTTGTGATACTCATATTATTTTGCGACTCAGGTTGTTCAAATACATTATACTCGACCATTTAGAATTCTCAGATTATTCAAGTGTGTTTCAGAGGTTCAGATTTCTTGGTTCAATTAACGATCTGCACGCATAGTGTGGTGTCCTGTTTTCCCTATTCGGGGAGCGCGGCTAAGAAATACAAGACGATATCGTTCGATCGGGATAGATTGAAACAAGAACTCAACCTCGTTATGGATTTGTCTCTTCGGAATCGATTCCCATATTCAGTGGACCGTGCCCCCGGGATCGACTTAGCAGCAGAGTCAGGAGGGACCTCTCCGCTGCATCTTTTGTTGCCTAGTTTTCGCTGTCGCTTGTTGCTTTCGTGCCTTGAGTTGGTTTTCGGATTTGCTTGAGTTTTCTTGAACGGTTTCGATGAATTTTATTGTTTTCGTTCGTTGAACTGCACTTCAATTCCGATAATGGAAAGAGTGGAAGAGGTATTGATCAGCTGTTCGTGGCAATGCAGGTGAACCCGCAGTAGGCAACGCTCGAACGGACTCCTGAAGCACCTCTTTCCTTCTTCCTTCCAACAAACTAGTGAGTGGCTTATATTCGATTCAGTTGGCCCTTCTTCCAGTCTCCACACCTAAAAATCTTGTATTCTTGTGTGTTCCGATCAAACGATACCAAGTAATAATAAAAGATATTAAGATAAAAAGGGAATAGACTTGGATAATTATGCTTGTCAATCAAACTTGTGAACGGTTACTCATTTACATGCTTGTTCGTTTGGAATGTTCATCATATGCATAAATACAAGTTATAATGTATACTCTTCTTTAAATTGTGCTATGTATAGAACTTATCCTGAATACAATAAACTGAACAGGAAGACTATGCAAAAGTAGATTTGTCCTGTTATTGCCCTGCGCCTGATATTGTCCTGATTTGCCTCAAATGCTAACTTAGTGTACTACGTTGATCACGGACAACTTGTGCACAAGGTCTTAGTTCCTGCGGACGGTCGCTGTGGCACTGGCACCGATCCAGACGGAACTCCTGATAGTCTCCTGCATCGGACGGAATGGCCTGCGATGCCCTGATCCTTGCATTGCAAGTCATTCCACCCCAGACTAGAACCGTCCCTTATGGCATCAAGCCAGTGATCCCCTCGTATATTTAAACCTGTTGCAAGCTAACTTGTGTCTTCTTGGCAGGGAAGGACGGTAAGTATTGTGCAGGTAGTTCAGACGGGCAGGTAAATGTCACCGAACGGTGGCAAAGTATTTCATTGATTTCTATGTCTATTGCTTGATGTAAAATGAACTAAGGCAAGATAGAAAGACTACAAAATTATGCATGTTTCATATAAACAACGTGTTGATTGGTATAGTTGGGTTAGCTTGCCTTCACCAGTACGTTTCGATGTACCGACCCTCGTTGAAACAGGTTCCCCGCACTAAGGAGAATCAAGCGAGGAGCAGAAGTCAATCCCCCAATCCAGTACAGCTGTAGGCACGCCTTGATTCGTGCCACCTTTTGAAGTATTTTGAAGACAGAAGCTAGAACCCAAGCCATAATGCAGCTTCGTGGAAAGGCTATCATTCCACCAGGAGGTCTTACATTTTGAAGTTTAGTAGGGATGTAATGTACAGGACTGCTATCTTATTTTGTGTCAACACTTTTGTAAGCCCGAGAGGCAACCTTATGACTTAGTTCAAGAGTTTGTAATAGATGTGCATATTATCAATAAAAGAGAACTTTTTCATGTTTCAAATATGTGTTTCAATTTATCTGCGTACTCTGAATATGTGCTCGCTATGCGAAAATAAAATACTTAGCCTTGTGAGGTGCGCAACCTAGACCCGCACGGCGGTCACGCCTGAGGGACGACTATCGATTCCACGGGATCGAGGCGTGACATGTTGGTATCAGAGCACAGCTTCAAAGTTCCTTTGACTCTTGTATGGAAAAAAGTTTCTTTAGCGATAAATCCCTGTGCGAACTCTTGAACTCGTTAGGCCAAAATGAGATACGTTCATGCAATAAGTCCATAATACATTATGATCCTGATGTAAATTACCTTCTTTTGAAGGAATGGCTCAAGCGCAATCCTCAGCGCTAGCACCGGGCGAGACGCAAACCCAGGAGAGCAGTTTCGGCACTTCAGGAAGCTCTCGGAGCCAACGGGACGTGTCTCGAGCCGTATCCCATGTTGATCCGCTTGAGCGGATAATGCAAATGTTGGAAGCACAACGACAAAGAGATGATGCTCGCCATGCGAAAATAAAATACTTAGCCTTGTGAGGTGCGCAACCTAGACCCGCACGGCGGTCACGCCTGAGGGACGACTATCGATTCCACGGGATCGAGGCGTGACATGTTGGTATCAGAGCACAGCTTCAAAGTTCCTTTGACTCTTGTATGGAAAAAAGTTTCTTTAGCGATAAATCCCTGTGCGAACTCTTGAACTCGTTAGGCCAAAATGAGATACGTTCATGCAATAAGTCCATAATACATTATGATCATGATGTAAATTACCTTCTTTTGAAGGAATGGCTCAAGCGCAATCCTCAGCGCTAGCACCGGGCGAGACGCAAACCCAGGAGAGCAGTTTCGGCACTTCAGGAAGCTCTCGGAGCCAACGGGACGTGTCTCGAGCCGTATCCCATGTTGATCCGCTTGAGCGGATAATGCAAATGTTGGAAGCACAACGACAAAGAGATGATGCTCGCCAAGCCAAGTTCGAAAGCAATATAGAGGCATGGTTCTCAGTCCAACAAAAGCAGGTAGATACCCTGCAGCAAATCGTGCAGACTTTGGCCTCCAACCAGTCCGCAGCAACAACAGCGACACCGGTGGAGCAACCCGCGCTTGAAGTCGAGACACCGCTAACACCAAGGACGAGGGAAGTGACTGCCTTCGACTTTGGCGACTTCAAGAAAGTCTGCAACACAACGTTTAAGGGGACTGAGGATCCGATAGTGGCTCTAGATTGGCTCGCCGAACTTGAGGATCATTTCTCTCCTAGAAGTACTTGAAGAAAAGCGTGTCGCATGTGCTCCTAGAAGTACCTGAAGAAAAGCGCGTCGCATGTGCTCAACTGCAGCTTCGCCTCAATGCACACGATTTATGGGACGTGCATCGACGATCTCTTCCAGTTGAGAATGGAGGGGAGGCGATTGCATGGGCCACTTTCCGTGGCGCGTTTGAGGAGGAGTTTATACCCCCGCCTGTACGTCGTCAGAAGAAAAATGAGTTTGTGCAACTGCGGCAGGGCAGCAAGACAGTCAAACAGTATTCTGCTGAGTTCAACAAGCTTGCTAAGTTTGCCAGTTCCTATCTACCCGATGCAGCGAGTCGTGCCAGACGATTCGAAGGAGGTCTACGTCCTGCCATCCACGCACATGTAGTCGTTCCACAATACCAGACAATGCGTGAAGTTTTGAATCATGCCCTCTCCCTCGAACCGCAGTATCCTCACGTTGCTGCCGGCGCTATGCAAACCTCCAATCACAAACACCATAGCAACGATAGAGGAAACACCGCTGTAAAGCGTCCAAATAACGGCGGTTTGCAAAAAGGGAACCAAGGAAAAGGGCTACGTTGTCATTACTGCAACAAATGGGGGGCACACCGAAAAAGACTGTCGCAAAAAGCTCGGGCTATGCTTGGTGTGTGGCGATCCGAACCATACGATAGAAGACTGTCCGCGCCGATCTGCTCACCTCCCTCAACATCCAAATCAGATTGTTGCAACCAAGGCAAATCGAGCTGCGCCTCAGCAAGGGCGTAATCAAGCTCAAGGCCGGGTCTATACAATGACACGGGAAGAAGCTCTGGCTTCAGATACCGTCGTGTCAGGTACTGCTTTTCAATAACATACCTGCTCGCGTACTATTTGATTCTGGTGCAACGCATAGTTTTATTTCCACAAATTTTGCCGTGGAGAACAACATAGAAATGACTCCGTTGTATCTAGACTTAAGTGTTAGCATCCCCTCCGGTACGAAAATACCTGTCCGTTCAGTATGCCAAGGTGGTTACATCTGTATTGGAGGAAGGAAGCTATCGCTTGATGTTTTAGTTCTAGATGTTCGGGACTATGATATCATTTTGGGAATGGATTGGTTCGGCGCGTGCTCGGCAACTATTGAATGTGCAGAAAAGCGAGTCGTCTTCCGCCTGTCTAGAGAAGCCGAATTCTGCTACACTAGTAGTCCAGCAACTGATGCGACCAGGGCCTGCATGGTGATTTCTGCAACATTTGCTCGGCGAATGCTACACTCAGGCTGCGAGGGATTCCTAGCGTCGGTTCGGGACACACGGCAGGACTACGCAAACGTTGAGTCTTCTTCCGTTGAGGCGGAGTTTCCCGATGTGTTTCCGAGCGAACTACTCGGATGCCACCAAATCGAGAGATTGAATTCACCATAGACACCTTCCCGAATACACAACCGATCTCTAAACCCCCGTACAGAATGGCCCCTGCTGAACTAAAAGAATTAAAGTGCCAACTACAAGAGTTACTGGATCGTGGGTTCATCCGTCCGAGCGTGTCTCCTTGGGGCGCGTCTGTGCTTTTCGTGAAGAAAAATGATGGGACGCTACGCCTCTGTATTGATTATCGGGAACTGAACAAAGTTACTATCAGAAACAAGTATCCTCTGCCTCGGATAGATGACTTGTTTGATCAGCTGCAGGGGGCAACGGTGTTTTCGAAAGTTGATCTTCGCTCGGGCTACCACCGGCTGAAGATTAAGCCAGAAGACATGCCAAAGGCTGCCTTCCGAACCCGATACGGGCATTATGAGTTTTCGGTGATGCCGTTTGGACTGATTAATGCACCTGCTGTATTCATGGACTTGATGAATCGAGTGTTCCGGCCATTCATCGATAAATTCGTGGTGGTTTTTATCGATGACATCTTGGTGTATTCGAAGAACAGGGATGAACACGCAGGACACCTGCGGATGGTGCTTCAAACCCTTCGAGACAACAAGTTGTATGCCAAGCAAAGTAAATGTGAATTTTGGCTGGACAGCATATTCTTTTTAGGGCACATTATCTCTGCGCAAGGCATTTCAGTAGACCCACGGAAGGTAGAAGCCATTATGCAGTGGAAACGACCTGAATCAGCTAGCGATATTAGAAGTTTTCTTGGACTGGCAGGCTACTACCGCAGATTTATACAAGACTTTGCTAAAATTGCTTCGCCCCTGACTCAGCTCACTCGGAAGGGAGTAAAGTTTACTTGGACGGACGACTGTGAAGCTTCTGCTCCAATCCTCATTCTGCCAGACGGACCTGATGATTTCAAAATATACAGTGATGCGTCAGGTAAAGGATTGGGATGTGTATTAATGCAACGAGACAAGGTGATAGCCTTCGCGTCGAGGCAGCTGAAGCCTCACGAGAAGAATTATCCAACCCATGACTTAGAACTGGCGGCGGTAGTCTTCGTGCTGAAACTGTGGCGCCACTACCTTTATGGTGTACCGTGTGAGATCTACACGGACCATAATAGCTTGAAATATCTGTACACACAAAAGGATTTGAATCTTCGACAGCGGCGTTGGCTTGAACTTCTTAGCGACTTTGACTTAATGATCAGATACACTCCTGGCAAGGGAAACGTCGTAGCTGATGCACTGAGTCGAGTGTTCGTTGGGAGTTTGGCTATTGATGACAGGCTGCGCCGAGATCTTGAATCCTTGGGCATTACACTACTAATCAGATACAAAAAGGGGGCGCAAGTAGCACAACTGTGCCTCGAGTCCGACTTGTTACAAAAGATCAAAGCCGTTCAGAAGGATGACCTGTTCCTGCAAAAGATACATGCTCTTATCTCAGCAGGAAAGACATCCGACTTTGCGGTAGGCACAGACGGAATGATCCGGGTGAAGGGAAGACTGTGCGTTCCAGACGATGCGGCCCTCAGAAAGGAGATACTCACTAAAGCACATTATGCTAGTTATACTTCTCATCCAGGTAGTACTAAGATGTATCGGGATCTCCGTACGACGTTCTGGTGGCACGGTATGAAACGAGATGTGGCGCTGTTCGTGTCGCACTGCATGGCTTGTCAGAGAGTAAAGGCCGAACACCAGAAACCGGGCGGAGAGCTTCAGAACCTCGCTATTCCGGAGTGGAAATGGGAACATATAACAATTGATTTCATTGTTGGCTTGCCAAGGACGCAACGGGAAAATGATGCTGTTTGGGTTATTGTCGATCGCCTCACCAAGTCTGCTCACTTTCTGCCTATCAAGTCTACTTGGAGCGCCGATCGCTTGGCTCAAATCTACCTCAACGAAATCGTTCGGCTCCACGGCGTGCTCGTATCCATAGTCTCCGATCGAGATGGTCAATTCATATCGCGTTTCTGGGAAAGCCTGCAGTCAGCAATGGGGACGAAATTGAAGTTCAGCTCCGCCTACCATCCATAGACCGACGGCCAAACGGAACGTGTCAACCAGATCCTCGAAGACATGCTACGACTCTGCGCTTTGGACTTGAAGACTAGTTGGGACCTGCATCTGCCGTTAGCTGAATTTGCTTACAACAACAGTTTCCAATCCAGCATTCAGATGGCGTCGTATGAGGCGTTGTATGGGCGAAAGTGTAGATCTCCGATCTGTTGGGATGAAGTTGGTGAACGGCAGATTCTTGGCCCTGAGCTTGTGGAACAGACTGTCCAAAAAATTCGCTTGATTCGGGAAAGACTAAAGATAGCTCAAAGCCGCCAAAAGAGCTACGCTGATACGCACCGACGTCCACTTGAGTTTTTAGCAGGCGACCGGGTATTTCTTAAAGTCTCGCCCATGCGAGGAGTCACCAGATTCGGAGCAAATGGGAAGCTAAGTCCGAGATTTGTCGGTCCGTTCGAAATACTAAAGCGAGTTGCCTCAGTTGCATACCAGATTGCCCTACCGCCATCCCTATCCGAAGTACACGATATTTTCCATCTTTCCTAACTTAGGAAGTATGTGTACGATCCGAGCCACGTAGTAGATCTGGATCAGCTGGACCTTCAGGCGACTTGACGTATGTAGAACAACCTGTGCAAATTTTGGATAGGAAAGAAAAGCTGCTCCAAAGTCGCTCGGTTCCTCTCGTGCGCGTGCTTTGGCGAAATCACTCTGTTGAAGAATCCACTTGGGAACTTGAATCTGAGATGAGGAAAAGGTTCCTCTCCTTATTACCTAGTGGTAGGTTCTATTCCTAAGTTTCGGGACGAAACTTCCAATTAGTTGAGTAGGATGTGGTGTCCCGTTCCCCCTATTCAGTGAGCGCGGCAAAGAAATACAAGACGGTATCGTTCGATCGGGATAGATTGAAACAAGAACTCATCCTCGTTATGGATTTGTCTTTTCGGAATCGATTCCCATATTCAGTGGACCGTGCCCCCGGGATCGACTTAGCGGCAGAGTCAGGAGGGACCTCTCCGCTGTATCTTTTGTTGCCTAGTTTTTGCTGTCGCTTGTTGCTTTCGTGCCTTGAGTTGGTTTTCGGATTTGCTTGAGTTTTCTTGAACGGTTTCGATGGATTTCATTGTTTTCGTTCGTTGAACTGCACTTCAATTCCGATAATGGAAAGAGTGGAAGAGGTATTTATCAGCTGTTCGTCACAATGCAGGTGAACCCGCAGTAGGCAACGCTTGAACGGACTCCTGAAGCACCTCTTTCCTTCTTCCTTCCAACAAACTAGTTAGTGGCTTATATTCGATTCAGTTGGCCCTTCTTCCAGTCTTCACACCTAAAAATCTTGTATTCTTGTGTGTTCCGATCAAACGATACCAAGTAATAATAAAAGATATCAAGTTAGAATGTATACTCTTTAAATTGTGCTATGTATAGAACTCATCCTGAATGCAAAAAACTGAACAGGAAGACTATGCAAAAGTAGATCTTGCCCTGTTTTTGCCCTGCGCCTGATATTGTCCTGATTTGCCTCAAATGCTAACTTAGTGTACTACGTTGATCACGGACAACTTGTGCACAAGGTCTTAGTTCCTGCGGACGGTCGCTGGGGCACTGACACCGATCCGATCCGGACGTAACTCCTGATAGTCTCCTGCATCGGACGGAATGGCCTGCGATGCCCTGATCCTTGCGTTGCAAGTCATTCCGTCCCAGACTAGAACCGTCCCTTATGGCATCAAGCCAGTGATCCCCTCGTATATTTAAACCTGTTGCAAGCTAACTTGTGTCTTCTTGGCAGGGAAGGACAGGGTAAGTATTGTGCAGGTAGTTCAGACGGGCAGATAAATGTCACCAACGGTGTCAAAGTATTTCATTGATTTCTATGTCTATTGCTTGATGTAAAATGAACTAAGACAAGATAGAAAGACCACAAAATTATGCATGCTTCATATAAACAACGTGTTGATTGGTATAGTTGGGTTAGCTTGCCTTCACCAGTACGTTTCGATGTATCGACCCTCGTTGAAATATGTTCCCCGCACTAAGGAGAATCAAGCGAGGAGCAGAAGTCAATCCCCCAATCCAGTCCAGCTGTAGGCACGCCTTGATTCGTGCCACCTTTTGAAGTATTTTGAAGACTGAAGCTAGAACCCAAGCAAGAATGCAGCTTCGTGGAAAGACTATCATTCCACCAGGAGGTCTTACATTTTGAAGTTTAGTAGGGATGTAATGTACAGGACTGCTATCTTATTTTGTGTCAACACTTTTGTAAGCCCGAGAGGCAACCTTATGACTCAGTTCAAGAGTTTGTAATAGATGTGCATATTATCAATAAAAGAACTTTTTCATGTTTCAAATATGTGTTTCAATTTATCTGCGTACTCTGAATATGTGCTCGCTATGCGAAAATAAAATACTTAGTCTTGTGCGGTGCGCAACCTAGGCCCGCACGACGGTCACGCCCGGGGGACGACTATCGATTCCACGGGATCGGGGCGTGACACATAGTGTGCCGTGCATCCGTTACTTGCCTCAAGTCCATACGAGGCCATACATGGGTTGCCACATGATTCTATTAATGATACTTGATGATACTTTAATGAGACTTCAATAATACTTTTTAACGATACATTCACATTACTTGACGAGCCATCATGGAATATAGTCCGGGCGGACGACGGTCGTTGCAACGCAGGTAGCGAGCCCCGCTACTAGGTCCCGTCTCCCCCATGCTAATGTTGCTAGCTGACTATGGGACATTTCTGTCCGGATTGGATCGGCCTCGGTGCCCCGACGTACCGTCCGCAGGACCATAAACCTGTGCACATGTAGTCCATGACCATTGACGATCAACACTAAGATTTTATTATATGCAACATTTTAGGACCTTGAATGAACATAACTACTTGACATAGTGTGAATGCATTTTACTCGTTCAGAGATCTCATGATCGGGGCATCCGTTACTTGCCTCAAGTCCATACGAGGCCATACATGGGTTGCCACATGATTCTATTAATGATACTTGATGATACTTTAATGAGACTTCAATAATACTTTTTAACGATACATTCACATTACTTGACGAGCCATCATGGAATATAGTCCGGGCGGACGACGGTCGTTGCAACGCAGGTAGCGAGCCCCGCTACTAGGCCCCGTCTCCCCCATGCTAATGTTGCTAGCTGACTATGGGACATTTCTGTCCGGATTGGATCGGCCTCGGTGCCCCGACGTACCGTCCGCAGGACCATAAACCTGTGCACATGTAGTCCATGACCATTGACGATCAACACTAAGATTTTATTATATGCAACATTTTAGGACCTTGAATGAACATAACTACTTGACATAGTGTGAATGCATTTTACTCGTTCAGAGATCTCATGATCGGGTGTGTTCCATTCAATGCACAACTTATGCTGATGTTTTACTACTTATTGCAACTCCCGTTTTGGGAGTTGCCTTGGAACGACTATTTTGATAGTCTTCCTGCCACAGGTAAGTGAACCATGATCTGTGTTGTGCTTCTATATCGAGGCAATATCTATGTGACGAGCATTTCAAGACATATGAAGCAATATACTTGAAGGAACATATAAGGAACAAAAGTAACGCTACGAGGGTGAGGTTATAAGAACTGTAAAGCGAGCATACTACTCTGATCAACCGATCTACTTCCATGTTCTATGCAAAGAGACGTCATATGGGATTTTTCCCTTAGCTAGGTGTGTTATATTCTTTATTAGCATGCAATGGATGATTCGTTTAGCGACTAGCATGTATCGACCATATTTTTAAGTGTGCAGGCTAAGCAAAGACAAGTTAATCGTAGCCATCCACCTTAGCGATGATTCGCCTCGGTCGAGCGATACTCTGAGCGCGCATTTGAAAATCTTAGTCTGAACTCCTGAAGGGCCAAGTCTGAAATCCTTTGCCTCAAGCAAGTCTTCTCGCTGAGCAAAGCGGGTCGGGTTGTCGCACTTGTGCCGTTTGAATCAGCTCTCTTGAGCGGAACGGGTCGTTACATTATACACTACTCAGAATAAGTCTCGTCCTCGAGACTTCCTGAGCGCAAATCGTTCTATCGCATCTATCGAATCTATCTCAAGCATATCAATCCATATCATTAGATCCGTTTGAACACAACTTTCTACTCGTTCCTTATTCCGTGTCGCGTGTATGTTGGGTCTGTCTCATTGAATGGCTCTATCATTCAATCCAAGCTCTGACTCGGTCTTTATTGTGCCTTAGCGCGAAACATATATCGCTTAACGCGGGGTATGTTATAATCCATCTCAAATGATGATCTAGGGCTGAGGCAAACTTATTCAATTCGTTATACTCGTCCATGCGAATTTAACATATTCACTTGCACTAGCATTCGAGATCAGCATATCGCGAGTTTGGATCGTGCACATATTCAAGGCGTCCCTCAAACATATGCATTCAACCAAACTTAGCGATAGTGAATTCGGACAAGCTACTCGCAAAAATCTCAAGGGTTCTCGTCTTACAAATCACAATGATACCTCCAACGGGTTAATCAAAATTCAAGTCATTTCCAATCCCACTCAAACCAAGTATTGCACTGCCGTTAAGCACGATCTATCCGATCAACCGACTAGCATCCAAGTCTTATTATTTATTCTGTTCATGTTAAACACATTGTACACTTATCGACCCAAGTCTAACTCTAAGTCTCGCTGTCCCAGTTCTATGGCTTGCTCAAGCAATACTCTAAAGTCGGTCACACAAGTTCTTTCACTAGGCATAGGGTCGCCTGCCCAACCGCTAGGTTGGCTCACAAGGTCATATGTACATTTCAAGTTCACGATTCTCATTGTGCAAATTCGTTGTACGATATTCGTCCCAATTTCTAAGGACAAACCATTGTTCTTTCGTACGGGGCATTCTATCCAAGCTCCTTTCACTCAAATTTCTAAACATCGAGCACAGATCATTCTATCCACATAACACGTTCGTTTGCACATGATCCGTGTTCATTTAGCAAAACCGTTCCTAAGATATGTTCGTTCGATCAAATCCATGATATATCCACGTCGCCGGTCAAACCCATCGATTTGCATAGTCTATCTCCTCCATTATGTTTGATAGAATTCACCTATCTATTCTTTTCTAAGTCTAGACCACCAAGTCACGATCCCATTCTAAATCTTCGATCTCAATCATAAACTCTAAGTCGTCCAACACGATCTACATATCCGTTCATGAAACCATCAAGCATATCTTACTTCACGTTCTAGACTAACTCCTCAAAACACTTTGATTCATTTGTATCCTGAAACTCGTCTTATCGTGTCGAACCACAAGTCAAGACGATCCTTTAATTACCACGCTCCGGTCCCCCGCAAGTTCAATCATTCCCGTTGGACGTGAAATTACCACGCCACGCTCCCGCGGGATAACCCTCCTAATCCGGACGTGACGCATGTACTAGCATGGAGTTGCACTCGTACAAGACAAGAATGTCAAACGTTATGGTTATCATCGAACGAACAGACACCTTGTCGTTATACTTTGTTTCATCCAAGTTGTATACTAATCTCTCAAGTCATGTTCATCTAATAACCGTTCGTGCCATGATCGTAATTCGTCTAGCCAAATCGTCCAGCTTCAATGTTACCGTTCGATCAATTCGTAGTTTACTTTTAGCATTCCTCAAACAACTAAGTTCAAATCCTCAAGCCAAAGTCTATCCAACTTTGTTACGTTCCATTTCATCGAGTTCGTTTGTAAAATCTTCGAACATGTTCCCTCGAGTTCGATCATTTCCGTTGGACGTGAAATCATCACGCCAGCGCTCCTGCGAGATAATCGTTCTCATTTAGGCCCGATGTCGAGTGTTACCTTTCGAACTAGATTTTAGATCGTTCGCCAATCATGATTAAATCCGTTATCGCCTACCTCAATCATTGAACCAAAATTTTCTCACTTGAATCAATCCATCCTATCTTCCAACTTATCGATATCGTATAAAGACTTCCAAATTTGAAACCATAATATTCATACTCAGGCTAAAATTCCATCGAGCGATATCCTACTAAATCCACATTTTTGATTCACACTATCTTCCATTGTGCTATACTCCGATCGCATCATAGATTATTCCATCACAAACTCAAGTTTCAATTCATTTGATTCAATTCGAAATCGCTCGTACGATTTACTAAATTTTTTCGACCAAGGTATTGATTTCCATTACCTTGAATTCATATTCGATATAAGCCTTTTCACTTATTCAATACATTCTAACTCGTTTGACTGAAATCTCGTACGATTCCTTTGAATTCGCTTACTTGTTAGGCAGTATTTATACTAAGGTTTCGCATAATTACGTCGCTTGCTGCTAGACTCGTTTGTTATTCCGAAATCCTCGATTCTCTCGACAATTTCTAAGACGATCAATACACCACTCAGGGTTCGAGCCATACTCTACGAATCATCAAATCGCTTATTCGTTCCTGAGTTATCGCATACACCACTCAGGAATCGAGTCACCCAAGTAAATTCTCAATCGTGTTCGTATCAATCTATCTAACTCGTTCCTTAGAACTCCTGTGCAATCCCTATGCGTCGCCTCAATAATCTTAATATCTTATACCCCTCTATCGATAGTCCTCCATACAAACTATATTTGAGTCGTAACTTATTGATACGAATAACCGTCTGAACTATATGTCGAAACCCAAGCACGACTCCTAATATTCTCCTTAGCGATAGTCCGATAACGTTTCTATCGATAGCCATTCTAAGTCTGACTTATCCTTACCTGAACGATATTCCAATCTCGTTCGCAAATTTGCTCGCACCAAAGGGTCTTATCGTGCGATACTCAACACAACTTAGCCGAAAGACTGTGTGCATAGCTAACTGTCCGAACGATATTCTATCTCGCACACTAACCCGCTTGGTATTCATGTATAGGTATCTGGGTTCACACATAATTTGTAGATTCTAGCACGAGTCTATTCCTACAAAGTCTGACACAGGTCGACACAAAGGCCTTCGCATCACAATTTCGTACAAGCAATCATATCATTCACATGCACTTTCGAAAATATTTAGACTCATTGTATGGAACATCCCGTTGGAACATTGAGAGAGAACGTCTGTAACATAACCCACGAACGAGCTTTCGAAACTGAGAGAATCGATAAGAAGTCCAAGGACGTAAAGCCATACTCTGATACCAATATGTCACGTACTAATCTACCGCAGGATTGGCCGTCCCTGTTAGGTGCGAATCATCGCGCCAACTCTCCCGCAGGACGTGATGTCGTGCGAGCACAAGCTGCGCCCGCGCAAGGCCATGATACGAACAGGCGGAGAAATAACTAAGCCACAGAGTCGCACATATAATCTTCAATGCAGCGAAAATTTGAACGACACGAGTAAACTGCCGTTTCGATAACTATTTCACCAAAACGATATAGCGGAAGTAGAATAAACAAGAGTATCATACATAAACAAGCTCTTTATTGATAATGAATAAGGTTACAAGCGGCGCTAGGCCGAGATTACAAGTCGCTCAAGCGCGCTCTCTTAAAACAATAAAGGTATACCAAGCGACTTACAACTTGAGATGATACATAGGCAATGTTCCAACATTATGTCTTGTATAATGTGCTTCAGCTCCTGACACAACACTCCAAGGCTCCAGAGCGAACTCCACCCCTTAGCGCGCACGAGGGGATACTCCGCACGGAACGAGGTTCTCCCGTACCTTGCAAGCAATCTGGTGGGTTATCAGTACATGAATGCACTGATAGAGAGGCTTCCCGTCCGCTCGACAAATCCAAATACGATATATTAGTTCCGTGCACCATCTATTAAGTTATCTTTCTAATCTTGCCTTAGGATCAGTTTCATGGCAATTATGTAAAGCCTAACTCATGTGGCAGTGCACCGTGCGATATAAGAGGAACATGGCAAAACTTACCAACTTACTATTCTTACTTGTCCAAATGATACAAACAAATTAACCAAGCACGGATATGTATAAGGAAACCAAGAATCACATAAGCAAACACAAGTATTACTAGCATATTTTTGACTCAGATGAACGACATATACAAATTTGTAATACTCATATTATTTTGCGACTCAGGTTGTTCAAATGTATTATACTCAGACCGTTCAAAATTCTTAGATTATTCAAGTGTGTTTCAGAGGTTCAGATTTCTTGGTTCAATTAACGATCTGCACGCAGAGTGTGCCGTGCATCCGTTACTTGCCTCAAGTCCATACGAGGCCATACGTGGGTTGCCACATGATTCTTTTAATGATACTTGATGATACTTTAATGAGACTTCAATGATACTTTTTAACGACACATTCACATTACTTAACGAGTCATCATGGACTATAGTCCGAACGGACGACGGTCGTTGTAGCGCAGGTAGCGAGCCCCGCTACAAGGTCCCGTCTCCCCCATGCTGATGTTGCTAGCTGACTATGAGACATTCCTGTCCGGATCGGATCGTGCACAGGCAGTCTATGACCATTGACGATCAACACTAAGATTTTATTATATGCAATATTTTAGGACCTTGAATGAACATAACTACTTGACATAGTGTGCGAATGCATTTTACTCGTTCAGAGATCTCATGATCGGGTGTGTTCCATTCAATGCACAACTTATGATGATGTTTTACTACTTATTGCAACTCCCGTTTTGGGAGTTGCCTTGGCGACCAACGGTCCCGAAGACTTTCCATGTTTCTATTATTTGGCTCGGAACGACTATTTTGATAGTCTTCCTGCCACAGGTAAGTGAACCATTATTTGTGTTGTCCTTCTATATCGAGACAATATCTATGTGACGAGCATTTCAAGACATATGAAGCAATATACTTGAAGGAACATATAAGGAACAAAAGTAACACTACGAGGGTGATGTTATAAGAACTGTAAAGCGAGCATACTCTGATCAACCGATCTACTTTCATGTTCTATGCAAAGAGACATAAGATGGGATTATTCCCTTAGCTAGGTATGTTGTATTCTTTATTAGCTTGCAAAGGATGATTCGTTTAGCGACTAGCATGTATCGACCATATTTTTAAGTGTGCAGGCTAAGCAAAGACAAGTTTATCGTAGCCACCCACCTTAGCGATGATTCGCCTCGGTCGAGCGATACTCCGAACGCGCCTTTGAAAGTCTTAAGTCTGAACTCGTGAAGGGCCAAGTCTGAAATCCTTTGCCTCAAGCAAGCCTTCTCGTTGAGCAAAGCGGGTCGGATCGTCGCACTTGCGCCGTTTGAATCGGCTCTCCGCTTGTGCGAAACGGGTCGTTACAGAAAGGGTGACGACTCAATGGCCACCTCCCTCGTCATTGGACGACTGACTCACTTGGGGTTGGGGGAGTTTATCATCATCCAAGCCTTCTCTCATCAGAGTAGGGTCGGCTATGGAGCATTACAAAGTTCCACGAAAGATTTGACGAAGTTTTTTTTGACTTGCTGTCAACCTGACGTCGACCCTTTTTGATGGCGAATTTCTATATAAGGTAACTATGAGCATGAGAGGGTCATGTCATAGAACCTAGGTGGCTAGTTGGCAGGTAGGTAGACCTACCTTTTAGATATACGGTTTAAGCTCATGCAACCAAGAAGTACCTTTCAAGTTTTTCTAGACTATAAAGAGACTGGACGAAAAAGGTAAAATGATACGATTTGCTAGTGGAAAATACATTCTATCTCTATGACCCACTAAGCTAAAGAGTGAATGAAAAACCATCCCTACACTTGGGTGCTGGTGCGTGCAGGAGGGGGAGGACTTACAAGGCATGAGGGAGTAGAGAAGGAAGAGGGACAATCATAGCTAAACGGTCACATATACAAATAGCAACCACTTCCCTGGGTGCAGGTTGTGCGTGCGGTTAACTGTTTACCAGGATGCCAGCTGTTGACTGTTTACCAGGGTGCCAGCCAGGGAGTGACTGCTTGCCTGCGCTCGATACTCTCCTTTAGCCAGACTACTATCGATAGAAAGAGAAAAGTCAGAAGGGAAGGGTAGAAGCAAAGAGAGGAAGAAGAGGGAAAGGGGTGCTGGGCCACCTCTTTCGTCATTGTACTACTTACTCGCTTGGGATCGGGGGAGTTCATCATCATTCAAGCCTTCTTCCATCAGAGTGGGGTCGACTATGGAGCATAACGATCATCATCCAATCCTTCTCCCATCATAGTATGGTCGACTATGGAGCATACAAAGCTCCATAAAAGATTTGATGAAGTTTTTTTGACTCGTTGTCAATCTAACGTCAACCCTCTTTTTGGTGCCAAATTCCTATGCAAAGTAACTGCAAGCATGAGAGACATATGTCATAGAACTTGTCGCCAGTTGGGGTCATATCCCAGTCCCAAAATACGCAGGACTAGACCACGTGGCAATGGCCACCTACGTATCAAGTGTACTTCAGTCCAACTCAAATACGTATAAGCTGTTCCGTGAGAGTCACTATCTAGATAACATAATAGATAACTCTTAAGTCTCAATCCACAAGAATATGAATAGAAGAAAGGACAACATGTATCATGGTGTGCACCCTAAACAACACTTGTCCGAATAGACTCGAAAAAAATAACACCGAGTCTACAAATACTAGGCTACATCAGCAGAAAATAAGCAATAAGAATAAAATAGATAAACTATGGAATACATGATACATGTAACTACTCACAATACCTGTAAATCGGGAAGATACTCATCAACAACTCCAGAAGAACTCAACGACAATCAACATTGCAAATTTAGAAGAGAACCAGGTCCTCAGAGGGATGTAACAAGATATATAGAAACATGCCACTAATGGTACAAAAATACTGTAATAAATAAGGGTGTACCAAACTAAGTGTAAATGCAATGAGAACTACGTTCGACGCATGAGCTGTAGGCTAATGGGATCAGCGTAATTCCCTGGAAAAAACAGAGGCCTATATATAGCATAGCGTCGTGGACACCAGAGGCTATATATATATATATATATATATATATATATATATATATATATATATTTATCTCATAATCATAAATCCATGGTCGTCATACCCGGTACTCCGCGGAGACGGCTGGTTACAAAGGGAAGTGTAAACATAGCCCATACGTCTAGTGAGTGCCCTCCCCACCCAATGTTGTTATATCTGTCGTGCACCACGACATGTCCAGCTCCTACTCTTGAGTCGAGATCATAGTATCTAAATGCTGCTATCACGCATCTCGATTTTACTAGTGTACGGCTAGTACAAGAGTCTGCGTCCACACATGAAACAATACCGACTTGCACCCATGGGGCACCTCTCAAATAAGAGAGATTGGGTGTGTTATAAATGTGTCATGGTCGTAAGAGAGATTGTGGCACCTCTCAAATAAGGGATTTGGCTTCTACGTACTAAGTCACGCGTAATCGGCCAATACCGATTTGCACCCATGTTATCCTTGGACGCACAATATCGTTCAACCAGAAATAATTTAAATGCAGTTGTAGTATTTAAGAAATGTAAACAAGAGTGGCAAGATATACTTACCTGGGTCCAGTAGCTGAAAATGAGAAGCGGGTACAGGTCCCGAGTCCAAAAGGTCCCAAAAAAAAACTTAGAGAAGAATTTAGGACTTAATTATTAACTCAAGCTAATAAATTATATATCATAAATAATTGCTTATACAAGTATCTATAAATAACATATGTACTCGAATATAATAATATTCCTACCCACCTATTTTCCAATCTATTATAACAACAAACCCTCCTGGACATGCATGGAAGCAAATGACAGTAAGCAACATTCAACCTATATACAATCATTTCTATATTCCCCACATACAATAAGGTCCCTTGCTCCTCAAATGCAAAAGCCTCCCCACAAGAACACGTACAGTGCCTGGGTCCCAAGTTCTCCTTTATCACCCATATATAACATTGGCAACACAACTATTATGTCTTTAAGCTTCTAAATACCTACAACTGGGTTCCGTGAAACAACCTTGGCTAGGCCATAGTTTAATACCTAATATGCCAAGCTTTAAAGTATCACCAAATAGGAGCAAACAGTTTAGCTAAGCCATGCCTTATTCATATCCAGGCATAGTACAATTTAGACCTCACAATTCACAAGTGAAACAATCAGAGGAGCACACATACATGTGGTATCTCCCGGTCCTTCAGTACCCACGTACACAACCTTTCTTGCTGGCCTTACAAGCATCATTCTTGAATGTAAGAAAGACTTCCTCAAAAAGGGATAACCAACATTAGCTAAATATATACACGGCTTAGTCTACCTCTAGTAGGTTGGGAAGAAAGAGCAGCCACACCACTCATATTTATATAGCTACTAAACATTTGGTAGTGTTGGTATATTAGAATATTTTTGATATATTTGTTGGGATATTATAATATTCTACAGGATATTTTAATGGGATATTAATGTAAGATGAAGGGTTGTAAGGCTATAAATAGCCAAGAGATTATCAATAAAAAATATAACAATTACTCCAAAATATTATACATCGTATCAGAGTCCAAACTCTAGCCACCATCTCCCAAACCCTAGCTGCCACCACCGCCCGCCACCACCACTGCCGCGCCGCCACTACCACTGCCGAGCCGCTCGCCACCACCATTGCCGCACCGCTCGTCCGCCACCACCGTCGCTGCTCCCCCGCCACCACCACCGCGAAGTCGTGACTCCCGCAGAGCCTTCTGTCGCGGTTCCTGGCGTCTCCGGCAGGTCGTTCCAGACGTTGACATCGAAGGCCTAGATCTGATGGGGGAGAGACATGATCGAGTCTAGGAGAGGATGAAGATGACGAATGTGAATCGTAGGACGGGTGTGAGGTGATCGGAGAAGAGGATGATCAATGGAGGAGATCATCAAGAAGTTGGATTCTGCAGAGGTCGCAACGTTGATGAAGCTGATGAAACTGTCGGCTGGTGAGAGCGCGACACGAACATTGGCGAAGTTGGAGCTTCCATCCATTGATCTGAAGCTTGATGGATCGGCCACCTACCTGAGTTGGTCACGACGGGTGAGGAGAACCCTCGCAGGGAAGAACCTGGAGGGTTTCTTGTCAGGAGAGAAGACAGAGCCGGATGAGGGCTCGTCAGGACGCGACGAGTGGAAGTCCACTCATATGGTGGTATACATTTGGCTCCTCAATTCTTTAGTCCAGTCGATTGCCGCCACAGTGGATAGCCTTGAGATGGTGAAAGACGTATGGGAGAAGTTGAGGAGAGCCTACGATGGTGTAGGGAATAACTTGAGGGTTTTTCTGATCAAGGGGGAGATCGACGACACCGTACAGGAAGAGAGGACGGTACATGAGTATGCCACGGAGTTGGAGCGACTGTGGTTGGATTATGATCACTTCTCAGATCGGGCAAGCTGCGAGGACCCGAAGTGTAAGGAGAGACATGTATGTCTGCAGGAGAGGAGGATGAAGTTTCTTAAGGGGCTGGTCGCAGTGTTTGCTCAGAGGACATCACTACTTCTAGTCCAACCGAAGATTCCTACACTTGAGGAGGCTATCTCGGCCATGATCCAGGAGGAGACTCGTATCAAGCTACATGCAGGGACATGTGGTCCTCCTGAAGTGAAGACAGCACTGGCGGTTGCCAATTCAGGCGGCACATGACCTAAGGGAGACCTCCGACAGTGTTATAACTGCGGGGAGGTGGGCCATCTGAGGTATGCTTGCACCAAACCACCCGAGGGAGATTCAGGTGGCGGACGTAGACATTTTGGAGGACGTGGCCGTGGTCGTAGGGGTCGACGGGGTGGTTGAGGAGGTTATCGGGCGAACCTGCTGGTAGTAGAAGACGAGGAGGGAGCTAATGATGCATATACTGAGGAGGATCAGGCACTACTGGGCATGCTGGAAGTACTCAGGAGAAAGCAGAGAGCGTCAAACGATGGAGACAGAAGTGGGACTGAGGAGGCGTCCACCTCAGTCTTCGCCAGAGGCAACGCTGCCATGTATATCCATCCATCAGAAGGTACTGATGACTCACTCGCCCTTGCATCTGTCTTCCCTTAGATCATCGGATTGGATTGTCGATTCGGGTGCGTCTCGACACGTGACAGAGAATGCTAGTGAGTTCTCTTCCTACACTCACATAACATCTGCAGACAACATTCAAACAACCGATGGTACTTTCCAGCCAGTGGTCGGTAAGGGTACTGTCGATTGTACATGTTCAGTAAGATTATCCAATGTTTTACATCCTCTTTTTCCAGTCAGTCTTTTGTCCATTAGTTCTATAATCCTCCAACTAAAATGCATTCTCCTTTGATATTCCTAAGGTGATCTTCCAGGAGAAGGAGACGGAACGAAGACTTGGGACTGGCACTTGGCATGATGGACTGTGGTACCTGGATTGGGAAGGACTGAATTCGGCATTGGTGTCTGTGGCAGAAAGGGCAGGAATGGGGGGGACCAAAGATGAGTGTTAAGGATACACTGATACTCCATCACAGGTGGTTGGAGTACTCCTCTTTTGGTATTTTGAGTAGCTTGTATCCATCTATTTATGAGAAGGCAAATAAGGAGAAACTAGTATGTGATGCATGTGATTTAGGCAAACTTACTAGGAGCTCATATGTTGGTGCGGGCCATATGAGCTCTTCTGTTTTTGATATTATACATTCTGATGTCTGGGGGCCGTGCACCACAACTACTATGAATGGTTACAAATATTTCGTCTCTTTTATTGATTGTTCCTCTCATGTCACCTGACTGTATTTGATGAAGAATAAGAGAGGTCTTTGCCTGTTTCCTAGACTTCATAAACATGTTCAGACTCAGTACATAGCAGTGGTGAAGGTACTAAGGCCTGATAATGGAACAGAGTATACCAACAAAGTACTTGCGGAATACCTGTCAGCCCAAATGATACATTATCAGACCACCTGTGCATACACACAAGCACAGAATGGAGTGACAGAAAGGAAGAAGAGACACCTTCTGGAGGTGGCAAGGAGCATGATGATCGCCATGAATGTCCCATAGAGTCTGTGGGGGCATGCAGTGTTGACAGCATCTCGATTGATCAACATGATGTCCTCGAAGGTACTGGGATGGAAGTCTCCATGTGAGATATTGCAAGAAAATAATAGTGGGATACTCCCACTAAAGGTGTTTGGCTGTCACACCCCGATCTCCCGCAGGAATCGGCCGTCCCCGCTGGGCGCGAATCACCGCGCCAGCGCTCCCGCAGGACGATAGTTTCCATCGGGACGCGATGCCGCTTGAGCCTGGGGTTGCGCCCGTTCGAGGCAAATAACGAAACGGCCGTTGATAACTAGTTCGCAGAGTCGTCATAACGGAATCATAGAATAAACACAAGTATTGAATCCAAAACAAGCTCTTTATTGATATGAAGTAAAGATTATAAGCGGCGCTAGGTCGAGATTACAAGTCGCTCATGCTCTCTCTCTACAATGAATATGCCCGTAGGCTTAGAACTGATTCAAACAATCTAGTAATTTTTCATAATCGATCTCATTATGGATTTCATCTCCCGTGAAATCAGCTACTAAGAGAGCTTGATCATATAGATTTAGCTCTAGAAGCAACAGATCATCCAATTGATTTCAATTGTTGGGAAAACTTTCTAGAAAATGAAAACAATATTGGGCAGAATGTTCAAGTTAATATTAATATGGTCCGCTCTATTGACTTACAATCCAAGGCTCAACTACACATATATGTATCCTAACACTAGCAATAAAAGTAAAAATAGATATCCCGATTGGTATATTGATCACATGAGATACGATGAAGATAATATTGCGGACGCTTTGTAAGTTCGATGCCAAGTCAGGTTTTTGGCAACTTAAACTCCAAGACAAAAACTCCATGGAACTAACTGCTTTCAGTTGTCCTCAGGGACATTTCGAATGGTTATACAGAAAATGTATGATGAAATACGTAATAATACTCACACAACTGGTATGTTAAAAAGAGCTTGTATGGAAGCTATGGAAAGAATTTGTGAACAAGCCAAAGCACAAAAACAGATGAATAAAACAATTAAGAATTCTAAGTTGGGATATAATTGTTGTCCGAAATATGACGATGATATCAACGCCCAGTTTGGCTGTCCGCCAGAATATGGCAGGACGATTAAAAAGAAATATAAAGCTTTCCAGAAGAAAGAAAAAACTAAATATAGAATCACAAGAAGAAAATGGAAGCCTAATTTTAGGCGAAAGATTAAATCTGATAAAGATGAAGCCGGCAAGGATATAGTAAAAAAGAAGAAATTCATTAAAAAGAAATTTTTTAGAAAAGGTTGTAAATGCTTTAAATGTAATAAGGAAGGACATTTTGCTAATGAATGCCCTACTAGCATTCAAGCAGTTATTATAAGAGATCTTGATGAATACAGTATTCATCTTGGAACCATTGATGAAATTAGCAGTGACACTTCTGCCTCATCTATATACGAAGTCGAAATTGACTATTCGGATAGTTCTGATTCGAATGATCTTGAGAATAGTCTGAATCATCTCAAAATCAATATGATTACTATAAATAAAATCCAAAATCAAATAAGGGTCACCTTATTAGATGTCCAAGCTATCCTTCCAAAGAAAGGAGGAATATCTGCTGGATATACTTTATATGTTAATAAGAATGTAAGACTTAGAAGATATCATATTATGGAAATTTTTCTTGATATTAGAATCTTTATACCAATGGGATATTACGGAATTATCCATAATATACCTCTACATGCCAGTAAGAATATCTTCATTACCTATGGTTTTATTGAATCTGTCTCTAAAGCCAATATTTCTATAATAATGAAAAATACTTCTTATGAAGATAGAGACTACATGTTTGAACATGGAGATCCTATTGGATTACTAGTAATACATAAATATGAAGATCTTCCAATGATTAGAGAAGAATCACCTGCTGAGACATCAGCAGAGCCCATAGTAACCAATCTCCGAGAGCGATCAAGAGAAAGTTACTATGAATTCAGAATCTATATGAATAAATTTTCATTAGAAGAAACTTCTAATTCAAGTTTCCCTGATAGTGAGGGAGAACATTTAGAAATATCGGATGAAGATTTAGAAAACCTAAAAGAACTAATTCCTCATTCTGATAAAAGAGAGGTTTATAAGCCTGTCTCTCTCCAATCTAGATTTTTAAATAAATACACATATATATTCGAAAGAATGCAAGGAAATATAGAATTAAAAGGAGATGAAGACTTTTCTTCAATACAGCTTCTTGACAAAGCCAAAATGGAACGATTACGAAGAAAATATCCTAAAATGAAATATCTTCATATAGGATTAATTCAACTTAAGATTACGGGTCTATTTAGATCTGGGATTGATACTCCCATCCTTTTAGTCTGTATGGACGAAAGAATTATAAATAATCCTTTAAACAGCATCATAGGAGGTGCTAAATCCAACCTGGTGAATAGACTATTTGGTATAAATATCCATCCAGATTTTTCGATAAGTCTCGATGATCAGAATATTGAAAAAACAATTACTTTATCAATAAATTTACAAGGAATTGAATTATTGCCTGGATCAAAAGTTATTGGAATACAATGGGAGCATATGATGGCTCTCAATGTTACTCCTACCTTTAAATCCATTACACCCAAAGAATTTGTTAGACTATTCGAAGTTGGAATGGGTAAAACTATCCAACCAAGATTAGTAAAACTCGAACATTTAAAATTAGATAATGAAATGCAATTATTTGTCAAATCTCTAAAACCCAAAATTGAGGTTCCTACTGAATATTTCATTGCCTCAGGAAATACTATATCAACTTATGTTCATGGAAAACATCCTAAAGACAATTCTGGTTCAAACCATGAAATTGGAACAAGCTCTAGATTTTCTAGAGTAAACTCAGAATTTGATTCAAACCCAAGGTTGACCAGAGCAAGGTCTATTGATAATTTTGTTAATATAGAACTATTACCTGAAAATATCTCTGATATACAACAAAGAATGAGTGTTAGTAATCCTCTTGAAGGAAGAACACATCAAATTCTCGAAAATGAAAGACAAGAGAAGAACCGAAGGGATATGATCCTAAAAGTTCCAATTTCTCAAATCCGTAACAAATGAGTAAACCTGCTAATAAGGGGAAAAATAGTGTTAGCTTCGATCCTAACACTAGCAATAAAAGTAAAAATAGATATCCCGATTGGTATATTGATCACATGAGATACGATGAAGATAATATTGCAGACGCTCATCATATGGTTCACCTAATCAAAAAATTCAAAGGAATTATAAAAGATACTCATTTGAGTAATTATCGAACAATAGTTATGCGTCATTTGGATAGAACTCTTCAGGTTCTAAATAAACATATTACTCGCTATCGTAGCAAACATCCTGACATTAATACCTTTACTACCAATCCTTGGATCCATGATATACTCAATATAGAAAATATACTAAACCAAGAGATTGCTAGTACCTCTTTGGATCATATAGATTTAGCTCTAGAAGCAACAGATCATCCAATTGATTTCAATTGTTGGGAAAACTTTCTAGAAAATGAAACCAATATTGGGCAGAATGATCAAGTTAATATTAATATGGTCCGCTCTATTGACTTACAATCCAAGGCTCAACTACACATATATGTTCCATTAACCATCTGTATTCAAGGGTATAATGAATTTACCATTCATGCCCTTTTTGATACTGGAGCCGAAGTTAGCCTACTTCAAGAATGTTTCATTCCTGAAAATCTTAGACTCCAGCTCGATAAAAAAGGAAAACTTAATTATTTCATGGGACGACATGTCCAAGTAAATCATAAAGTAAAAAATTTACATGTTTACTTTCCGGATATACATGGAACAACAAAATCTTATAACTTTGATTTTGTTCTTCTACCTAAAGACTTTGACATGGATTGTATTATTGGAATGGATAATCTACGTCATTATTCACCCTTTAATTCACATTATATAACATTTGATAATATCTCTATTCCTAGAATTCCTTTTATTATACCCCTTGCTGCTACTTTTCAACTACCAGCTCAGCGTGGTGATATTGATACTTTACCACCTGTTACTATGATTGACAAAATTTCTACGCAGGACAAAATTTGTACCTATAATATTCCTGTTAATAATAATTTTAGCAAAACAATTCATGGAATGCTTGAACCCCTTTACACGGACAACCCGTTAAAATGGTTCGACAAAGCTCCTCGTTTTTGTAAAATTGAACTCTTGGATCTTTATAAAGATTCAAAAATCAGGGTTAACAGTATCATGGTTACCCCCACTGACAAACAAGAATTTGCTAAACAGATTGACGAATTACTCAAACTAAAGCTTATACAAAAAAGTTTTAGTCCCCATTCTTCTCCTGCTTTCTTGGTCAGAAATCATGCTGAGATTAAAAGGGGAAAACCACGAATGGTTATTAATTATAGAAAACTAAATAGTTATACCAAGTTTGATGGTTTCTTTATTCCATCTGCTGAAAACCTAATCAAACAGATCCAGGGTGCCAAATTTTATAGTAAGTTCGATGCCAAGTCAGATTTTTGGCAACTTAAACTCCAAGACAAAAACTCCATGGAACTAACTGCTTTCAGTTGTCCTCAGGGACATTTCGAATGGTTAGTCATGCCATTTGGTTTAAAAAATGCTCCACAGATTTTCCAAAAATGGATGAACTCTATATTTGGACATCTTGATTATGTGGTTGTTTATATTGATGATATATTAGTCTTTTCTAAATCCGAGGAAGACCATAAGCAACATCTTCTTAATGTTGTTCAATTATTACTAAATCATGGTATTGCCCTTAGTCCCAAGAAAATTGAACTCTTCAAAACGGAGATTGATTTCCTTGGCAAATTTATTAAAAATGGACAAATTGAGCTTCAGCAGCACATATATACAAAGATAAGAAACTTTCCAGACACTTTTAAAACTTTAAAAGAATTACAGAGTTTTCTCGGTCTTCTCAATTATGATAGAAAATTTATTCCTCATCTTTCTGCCAAAATTGACAAATTACAAGAACGTTTGACAAAAGAACAAGCTAACTATAAATTGGTTACAGGAGAACAGCCCCGTAAATGGGACACTAGTAGAATCCCTATTTCCCTCCTTCCTGAGGAAGGAAGGGAGATCGCTATAATCAAAGAAATGATCAAAGATCAAAAGATTCTTTATTTTCCATTGGAAAGTGAGAATTATTTTACAAACCGATGCTTCCGATAATTTCTGGGCAGGTGTTCTCATTACTAAAAATAAAGAGATAGTGGCTTACACCTCTGGAAAATTTTCCAAAACACAGTTTAAATATGCCACATATGATAAAGAATTATTAGCTGTAAAGCTTGCTATCAAAAGTTTGAAAATCTATCTTCTTTATAGAAATTTCTTTATTCAAACAGATAACAAATCTGTTTCTCAATTTTTAAAGAAACGAACAATCAATAATCCTGAAGAGAATCTTCGTAGGATTAGGATTGCTATGTATTTAGAAATTTTCAATTATGAAGTAGAATATATTCCTGGTTATACTAATTATCTTGCTGATACTCTTACCAGGTTATGAACAATGGATGAAGACGAATTAGCTCGTTTCAGGAAACTTCTTGAAACAATGAAAAGAGAAGGCGAATTTGAAATGGTCAGCTCCAAAAAGAACAAGGGAGTGGCCAGTACTAGTACTGCTGGGACGAATAGCCAGAAACCAGCTGCTGCTGCTGCAGCATCTAGGGTGAATAACCCGAAACATTTGGTGAATAACCAATCTGGGGTGAATAACCCACAAAAAATGGTGAATAACCATCCAAGGGTGAATAACCCGCAAAATCAAATGGTGAATAACCAACGTACGGTTATGACTCAAGCTTTTCCAATGCAAAGACAGTTTGTCAATGTATTGGTTAAAGATTGGTATAACAGAAATTTGAGAACCGATGCATGGGAAGTTTTTAACAACTGTTATCGTGCTCTCCAATCTGCAGATATAAAAACTACTAGTTATTGGCTCTCCCAGGTGGAAAAACTTTCTCACCGAAGAACAGAAGAAGGGGATTGCTGAAGAAAAAATACAGAAGGTTACTAGCGCCCTGGAAAACCTGATTGGGTTCTCTTCCACCTCTAAATCCAGAGCCCTAGCTATTAAAGAAGATTCTATCCTAAAGGATACTAGGTCTGGAGAATTAAAACTCATTCTCCAAACACTTGAGACCAACGACATGGTCAACATTCGGATGCAGGAACTAGTAGAATTACTTAATCTACTAAAAATCCAAAATGATCACGTCCAGGAATTAGAAGCCGAACTCATGGTTCAACAAATGTTGACGATGTTTCAACAAAACGTTATCAATGAAGAACGACTTATCAAGTTCTTTAAAGAACTTGAAGATACTGATATACTCCAGCTTTTAAATAATGAAGACATGATCAGGAATCCTATGGGAAGGCTCTGTATCATTGCCTGTTTCCAGGAAATTCCAAAATATAAACCCCATATTAAGAAAGGATTAGTTCATGAAGTTTATATTAACATCAAGAATCCGGAGGAATATGAGGGTGTAATTCCGGATATTTGTGTCAATGCTGTTAACCTCCATTCTACTAAATTCCAAACAATTTTTAGGTTTCGAATTTGGTCGATTTGGGAAGAAAGACAACACATCAAGCTCTTTCCCTCTGTTCAGATCTGGGAGTTATTTAAAGTGACTGAAGATCCAAGTCTATCGTATGTTAAATTCCAAAAACAGAGTTTTTCTGAAGATCGAGACCGGAAGCTTGCAGCTGAAGAATTCTTCTCTCGGATCACTATTACTTCTACTGACAGAACGGGCTCTGCCTCACCTTCTCAGAACATTTTGCTTATCGACTTCATATCTTTGTACTAGATATGCACACAGAACACTGAGCTTTATTCACAAGACCTGGCTATGATACCAGAAAAGTACAAAGAGAAAAAAAACTAGAGGGAAGAGACTTTAGTGATTACAAGAGAGATCAGAAGAAAATGAGATACAGAATTCGATGCCCCCAACATTGGGCATTCCTCCCTTATTTATAGGTCTAATGTGACCTTCTAACCCTTGGTTTCCGGTTAGTTTACCGGATCATCCCCCTTAGTGCGGTTGGTGGTAGTGCGGTTGGTGTAGCTTTTTCAAAAAGTATCCGCCATGTTCAACAGTTGTTGTAGTCTTTCAATCTTTTCTTCCAGCTCATCAATCCACCCAAAAAAATTGTCCACCTGCTTATCCCTATCTTCAATTCTTTCTTTTTGGTCGTCCACTACCGCTTGAAGATTCCTTATCTTTTGGTAGTGTTGTCTTTTCAGTTTTTTTACTTTTCTCTTCCATTGCTTTTTCCATCGTTTCTTAGAGGAAAGAAAACGACACAGGAGTCTGGAACTAATCTTAATCATAGGAATAGGTATGGGTCCACTACGCTTCTATAAGCTTCTCATACTGCCCTCCAACCCTTCAATGTCATCTTCCGGATCGTTGGGCTCCGTTGGTAGATCTTTTTCTGCAAGTCTGTCTTCGTATACTTGCAAAGCAATTCCTCCGAGATTGAGGTTTTCGGAGAAGTTATTAACCAGTTCATACTTATCGTTATAATCTTGGTTACGAGATATGAAGTCGATAAGCAAAATGTTCTGAGAAGCTGAGGCAGAGCCCGTTCTGTCAGTAGAAGTAATAGTGATCCGAGAGAAGAATTCTTCAGCTGCAAGCTTCCGGTCTCGATCTTCAGAAAAACTCTGTTTTTGGAATTTAACATACGATAGACTTGGATCTTCAGTCACTTTAAATAACTCCCAGATCTGAACAGAGGGAAAGAGCTTGATGTGTTGTCTTTCTTCCCAAATCGACCAAATTCGAAACCTAAAAATTGTTTGGAATTTAGTAGAATGGAGGTTAACAGCATTGACACAAATATCCGGAATTACACCCTCATATTCCTCCGGATTCTTGATGTTAATATAAACTTCATGAACTAATCCTTTCTTAATATGGGGTTTATATTTTGGAATTTCCTGGAAACAGGCAATGATACAGAGCCTTCCCATAGGATTCCTGATCATGTCTTCATTATTTAAAAGCTGGAGTATATCAGTATCTTCAAGTTCTTTAAAGAACTTGATAAGTCGTTCTTCATTGATAACGTTTTGTTGAAACATCGTCAACATTTGTTGAACCATGAGTTCGGCTTCTAATTCCTGGACGTGATCATTTTGGATTTTTAGTAGATTAAGTAATTCTACTAGTTCCTGCATCCGAATGTTGACCATGTCGTTGGTCTCAAGTGTTTGGAGAATGAGTTTTAATTCTCCAGACCTAGTATCCTTTAGGATAGAATCTTCTTTAATAGCTAGGGCTCTGGATTTAGAGGTGGAAGAGAACCCAATCAGGTTTTCCAGGGCGCTAGTAACCTTCTGTATTTTTTCTTCAGCAATCCCCTTCTTCTGTTCTTCGGTGAGAAAGAGTTTTTCCACCTGGGAGAGCCAATAACTAGTAGTTTTTATATCTGCAGATTGGAGAGCACGATAACAGTTGTTAAAAACTTCCCATGCATCGGTTCTCAAATTTCTGTTATACCAATCTTTAACCAATACATTGACAAACTGTCTTTGCATTGGAAAAGCTTGAGTCATAACCGTACGTTGGTTATTCACCATTTGATTTTGCGGGTTATTCACCCTTGGATGGTTATTCACCATTTTTTGTGGGTTATTCACCCCAGATTGGTTATTCACCAAATGTTTCGGGTTATTCACCCTAGATGCTGCAGCAGCAGCAGCTGGTTTCTGGCTATTCGTCCCAGCAGTACTAGTACTGGCCACTCCCTTGTTCTTTTTGGAGCTGACCATTTCAAATTCGCCTTCTCTTTTCATTGTTTCAAGAAGTTTCCTGAAACGAGCTAATTCGTCTTCATCCATTGTTCATAACCTGGTAAGAGTATCAGCAAGATAATTAGTATAACCAGGAATATATTCTACTTCATAATTGAAAATTTCTAAATACATAGCAATCCTAATCCTACGAAGATTCTCTTCAGGATTATTGATTGTTCGTTTCTTTAAAAATTGAGAAACAGATTTGTTATCTGTTTGAATAAAGAAATTTCTATAAAGAAGATAGATTTTCAAACTTTTGATAGCAAGCTTTACAGCTAATAATTCTTTATCATATGTGGCATATTTAAACTGTGTTTTGGAAAATTTTCCAGAGGTGTAAGCCACTATCTCTTTATTTTTAGTAATGAGAACACCTGCCCAGAAATTATCAGAAGCATCGGTTTGTAAAATAATTTTCTCACTTTCCAATGGAAAATAAAGAATCTTTTGATCTTTGATCATTTCTTTGATTATAGCGATCTCCCTTCCTTCCTCAGGAAGGAGGGAAATAGGGATTCTACTAGTGTCCCATTTACGGGGCTGTTCTCCTGTAACCAATTTATAGTTAGCTTGTTCTTTTGTCAAACGTTCTTTAATTTGTCAATTTTGGCAGAAAGATGAGGAATAAATTTTCTACCATAATTGAGAAGACCGAGAAAACTCTGTAATTCTTTTAAAGTTTTAAAAGTGTCAGGAAAGTTTCTTATCTTTGTATATATGTGCTGCTGAAGCTCAATTTGTCCATTTTTAATAAATTTGCCAAGGAAATCAATCTCCGTTTTGAAGAGTTCAATTTTCTTGGGACTAAGGGCAATACCATGATTTAGTAATAATTGAACAACATTAAGAAGATGTTGCTTATGGTCTTCCTCGGATTTAGAAAAGACTAATATATCATCAATATAAACAACCACATAATCAAGATGTCCAAATATAGAGTTCATCCATTTTTGGAAAATCTGTGGAGCATTTTTTAAACCAAATGGCATGACTAACCATTTGAAATGTCCCTGAGGACAACTGAAAGCAGTTAGTTCCATGGAGTTTTTGTCTTGGAGTTTAAGTTGCCAAAAACCTGACTTGGCATCGAACTTACTATAAAATTTGGCACCCTGGATCTGTTTGATTAGGTTTTCAGCAGATGGAATAAAGAAACCATCAAACTTGGTATAACTATTTAGTTTTCTATAATTAATAACCATTCGTGGTTTTCCCCTTTTAATCTCAGCATGATTTCTGACCAAGAAAGCAGGAGAAGAATGGGGACTAAAACTTTTTTGTATAAGCTTTAGTTTGAGTAATTCGTCAATCTGTTTAGCAAATTCTTGTTTGTCAGTGGGGGTAACCATGATACTGTTAACCCTGATTTTTGAATCTTTATAAAGATCCAAGAGTTCAATTTTACAAAAACGAGGAGCTTTGTCGAACCATTTTAACGGGTTGTCCGTGTAAAGGGGTTCAAGCATTCCATGAATTGTTTTGCTAAAATTATTATTAACAGGAATATTATAGGTACAAATTTTGTCCTGCGTAGAAATTTTGTCAATCATAGTAACAGGTGGTAAAGTATCAATATCACCACGCTGAGCTGGTAGTTGAAAAGTAGCAGCAAGGGGTATAATAAAAGGAATTCTAGGAATAGAGATATTATCAAATGTTATATAATGTGAATTAAAGGGTGAATAATGACGTAGATTATCCATTCCAATAATACAATCCATGTCAAAGTCTTTAGGTAGAAGAACAAAATCAAAGTTATAAGATTTTGTTGTTCCATGTATATCCGGAAAGTAAACATGTAAATTTTTTACTTTATGATTTACTTGGACATGTCGTCCCATGAAATAATTAAGTTTTCCTTTTTTATCGAGCTGGAGTCTAAGATTTTCAGGAATGAAACATTCTTGAAGTAGGCTAACTTCGGCTCCAGTATCAAAAAGGGCATGAATGGTAAATTCATTATACCCTTGAATACAGATGGTTAATGGAACATATATGTGTAGTTGAGCCTTGGATTGTAAGTCAATAGAGCGGACCATATTAATATTAACTTGATCATTCTGCCCAATATTGGTTTCATTTTCTAGAAAGTTTTCCCAACAATTGAAATCAATTGGATGATCTGTTGCTTCTAGAGCTAAATCTATATGATCCAAAGAGGTACTAGCAATCTCTTGGTTTAGTATATTTTCTATATTGAGTATATCATGGATCCAAGGATTGGTAGTAAAGGTATTAATGTCAGGATGTTTGCTACGATAGCGAGTAATATGTTTATTTAGAACCTGAAGAGTTCTATCCAAATGACGCATAACTATTGTTCGATAATTACTCAAATGAGTATCTTTTATAATTCCTTTGAATTTTTTGATTAGGTGAACCATATGATGAGCGTCTGCAATATTATCTTCATCGTATCTCATGTGATCAATATACCAATCGGGATATCTATTTTTACTTTTATTGCTAGTGTTAGGATCGAAGCTAACACTATTTTTCCCCTTATTAGCAGGTTTACTCATTTGTTACGGATTTGAGAAATTGGAACTTTTAGGATCATATCCCTTCGGTTCTTCTCTTGTCTTTCCTTTTCGAGAATTTGATGTGTTCTTCCTTCAAGAGGATTACTAACACTCATTCTTTGTTGTATATCAGAGATATTTTCAGGTAATAGTTCTATATTAACAAAATTATCAATAGACCTTGCTCTGGTCAACCTTGGGTTTGAATCAAATTCTGAGTTTACTCTAGAAAATCTAGAGCTTGTTCCAATTTCATGGTTTGAACCAGAATTGTCTTTAGGATGTTTTCCATGAACATAAGTTGATATAGTATTTCCTGAGGCAATGAAATATTCAGTAGGAACCTCAATTTTGGGTTTTAGAGATTTGACAAATAATTGCATTTCATTATCTAATTTTAAATGTTCGAGTTTTACTAATCTTGGTTGGATAGTTTTACCCATTCCAACTTCGAATAGTCTAACAAATTCTTTGGGTGTAATGGATTTAAAGGTAGGAGTAACATTGAGAGCCATCATATGCTCCCATTGTATTCCAATAACTTTTGATCCAGGCAATAATTCAATTCCTTGTAAATTTATTGATAAAGTAATTGTTTTTTCAATATTCTGATCATCGAGACTTATCGAAAAATCTGGATGGATATTTATACCAAATAGTCTATTCACCAGGTTGGATTTAGCACCTCCTATGATGCTGTTTAAAGGATTATTTATAATTCTTTCGTCCATACAGACTAAAAGGATGGGAGTATCAATCCCAGATCTAAATAGACCCGTAATCTTAAGTTGAATTAATCCTATATGAAGATATTTCATTTTAGGATATTTTCTTCGTAATCGTTCCATTTTGGCTTTGTCAAGAAGCTGTATTGAAGAAAAGTCTTCATCTCCTTTTAATTATATATTTCCTTGCATTCTTTCGAATATATATGTGTATTTATTTAAAAATCTAGATTGGAGAGAGACAGGCTTATAAACCTCTCTTTTATCAGAATGAGGAATTAGTTCTTTTAGGTTTTCTAAATCTTCATCCGATATTTCTAAATGTTCTCCCTCACTATCAGGGAAACTTGAATTAGAAGTTTCTTCTAATGAAAATTTATTCATATAGATTCTGAATTCATAGTAACTTTCTCTTGATCCCTCTCGGAGATTGGTTACTATGGGCTCTGCTGATGTCTCAGCAGGTGATTCTTCTCTAATCATTGGAAGATCTTCATATTTATGTATTACTAGTAATCCAATAGGATCTCCATGTTCAAACATGTAGTCTCTATCTTCATAAGAAGTATTTTTCATTATTATAGAAATATTGGCTTTAGAGACAGGTTCAATAAAACCATAGGTAATGAAGATATTCTTACTGGCATGTAGAGGTATATTATGGATAATTCCGTAATATCCCATTGGTATAAAGATTCTAATATCAAGAAAAAATTCCATAATATGATATCTTCTAAGTCTTACATTCTTATTAACATATAAAGTATATCCAGCAGATATTCCTCCTTTCTTTGGAAGGATAGCTTGGACATCTAATAAGGTGACCCTTATTTGATTTTGGGTTTTATTTATAGTAATCATATTGATTTTGAGATGATTCAGACTATTCTTAAGATCATTCGAATCAGAACTATCCGAATAGTCAGTTTCGACTTCGTATATAGATGAGGCAGAAGTGTCACTGCTAATTTCATCAATGGTTCCAAGATGAATACCGTATTCATCAAGATCTCTTATAATAACTGCTTGAATGCTAGTAGGACATTCATTAGCAAAATGTCCTTCCTTATTACATTTAAAGCATTTACAACCTTTTCTAAATTTTTTCTTTTTAATGAATTTCTTCTTTTTTACTATATCCTTGCCGGCTTCATCTTTATCAGATTTAATCTTTCGCCTAAAATTAGGCTTCCATTTTCTTCTTGTGATTCTATATTTAGTTTTTCCTTTCTTCTGGAAAGCTTTATATTTCTTTTTAATCGTCCTGCCATATTCTGGCGGACAGCCAAACTGGGCGTTGATATCATCGTCATATTTCGGACAACAATTATATCCCAACTTAGAATTCTTAATTGTTTTATTCATCTGTTTTTGTGCTTTGGCTTGTTCACAAATTCTTTCCATAGCTTCCATACAAGCTCTTTTTAACATACCAGTTGTGTGAGTATTATTACGTATTTCATCATACCTTTTCTGTATAATATTATTCCACGGATAGGGTATTTTGGTAAAAAATCCTTTTAACCAGAATTCCTTTTGGTTAACCACCTTTAGATGAAATAAAAGACCAATGAATTTGGCCGTGAATTCTTCAAGCATACAAATATCACAAAGTTTCATTTTATGAAGTAATTTTTCATAATCGATCTCACTATGGATTTCATCTCCCGTGAAATCAGCTACTAAGAGAGCAATAAGCTCTCCGAGTGCCTTTTGTGGATCTTCGATGGCTTGGATCTTGTCAGTCATAGTTTTATTACCAACTTCTAGGCTTCTTAGCCATGCTAGGGCATCCCCCTTCCAATAACTAGTAGCCATATTGAGAAATTGTTTAGTATTTAAAGGTTGATGGGTGAAATAGATAGTTCCACACATTTGTTGTCCCCAATTATCAACATATCTTTTAATCTCTCTATGAGAAATATTGTCGATGTTAAGGATGAGTCCATCATTATTGTCATTTTGTTTATTTTTATAGTAACTCTTTTGGGTTCTATAATTAACCCAATCATCTCTTGTCAAAGGATTGAAATTAGATAGAGGCATATTAGGAGTAATATTTGGTTCAGTACTTGTCTCTCTGTGAGCAAGACTGATCTCAGGATTTATTTGAGGAGTTTCTACCTCAGCTGGAGGCATAGGCTCCTCTCTTCCAGTGAAAGTAGGGTAGAGACCAGGAGGTCCTGGTAACATTAACTGTGTTTGATTGCTACTTTCACCTTCTTCATTATTTAAAATATTAAGACTATCTTCATCATCCGAATGGTCGCTATATTTCCATTTATAAAAATCAATAGCAGAAGAATGCTCTTCATAGAAAGCATATATTTGACTGCTGTTTATTTCTCCTAAGAGTTCTTGTCTTTGAGGTTTTAGAAATGTTTCGTAGAAATCCTTTTGGATTTTCTGAGTGTCAACCATATTTTTCCCTTCAGAAGTATATTTTATCATCCTGATATTCCAATAGAGGTTTGGCTCAGGTTTTATCGTACTTTGAGCACCAGGATTATTCATCCCTTTATTTGGATTATTCATCCGATCAGCGTTATTCACGCTTGCGTTATTCACGCAATTTTTGATGTTATTCACATCAGATTTGATATTATTCATATCAATAGAGATGTTATTCACATCTGTCTGAATTTGTTGGAGAATATCCACCATATAATTAAAGAACCATTATCAGCATTATCTTTTGTAGGAAGATGAATAATGTGATCATGTGATTTTTCTAATTTATAATGACACTGGTGGGTGTCAGCATATACATAAGTATTTCCTGTAATGGGGTTATCATCGCTCATCACAAATGATGATCGTTCTTGAATATGTAAACTAACACCTTAAAATATTCTTGTCATAACCGGGTTTGGTTAATTTTTGACCCAGAATTCTGCGGCTAGGCATAGCTTCCCCATATCATCAAGACTACATGGTCGATGATCTCTCGTGGATTTATGAGGGGGTTAAGCTTCGAGCATGACCACAAGCCTAAGCTATCGCTTCACAGAATTTGAGCACAGCAATGATTCGTTTCCTACCTCATTGCGTGATAACCAAACACCAATTAGTTCGAGAATATTTTAATTAGGTGCCGTTACATACTCAAGAACTAGTTTTTAAGCTACCATTACTGAAATATAAAGAAAAAGGAAAATCACGTACCAGATATGCACACAGAACACTGAGCTTTATTCACAAGACCTGGCTCTGATACCAGAAAAGTACAAAGAGAAAAAAAAAATAGAGGGAAGAGACTTTAGTGATTACAAGAGAGATCAGAAGAAAAATGAGTCACAGGCGGTTGGAGTACTCCTCTTTTGGTATTTTGAGTAGCTTGTATCCATCTATTTATGAGAAGGCAAATAAGGAGAAACTAGTATGTGATGCATGTGATTTAGGCAAACTTACTAGGAGCTCATATGTTGGTGCGGGCCATAGGAGCTCTTCTGTTTTTGATATTATACATTCTGATGTCTGGGGGCCGTGCACCACAACTACTATGAATGGTTACAAGTATTTCGTCTCTTTTATTGATTGTTCCTCTCATGTCACCTGACTGTATTTGATGAAGAATAAGAGAGGTCTTTGCCTGTTTCCTAGACTTCATAAACATGTTCAGACTCAGTACATAGCAGTGGTGAAGGTACTAAGGCCTGACAATGGAACAGAGTATACCAACAAAGTACTTGCGGAATACCTGTCAGCCCAAATGATACATTATCAGACCACCTGTGCATACACACCAGCACAGAATGGAGTGACAGAAAGGAAGAAGAGACACCTTCTGGAGGTGGCAAGGAGCATGATGATCGCCATGAATGTCCCACAGAGTCTGTGGGGGCATGCAGTGTTGACAGCATCTCGATTGATCAACATGATGTCCTCGAAGGTACTGGGATGGAAGTCTCCATGTGAGATATTGCAAGAAAATAATAGTGGGATACTCCCACTAAAGGTGTTTGGCTGTCACACCCCGATCTCCCGCAGGAATCGGCCGTCCCCGCTGGGCGCGAATCACCACGCTAGCGCTCCCGCAGGACGATAGTTTCCATCGGGACGCGATGCCGCTTGAGCCTGGGGTTGCGCCCGTTCGAGGCAAATAACGAAACGGCCGTTGATAACTAGTTCGCAGAGTCGTCATAACGGAATCATAGAATAAACACAAGTATTGAATCCAAAACAAGCTCTTTATTGATATGAAGTAAAGATTATAAGCGGCGCTAGGTCGAGATTACAAGTCGCTCATGCTCTCTCTACAATGAATATGCCCGTAGGCTTAGAACTGATTCAAACAATCTGGATGATGATGTTCCCATACATTATGTTTCATATATGTGAGCTCCAGGTCCGCGCGCCACGCTCCAAGACGCCAAGTGCGGTCCGACGTCTCATTGCGTTAAGCGATCTCCAAATCCGTACGAGTTCCCCCTGCACCCTGCATGCAATCTGGTTGAGTATCAGTACATTGAATGCACTGATGGGGAGGCCTCTTCTCCACGCCACAAAACAAGCACGTTCATTAGTTATGTGCACCGACTCATTATATTATCTTTCTAGTTTTTGCCTTAGGATCAGTTACATGGCAATATAATAAAGTAATATCCGTGTTTGCCCAAGAGTGTCGCAAGAATGAACAACTGAGTTCATCTTACCGTTTCTTACCATTCGACCTTCCCTGTCATATGCAGCAATGTGAATAATAATCTACTGAATAACAAAGAACATCTATAAAATTCAAGTGTTATGTTTGTGTCTCTGCCTCAGACCCATTCTACTCGAACTATATTTGTTACCGTGCATCCATTCTAAATATGCACAGTGTCGTGCAAATGTACTCCTTCACGTTACTCCTCTTCTGAATGTGGATAGCCGCTATGCAAGCATGACTTATCTATATGAAGGTCACTGGCTCTGTTAGCTATATTGGACATGATCTGGGATGGAACGGCTGTCTTCCCAGCTTGGTTGCTAGCCTTGCTGGGCGTCCCGAACCATCCGACAAGTCGACGACCATCCAGATCGGTAGCAAGCCTTGTTGGATGTCCCATACTTGCCTGCTAGTATTTCAGCTAGCGTATTACCAGGACTACACTGGCATTGTCCTCCCGGGCCGACACGATTCGGATGCCTCAGCAATCGTGTCGAGGACTCATCTCTACCTGGTGTGTAACCAGTTGTCCGTGACCATGCAACTACTGTCATGCCCCGGTCCCGTAAGGGCCGATCGTCCTCGCTTGGTCCCGACGGAACCGATCGTCCTCGCTTGGGCGCGATGCCGTGCAAGCCTAAGTTGCGCTTGCACCAGGCAAAGTACCTGCACAAGACAAGTCAGACGAAAATATACATATATAGGTACGGAATGTAAATGCAGAGAACCACAGTTGGACACATTTGATAGGAAACACAAAATACTTTCTTTTATTGGATACTTGAAGATTTGGATTACAAAATACTTGCTTGGCTGAGTTACAAAATATGCCTTAGAAGGCTTACAACTCTTTTTACATTCCCAAAACTAGCCACAACGTCCATATATTATATCCTTGTAGTAGGACCAAAACCAAAACATCTAGCAGAAGAGAAATTTGCCCACAGGAGAGGAAAGCTAAGGAAGCAGCACGAGCACGGTCCCGCTGGAAGGATGCGCTAACACTAGTTCAAATGCTCGCCAAGCTCTCGCTACCAGAACCTGGAGATTTGTCCACAAACGTGGGGCAGTACTACAACATGTACTGGTGAGCGACCGTAGCCAAACTCACCTAGAAATCCACACTAAGTAAGCATGTGAAGCTAACATTATTAGGTGATCTTTCTAGTTGTCTAGTTTCTTTTAACAATTAATGCAAGAAAATTTAGACGATAGATAACATGTGCGTATGATAATTCTTATCCACGGTCGAGCGGTTATTCCTGCAGCAGACACACAAGTTAGCCATAATTTGCATATATGAATAACTTATGAATCAATCTTGGCATCAGGTGTTAGGTATGCAAGAAGGTAAACCTAGCATGCATCCTAACTACATGATGGTCCCCTCCACGGGATTAGCAGTTGGGATGTACAAGCCCATCTCACTAATAGACCTATACCCTCCCGTAAGTTAGGACTTCAAGCCTCAGGGTATCTAGATCTCTCCCAGGCCGAACGATCCCCAGTGCCCCAGTAACCGCTCGAGAGATAAACCTTGTGCACCAGTTGTCCTGACCAAATGCATGAATGCAAGTTCCTATCAGAAAAATATGCTTTCATGCAACTGATGAACAATGAACAAGCAAGTCTATCTCTTCTTCTCATTTCTAGATCAAGTCAAGAGGTTTCCAGCAGTATTACTCAATGTGCAGCATACGAGGGACAGATAAGCATTCAATATGTAACTAGTAAGGTAGCAGTTCTATACTTAAAGCATGCAATACTGTTTCTTCTTTTTAGCTTATCTTGTTAGTGAGGCAACATTTATAAGTGAACTAAAGATTCTTTATTAAGGCGTGCAGACTAAAGGATTCATCGAAGGGTCTAAGCCACTCACCGATTGAATCGAACGAGAGGATGGGGAAGCCTTATGCAACGGTCACTCCTTGGTTATGCGTCCTGAAATTGCAACAATACTTGGTTAGCAATCCTACGATCTCTTTCCCTTACGTTTCGAAAAGAACACGCAAGCGAGAAGCGAATAATGAAAACCAAGTCATCAAAAGCAAGACAACACAAAGCAACACAAAACCAAGAAGCAAAGCAACCAACGAAAACTCTTAGACTTATTTCAATAGAAGCCGTTCCATCAATTTGAAGGGTTCATTGCATTTCGTCCGTGTTGATTTGGCGGTAAGGTTTCCCCGAGACTCGATTTTTCCGAGATTCGATTCTCAACCGAGTCAAAGTAACAAATGTTCCATAAGTATCTGCTAGGAGCGGGGCATTACAACTACTCCCCCCACTTCCAATCCTTGCCGAGAATAACTCGGTTCAATCTTGCCGATGACTACACTCGGATCTTTCTTCTTTACGCAGCTCCCTGATTAGAGACTGCCTCGGTGATCTGGATATCCCGAGTACTTTCTTTTCATTCCTTCTCCTGACTCGGAACGACTACTTGATAGTCTTACTCGTCCATGTATGTAACATGATTATACTCTATCCCGTGTCATGTTCCGTGCGGTGCGATGCGATGCCTCAGTATGAACTTAAACTACTTTTGTGGCATATATATAAGAAGCTACTATATTTCAACTCAATAGTCCGATTACGCAAATAGCAAGTAAGATCTCTACGTTATATACAATGATAAGATGGGGTTATCCCCTTAGCTATGTGCGTTCATCTTATTTTATTAGCATGCAAAGGTTATCGCCTGAAAACTAGCATGTATCATTCATTTTCTTAGTGTGCAGCTAAGTAGGGACGGGTTCACCGGGGCCATCCACCTTAGCGATGAATCGCATCAGTCGAGCGAGACTCCGAGCGCACCTCTAAAAGTCTAAACTCTATTTGAAGATCCAAGTCTGAATACCTTTGCATCGAACGAGTCATCTCGCTGAGCAAGACAGGTCGGTTCGCTACACTTGTGCCATTTGAATCGGCCCTTCGGGTTGAGCAGAGCGGATCGTTACATTGGCTGCGTATATTTTGTGAAGGACAACCGACCATCTGTTGGGAAACTTGACCCCAGAGCAGTCAAGTGTGTATTCGTGGGCTATTCGGCGACTCAGAAGGGGTACGTGTACTGTAACCCAGTAGAGAAGAAGAAGTTTGTGAGCATGGATGTTCACTTCAGGGAGTTTGAGCCATACTACCATCAGGAGGGAACCTCATCCATGAGCAACTCACCTGATACTGAGAGTATGAGGCGAGAGAGGGAGATTGGTGAGAGTGTGGTGACCGATTTAGGAGTATGGCATGGAGGAACGTTTGAGGAGGAGCATGCGAGAAGAGGAACAGGGGGAGGCGATGAGAGGTGTTAATCCCACGGCTCAGGGGGAGTTACTTACCTACAACAGGAAAGGGAAGTAAACTACAGGACTAGTACCTATAGTGCCAGTGCCAAGTCCCTTGCCTGCGTCCGTCTCAACTCCTGAGACACCTATACCACCACCACCATATTCTCCTTTAGGTGATATCGTTGTTCCTACTCCCACACCATTATCAGTACGGAGGACCACTCGCAGCAATGCGGAAAATCCTCTTGATAGATATGGTTGGGAGCTTGCTCAGTTGTTTCATATAATAACATCTCTTCTTCTCACGGAGCATTCATTGCATCTTTGGATAGTATTACTGTACCTAACAATTGACAGGTTGCCAAGAACGATCCAAAGTGGAAAGCGGCGATGCACGAGGAGTTAGGCGCTCTTGAGAAGAACCACACTTGGGAACCGGTAAAACTGCCAGAGGGTAAGAGGGCAGTCGGATGCAAGTGGGTCTTTACTGTGAAGCAGAACCCAGATGGAAAAGTAGATGGAAGCTACACCAACTGGATGTGGAGAATGCGTTTCTTCATGGGAATCTAGTGGAGGAAGTGTGCATAGAGATACCACCAGAATTCTGCACCGATAAGACAATGGGCAAGGTCTGCAGGTTGAAGAAGTCCCTCTATGGATTGAAGCAGTCTCCTCGAGCGTGGTTTGATAGATTCAGGAGGGCGATAATAGGGATGTAATATCAGCAGATCAATGCTGATCATACTGTGTTCTACCGTCGGAGTGGAGGCCACATCACCATGCTTGCGGCGTATGTGGACAATATGATTATCACATGAGATGATGAGCAGGAGATTGTCCGACTCAAGGGGAAGCTTGGCAAGGAGTTCGAGGTGAAAGACCTTGGCCTTCTTCGGTACTTTCTTGGGATTGAGCTTGCTCAGTTTGTTTCATATAATAACATCTCTTCTTCTCACGGAGCATTCATTGCATCTTTGGATAGTATTACTGTACCTAACAATTGACAGGTTGCCAAGAACGATCCAAAGTGGAAAGCGGCGATGCACGAGGAGTTAGGCGCTCTTGAGAAGAACCACACTTGGGAACCGGTAAAACTGCCAGAGGGTAAGAGGGCAGTCGGATGCAAGTGGGTCTTTACTGTGAAGCAGAACCCAGATGGAAAAGTAGATGGAAGCTACACCAACTGGATGTGGAGAATGCGTTTCTTCATGGGAATCTAGTGGAGGAAGTGTGCATAGAGATACCACCAGAATTCTGCACCGATAAGACAATGGGCAAGGTCTGCAGGTTGAAGAAGTCCCTCTATGGATTGAAGCAGTCTCCTCGAGCGTGGTTTGATAGATTCAGGAGGGCGATAATAGGGATGTAATATCAGCAGATCAATGCTGATCATACTGTGTTCTACCGTCGGAGTGGAGGCCACATCACCATGCTTGCGGCGTATGTGGACAATATGATTATCACATGAGATGATGAGCAGGAGATTGTCCGACTCAAGGGAAAGCTTGGCAAGGAGTTCGAGGTGAAAGACCTTGGCCTTCTTCGGTACTTCCTTGGGATTGAGATTGCTCGAGAAGCAGAGGGGATTGTTCTTTCTCAGAGGAAGTATGCGCTAGACCTTCTCACAGAGACATGGATGTTGGGATGCAGACCTGCAGCAACGCCGATCAATCAGGGGTTCAAGCTGTGTGTTGAGGCTGGAGAACCAGTTGATCGAGACAGATACCAGAGACTGGTGGACAAGTTGATTTATTTGAGCCACACACGTCCTGATATCTACTTTACAGTGAGTGTGGTGAGTTGCTGCATGCATGACCCAAGGAAGGGTCTTATGGACGCAGTGTACCCGATTTTGAGATACTTGAAGGGTGACCCCAGAAAGGGGTTGATATTCAGGAAGAATGATCACCTGAGCATCGAGGGCTACTGTGACTATGACTGGATAGCTGTACTGATGACAAGAGGTCTACCTCGGGCTATTGCATATTTGTAGGAGGCAACTTGGTCTCTTGGAGGAGTAAGAAGCAGTCGGTGGTGGCCAGATCGACAGCTGAAGCGGAGTACAAAGCTATGGCCTTGGGAGTTGCAGAGCTGCTATGGCTGAACAGTATGCTGGTATAGCTGAAGTTGGATCAATGAGCCAAGATGAAGCTGTGGTGTGACAACCAGTCAGCCATCAGTATCGCCAACAATGCAGTGCAACATGACATGACCAAACACATCGAGATCGATAGGTTCTTCATCAAGGAGAAGTTGGACCGTGAACTACTGGAGCTAGGTCATGTTCCAACCAAGGAGCAGCTAGCAGACAGTATGACCAAGGGACTTAGCTCTGCAGATATGATTAGAGGATGTGACAAGATGGGCTTAGTGAATATCTTTTGTCCATCTTGAGGTAGAGTGTTGGTATATTAGAATATTCTTGGTATATTTTTTGGTATATTAGAATATTCATGGTATATTTGTTGGGATATTAGAATATTCTACATGGGGTTTTAATGGGGTATTAATGTAAGATGAAGGGTTGTAAGGCTATAATAGCCAAGAGATTATCAATAAAAAATATAAAAATTACTCCAAAATATTCTACAGGTAGTAAACTTAGCATTATTGAAGAACCATAAGGTAACTCATGTTCTTTCTGTACACAACTACCAAGGAACAACACACATCAGTATACCATGGTTATTTAATTCCCTCATCATGTGCAGCCATGTGTATTTCGACTACCACTTCCTCCCTGCATCTCTAATACTACACAATTTTTACTTTAGCTTTGAAGCCAATGATCTAAACCACACCTTAATCTCCATACCCTACACATGTCAAGGTTATCAACGCTAGTTAAGAAGAAATATACCTAGACCTCCCCTCTTTACTGGAACAACCACGCTTTTGTTCAATAGATATCGCATGCTCCTGTAGCACAAGGTTCTCCAACTCATATGTATCATTCTGATATTTGAATCACATGGTTATTTATCCATTCCTCATTACTTAGCCAAATGCAGAAAATGAATGCATGTCTTCACAGGGGCAACGACCACCAAGTTATAATGTCTCCCGATCAAGAAGCTATACCTAATATTTCTACTACTCCCCACTATGATAGTTTAAAAACAAAAAAGCAAAGCACAACCTACTAACAAAAGAAAAGAAAATATGACATGAAGGAAGGAGTGAGTGCTCGAGATCGATACCAGAGGGGAGGGAAGGATCCCTGGATGTCGAAAATAATCGGTAGAAGGCCTCGACTTGAAGAAGCGGTCGGAGAAGAACGCCACGACGAGAAGGAGCGAACGTCTAGTTGCTGCCTGAAGTCGCCGGTTGCCGGATCTGCTCGCTGACTCCGACGGAAGCGAGCCTTCGATAGGAGGGTTGAAGAGGAGAGAACAACGAAAAGGGCTAGGGTTCTATGATGGAGGCGGCTAGGTTACTATGTTAGGGCTAGGATGAACAAGATGGGATATATATAGAGAGAGTGAGATGTAGGGTGAACAGTCGAATTAGGGTCGGGGTAGGTCGTCGTACGACGTGGTTGCTCCTTGCAGGCGACAGAGGAGCGCAGGCGTACGCGCGAATGAGGACGGGGATTTCTCAACCGAATGGAAGTAGGGTTAATGGTTTCTGGTGTAACACTGGGTTGTTGCTGCTTTCGGGTGTGGGTTTGGGCAGTGTAGTCAAAGGCGCGCCTGAATTGCGTCTCGCCTGGAGTGCCCTGAGGCGCTGCTCCTGCGCCTAGGAGCAAGGCGCACCTAAGGCGCGCCTAGGTGCGCCTTTTTCGAGCGCTTGGAATAGCTAAGGCGCGTCTTGAAAATATTGTGATTAAAAAATAACATGTTAAGACTGTTTTTTTAACTGTTGTACTATTTTTAGACTGTTTTTTGAACTGTTGTACTTTTTTTTTACTGTTTTCTCTCACTCACTCAATTCAAAGTAATTGCAACATAGACATGGGAGAATTTGAAGCACACATGTTTATCAATATGTAGAAATCCGATGTGAATATATATATATTTGAAGCACACATGTTTCTCAAAGGGAACTTTCAAGCGTACGGTTATTATTTGCGCTCAGAAGTGATTGAGCCCAAAGTATTTATTGGTTTAATAGGGCACATAAAAAGGTTTCAATCAGAGCCGCTGCTAATTCTTCATTGTTTTTTGTAGTACTAGTCACTTCCCTTGCTTTTAAATTGTTACTCTTTGTGGGATGTCAACTGCTAATTCTTCATTGTTTTTGTAGTACTAGTCACTTTGTTTTTAAATTGTTACTCTGTGGGATGTTGACGCCAATAACATATACATCCCCTCTCCAACTATCAAACCCCATATCAGCATGGTATATCCTTAATTTATATGGTCAACTATAGGATTGTTAGATAGTGTAGATCCTTGTGAACAAAAGAATTAGAAGTAGAAGAAAGCATATTTCAACTGGACTTGACAAAGGTAACTAAACTTGCAGAAGAGATCTGTAGAAATTGTACCTTCTTAGTTTTAGAAATTCTTATTTCTGAGAAAATCAGTTATGAGGTTCAAACTAGTCTTCATATCTAGTAGTTCTAGAAAACTTTTAGGAAACTTTCTTGGGCTAATATTCAGGATCTGTTGAGATATTAGGTATAATGTACTATAAAGGGAAGGGCCACTCAATGCAACAATGAGCATGTAGAAAACAATATGACGAGTTTGAAAAGACTTTATGCCAAATTTGGGTTCAGCTGCAAATTTCTTTCAATGCAAAGAACCAATTCCCCATGTTTAACCAATGGACAACAACATAAGAACGTAATTGATGTTTTGCATATTTAGCTCTTCAGTGGAGAGATGCAATTTTTCTTCTTCAGATCAACTAGTATATCTACAGTAAACTTTGCAGATCAAACTATATTCCATATCTTTATGAGAACGCAACTTGTTTTTAATTACTGTATATTGTACAAAATGGCACTTCGGTGCATATTACATTTAGCTGAGTCCTGCTCTGCACTCCCTTTATATATTAATTAACCATGAAGACGCCAGTGAATTGTTGATTTAATCTTTTTTTTGCATTATTTCAGGCCAAGTTTTTATACAAAAGTGTTCCTTTCTCAGAGGATGAGCGTGAAAGTATTAAGCTGATAATTCAAAGTAACATATACAGCTATCTCTGTATACTACTTGAGGGGCGTGAACGATTTGAAGAAGAGAGTTTGGCAGAGGAAAAGAAAGAGCAGCCACACGACTCTTCGGGCACAGGTATTATTGATACTGTCATCCGATTGTTTCCATTTCATCTGTGATATAGTTTTTAAGCAATTTGCTTTTTCCAGCATAGCCACAGATATTGTGTAGCATAGTATATTTTTCCATAGGTCTTTTATTCCTCATGAGCAAGTTTAATAATTCATTTAGGAAATTTTGTCATGAATGGGAAATAACTTAGTTATCTATATATCATCATTATCATCATCATCATCCGTATCTGAGACTTCTCCCATCACATTGGGAGTGATAATGGAGCACAAGAAATCAACATAAAAGAATTGACAAAGATTGTATGACCTGTTGTCGACGTGATGTCAACCCTCTACGTTGGTATCTTAGATTCCTAGCCGAGGTAGCTATGAGCATAAAAAGGTTATGCCACAAAAACTAGATGGACGGGTTACTACCTTTTGGCTATGCAGTTTAAGCTAATGTAACCAAGGAGAACCCTTCAAGATCCCCAACACTATAAAGAGTCTATGACTTCAGGCAAAAGAGGTAAGATAATAAAATTTGATAAAGGGAATTGTATTCATCACTATGACACAATTAGCCAAACAATGAAAATGAATGGCATTCCCGATGACTTATCTATATATGCAAGTGTCACAGCCCACTCTCAATATTTGCGTACGAGTACGTGCTACACCCAACGTACACACACACACACACATATGATGGTTCTTCCTACTAAGGAATTCCATCGATGCAAGTCAATCCATACTCATATAACATTATAATTCTATCATCCACAGAGACATGTACTAACCAACATTGAACAAGAAAGAATAAAAACAAAAAATATCCTAAATAGTTTTGACATAAATCAATAGTCCATATGTCACCAAACTACAAGTCCACCAAATATCCAAAGAGAATCAAAAGAAATACTAAATAGGTCCACTTCTCGTAAACAAACCCGCTAGAATAAATAACTAAAAGGAAAGATGAGTAATATGATGAGGAAGGATGACATGTAACTCCTAGCATGTCTAAGAATCTTTGGTCAATGCGTCAGCTAACCATCTGTGGAACTAACATCTCTCTAGTAAGACTGTAGTGCTTGGGATACTGATCGTTTGATCGTCGTCTAAAGTTGAGTGATGTCTATTCATAACGAAATAAGTACAAGTACATAACAAAAGTAATGCAAGAAAGACTATATATGTAAGTGAAGGATGAGCACTAAGAACAATAGATCATGACTAGACAATAACATGTAACAAGATATCAATGATAATAATAAAAATAAATACTATCTATGTGCTCATATCGTGTGATTTGCGGAACAATTTTCCCACATATGTATGGTGTAGGATAGGACAAATGCATACTTAAGTGCATGCCAATGAACAACTACGTATAAAGATGCAAGAAGTCAATATCACCGACCCCAAGTAAATGCGAGACCGTAACATGTCATAGTCCACGTACCTAATGATTGTTCCCTCCTATACCCCTCACTCCCAAAACTAGATTACAATAAATAGAATCAATATTAGAATAGGGTAAACGGTAACAATACAAGACTCGCACACACATGTACAATCATGTAACAGCTCTCAAATATAAGCATTGATGATAGGGGTACTAGACATGAATTTATGTTGCAAATATAATAAAAATGTAAATAAATTTGTTGTGTAGTGTACTTGCCTGAAGTCAAAGTCTAGGACATAATTAGTTTAGAAGAATAATCGTAGCAACCTCTAACCTCTATTATCCACACGTCAATCCGCAATCATAGACGTCCAGACATAAACCAACGTTCAACGACGCAATGAGTACACATTACTTACAACAAGGTATACACAAATTAGGATTTCAATCATCTATGTAGCAATTTGTTATGTAGATTTGAATTCAAATTAATTATTACATATTAATCTAGATTAGGAGAAGGTTTAGAGACGTACCACAAGATTTCGAAGTTGAAAAGACGTAGGCACGAAAATTGAAGCGAATGGTGACGACATGATAGTTGTTGCAAAACGGAAATCCAAGTGTGCTTTATGGAACATTTCAACGTCGCAAGTCCAATGTAATTGATTGGTCGTCAATACATTGAATGGTTTGCAAGATACAACTCCGACACAGTACAAATACGACACGAGAATCCATGTAAAACATTGTCGTCGTGTGAAAAAACTTTGACAATGCTAGAGAATCTTGCCACAACTCAATAACGAAGTCGTATCAAAGTTTCGTCGAGTGAGCTAGCCTTGACGTAGACGGGGAGTGGACGAGCCGGTGATGAGTTCCCCCACCCCTACCCCTATCCCTACCCCTACCCCGGACTGTGGGGGTGGACGAGCTGCTGATGAGTGCCCCCCCCACCCCCACCCCTACCCCTACCCCTACCCTAGACGGTGCTGGGCCAGGAGAAAAACATCTTGGGTTAGGGTTTCGCTCGGTTTTACACAGGGAAGAAGGAAATGAAAGAATACCATTTATATAGGGTTTAGTTTATCTTGTTTAAGTTTAGGGCAAGGTTCGCAGTATCGGTATTGGAATCGGTATCCGACCATTCCTATAAGTATCAAGATCGGCGGTACCAGATCGGAATATCGGATTTTTTTATCGAAAAACAAATACTTATTAACATTTTAGAAAGTATATTTTATACATTTAAGCATAATTTTAAGTATTTTTAGTGTGATTTTTTAGCAGTTTTGAAATTGAATGAAATAGTAGTCACACTTGCCAATTGGTTTCCTTGTGATAGATAAATTTTCTTCTTTTACATGCTTGTACAACTTTACTATGTTTATACACCCTTGTTGATTGGTTTTTTTTTTCGTTGAATATTTTTTTGCCAGAGTTGACCGGAAAAGAGATCTCCAATGTTGGTATCGGTCAGTATCGGGTATCGGTCGGTATCGGATCGGGACATGCCAAACCGTATTTGTATCAGCCATATCGAATCGGTATTGGCTGACAGTGCTAACCTTGGTTTAGGGTTCGGTTATGGTCGGTCTAGGAAAATGAGCGGTTAAGATTAAGTAGAGATTTAATTCAGCGGCTAGATAAAATGTAGTAATGATTACGATCTCTTCTAGGATGGATTGAACGACTAGGATTAACAACGTGAACCGCGGGGCGCATTGGCTTTAATGAGCTAGTAAATAAATAAAAATAGATTTTTATTAATAAAGTAATCAATTTCCAGCATTTATTTAATTAAGAATTTCTTTTTAGGCTCTTTAAAAAAGCAAACTAGTCAGGAAAAATTTCCGAAAATTCTTGATAATACTACACATCTGGGAACGTGTGCCAAGTTTCATCACATGTTATGGTGTGGATTTCAACTTTAAATTCCTACATCCTAAGAAGAAACTTTTTGTCGTTGTACTTGGTTTTCAATTCTATTAATCAGAAATTAATAGCAGGTCATGTTGAATCAGATGACTGTGAGAATGCAACTGTATACTCTATCTGCCCACGGCTTAAAGCATTCTCGGATTGGCTTCTCAAAGTGATGGCATCGGGTAATTTAGAAGATATTTTCCCAGCTGCTAGTCGCGAATATGCACCTATAGTAGCGGAACTCTGGAAGGATCCCTCAATCCAAGCTACATATAGCCGAAGAGGGGAACTGCAGCTTCTTCCTAGTGTTGCCAGCTACTTTTTAGATAGGGTAAGATGCACTTTCTGTTCTACTTATCATCATAATAGGTTGAATGCTTGCTTCTTTTCTGTTGCTGGTTGTCCTCTTTAAAGTGGTTTAAAAAACAGCCAAAAATTTGTGTTCATTCTCTCAAATTAATATTTTTAAGATAAAGAGGAAAAACAGCAAAAACATTGCGTGATTCTTTTTTGTTTAAGAATGTTAAGGAGATGTGTTAACTAATATGTATTTTATGAGGGTTTGGATGTGTACAATAACCTCTCCAGGTCAATTAAAGTCTTGTCTCCTTCTTTCTCGAGTATTGACCAGTACATATATGTGCTGACTTTACTTATTACTAGATGTATATGTACTTGTGTATGCGTATGCACATGCACATGCACATGCACATGCACATGCATCAAAGTAAAAAAAAAAAAAATCATTTTTGAAATTGCATTCATGCATGCATTTACAACTTAGCATGCATGCATGCATAAATTTAGAACTTAAATTATTTGAGAATTAGTATGCATTTTTTTTTCTTTTTTGTGACAACGGTCGACGCTTCACGAACACTATGACGGCTTCAAACCTGTTGTAGTAAATAGTAAAGATGAGAATAACTGAACAAGATTGATACTTCCTATCTTCTAATCTCTCTCCCTTCACATGAAACCCTAGATTTCTCGGTAATAGTTGTCTGGTGCACGATGAATATTTTGTTTAAGATACATGTGGCTGTAATCTATTGTCACAAAGAATTCAATAGAGTTAGGATCAGCTGTAAAAGATCGATATAATTCGAATGCACAAGATTTCCTAGGTTGCCTCCCATTTATTTGCATCTATTAGACTCAGGAATCAGCATATTTTGAATTGGATTAGCATGACATTATTAGACTGTCTTATTTGCTTTAGAAGATTCAACATATTCGGTCTAACCAGTTATGGAAAATAACAAACTCGTTCCAATTATCAGCTCCCGAGTTCTAACTACTATAACCAACAACAACAACAAAAACATAAAATGAATCTTAAAACTTGTAGTTTTGAGCAGAAGCACTGACTAACTGTCTCTCTTGATCCAAAAATAAATGATGTCAAGATATTTTCTGATTTGAACTATTTGTAATACGCCATTTTGGTACATCTGGTTTGATTGTGAGCCCTCCGACACTTCCACTATTGCTTTAGATAAAGCGATGACACATCTCTGTCTGCTATGCTTGGCCCCATTATTGAATTCCTAATATTTGAGATCAACCCTTGTTGTCATATTGAGTAGAACCTTATACATTTTCTTATAAAGAGGATTAGCACCACAAAACCCAAACATTCAGAAAATTAGCTACAAATTCCCTGAAACCAAAGCTTAAAGATGGTACCAAACAGTTTAGAACACAGCTCGCTCAACCCATTCATTGACTCAAGAGTAACAAGAACGACAATATATAGACCATGAGTCCAAGAACTTGTTATCAGTTTGAATCAGTTACCAATTTGTAGAATGTCTGAAACCAAATGGTTTTCTAAATGCGAGTTTCTCATAAGATAAAAATTTTGGTGAATCTAACTGCAACTAGGGTTACAACTAATACTTTTTCATCTTGATCAGCCACTCACAAACTGCTGTTCAAACAAACTGATGGTTGATCTCAATATACATTGCTTGCCCATGAAATGTCGGTTTCATAATTATTAAGTCAAACCTACCTTATTGTCCTTCTACATTTTTCTTGTTGGTCCTGGGTCTAAGTGTGTCGTCAAATATCTTTCACATGATCGCACCTATATTACTTGACATGTTGGCGAGGCAGCTGAATTGTATCCAGCGTCTGTAGGTGAAAATTGTTTGGTTGATGCAAAGATATAACTCATGACGAGAATGAATGTGATCTTTTGGTGCTTTATCTTTTATTTTGCCGTTCAATCCAATAAAATCTTAAATCGCCAATTACATTAATATTTCTGGGACCGTTCTACTAAATCCATAATTGATAATGCCCAAAGTTGCTTGATTGCTACAAAAATTCCTTTAGCTGGTACAGAGTTACTGTCACGCCCCAGAACCAGAACCAGAACACTGGAGAGCGGGGGCAGGCAAAACCTGCTACGTATATCAGAGTATATCATATCCCGAGAATACGGTCACGACTGTATAAGACGTGGGGTTTACTCTATAATCCAATGGTCAATCCTGGGTCGAGCAATCATAGGTGTCTCAATCACAGACAACCAACATGTTACAAGATTTATCATCATCACACATAATTGTAAGGCGTCCCAAACTATACATATACAGATGATCATGAAACTAGTTATACAAAAGAGGAAAACTAGAAAGAGTAAAGTTATACATGATCAACTCTAGCTATAGTTTAGAATATGCCAATCATGTTAAGCCCGTAATGCTTAGATAACAATGGCCCAAAACACGAGCTAAATACGTGCTCGGTGGCTAAATGCCTCAAAAGAACAATATACATATATCAGTGGGCGGATGGAAAAGAAATCCACTCATGTCCTCTGGTGCTCCTGGTGTTCACAATCTGGAGGAAGGTACGGAAGATCCTGCGGTTCTGCTCTGAAATCTGGCTATACAAAACCAATGGGGTCAGACCCCAAAACAACTACCACCACAAGGGAGCCAAATTTATGAACTAAAATCAACATATCAAAACAAACATGAGACTGATAACCAGAATTAAAACTGTAAGGAAATGAGCAGGTGAACTTGCAGGATATGGTACATGAATAATAAACTGGAATAATCTTGAACATGACAGGACTAGCAATCAATCAATCATGTCTTACGGTTTGCTAATCATTAACTAACTAGGGTTGTCAAATCCTAGTTACTATCACATGCAATTAAAATTTTTATACAACCACATGCCCTGTAGTCTATCCGGATTATCCAGGCGAAAGGATTACATAATATAATTAACATATATAGATATTTTTACTTGTAATGCAACACTCGACGGTGTGTTGGAAGTGTCCCTCACGACGAAGTTCCAAATTCACAGGTGTGGCCGAGATATCATGATTGCATGTAGCCAGAAAATTTTCCTAAATGATTCTAGTTATCAATCTAGTTCATTAACTTGAACTGTTTAAATGAAGATTTTCGACCGTGGTGCTCGAAAATTTTTCTTAGACATGATGCAAGACTGGATAAATAGCTTGACAAGCACAATCAGAAAATCAACCATGGAAATAACATGTCATATAATACATGTGCTACTAATAGCCTTGATCAGGATAGTACAGGGATTCTCGAGTCATGAATGCACTACGTTGAGCCACTATCACGAATATCTGTACAGTATAATATCAGGATACAGTATACGGGATATGAGGAATACTGGAATTCATGCTTGATATAGTATGCAATGAGTAATTTATGTCAGGAAATCAAGATCAATACCAAGAGCAATCATAACAGGAAGTGAGCATGTTTAAGTAAAGCAAGTAATAAAAGAAAACAAAAATGTCAGGTGCTAAGCTAACAAGAGAAAACAATGGCCGTAGGCGTATAAAATCATCAACATTAGATGGGCGCACAATCAGGCAGAACTAGAGCAGTGGCGCACAATCACCAAAATAGAGCAGTGGCGCATAATCGCCAAAATAGAGCAGTGGCGTACAATCATACAAAAGTTCGCCTCGGCGCATTATGCAATGAAGGAGACATTCTTCTTAATAAGGGAGAAAAACTCTTGTAAAAGCATGCATAAGAAGGCATTCCTTCTGCTCATAGTGCGCACGGAAGAACGGGTCAATTATGTCAAGAGCAAGGTCCAGGCGTACAATTGCATGAAAAAGCAAGATTGGCACACTTTTAAGAAAGTACGGGAGCTACAAAAGGGTGTCGCACTCGCACTTTCAAAGACGTACGCAAGCAAGCAGGCTAAATGACAAAACACATCCCAAGAATGGCACGATAGTCAAGACGATGCCAAAGTTAAAGCTCGCTCATCAAGAAAACAACAAAAATTTGTACGCCAACGGAGGCCTTGGCATACTATCTTGATGTCAAGACTGGACGCACAAAAGTACGTCGCTGAGTTTTTCCTTCAAAAGTACGCCCAAGCTTATAAAAGGGCCTTGGCGCACTTTTCCAAGGAATTGACTGGAGTGCATCTGTACAAAATGTACGTACGAGGAGAAAAGTGCTCCCAGAGTTCTCTTATAAAGTTCGTGGCGCACTTTCGCAAGGAATTGAATGCTGTGTTGAAAGCAAGTATATATGAGAACACACAATGCGCTCAAGTTCTAGGAGGTAGCATTTATACGCCAAGAGTCTCATGCGCACTTTTCGTAAATGTACTCAGCCTTCTTCGGTCAGCACTCTTGTGCTCCGACTTTTGTAGCTTTCTCAAATTCTCCGGTTAAGTCAAATTCAAGTGCAACATAAACTAAAGTTACAAATAGTTCAGTTCTAAGCTAAAACAATAAATCAAAACTCGAACCTAAGTTATCAATTGACAGTATATGAAACTAAGTTATCAAAACAAGCCCATATTATGTTCACTCGGTTGGCAAGATGTACTTGCCTACGGTCAAGTTCTAAGCCTAACACTACCACTACCAAGGTCACCCTCGGCCAAAGCTAAGCTCGACTGCTGCTCTTGGCTGAGGAAAGAAGTGAAGAATGAAAGAGAAATGATAGGAAAAGAAAAAGTGAAGGAAAGAGGGGTTGAACTTATATAGACAAGGCTTTGATTTGTGTCCATTGGATCATGATCCATGACCCCTAACCGGGTCAATCTACGCCACACATGAAAACCAAGGGACCAACGGTCCAAAGCATGTTATCCAAGGAAAATTTACATAAATCACCTCAACAATGCATGTATTTACATTAAGCATGAAAATAAGCAAATAAACCTGAAGCAAGCTATACGCGTACTATACGCGTATCTCGGACATGTATACCAGAATAGTGAGACGAGTCTCACAGTTACAGGTATGATGCATGAATTTAAATCGAGTCAGTGTATGTGATGACCAGATATAAAGGAATAAGCCTCCATCCAGCCCTTTAAGGCTTTAAAACGCTTCATGTTGCCCTTTTGTCCCATCCTTTATTTTTGACTTAACATCTATGTTGGATGGACACTGATACGGGACAGTAAGGAGTGAGGACACCTAATGACACCCATTGTGGTGAGTCCTAGTATATTTTGGAGTGTCTAGGGTGTGTCTGACATGGCACGACCCGAATTTTAAGCCCATGCTTCCTGGCTTAATATTTGTGTTCATTACTACATCAACGTGCACTTCACAAATTTTGTACACAGTAGAAGGAGTGAAATTATCCAAGATTGCATCTTGTTTGCCTTTTTCATTTCATCTAAATTGCCCCATTGAACTTGAGAAATTATAAGGAATACAACCTTTGCTCTGTTCTTTTTAATTCTTTACCCTTCTCCTAACAAAATTTGATATTTTTCTTTACTTAGCCATTGACACACTTACTGAATGGTTTTGGGGCTTGGGAGACTTAGGTTTGACATGCTTAATTAATATTGAGATGGTTTGGTCATTAAATGTGCTGTTTTGGTCTAGTTTGGAACAATCTGATCCTTATTACAAAGAACAGGAAGACTTTAATGGTTTTTGTAGTTGCTTTTAGTGATGAAGAGAATCTAATTCAAGCCAAAATAGCACACTAATGTTTTCCTTCTGTTTTATATGAAAATCTAGGTTAAGGTTTTAATATTGCAAAAATTATGTTAAAAGTTATAGTTACAGTAATGGAGCCTACTTCGAGCCTTGGGATAATGATTGGGCCCCACCCAAAGATATCTGCCCTAACTGGAAGATGGAATACATTATTAAATTGGCATATGTTTAACCTTTCCATTGGCCACCTCTTTTGTGAGGAATGCTAATATGTTATGGGCAACTATCCTTAAAACAGAGGACTTTTTAATGAAATGTTGTGCGAGTGACTGGACGAATTTCTCCTGTTGCTTCCATATTTGACATGCCTATTTTCTTGCTTTTATATGTTTTGCTTCTATTAATTATTTATGTCACTCTCAAGCAGCAATATATGTAAGAAGTTGCTTATTTATGTTTTGCATTGACTTGTCAACATAAACTACAATCTTAGTTCTGTGTCTTTTATTTCTTATTACATTGCTATCATGATTTTATACATTTACTACGATGAGCGATAACTGTTGCTTGATTCACAGGTTAAGCACTTATCTTTTTAAATTAAAAGCAATATTGAAAAGGTTTAAATATTCGCATCCTTTCAGGTTGTTGATATATCTAGGATGGAATATGAGCCCTCTGATATGGATATACTTTATGCTGATGGAATAACTTCATCGAATGGACTAACATGCACAGACTTCTTTTTTCCTCCATTGCCTTATGAAGCAAGTGGTATTGATGGTGCAGATCAGCAGGACACACTACTCAGGTTGGTGTCTAATTCAATGTTTCAATATATAGATGGCAGCAAGAACGAAGTGCAACTACTCCATTGTTCTCAATTATTCTTGTGCGTAAGCCAGATAATCATAAACCAAAACACTGGTAAAACCGAGAATAAAAGCTGTGCGGAAAAATAAAAATGCAGGGATTTAAGTTATTTTCTTTCGGATCAATACTTTGTTTCAACTGGACACAGACTTAAGTTCCTGTCTTACAGATACACTGTTTTATTGAAGTTTGATACAGCCTTAAGCCTAGTACTTTGTGGAAAGTAGGGGTTAAGTCAACTTGATAGGAACTTCTATTATAGTAGAACTGCTAGTGTACCATTTTGCTGAACGCTCATATAAAACTGATGCTATGATTTTTACTTAATTTTTCTATGACTACGAATGCATGTAGAATGTCTTGCTAGATTGTAAATTCAACGCTGCTATGTTGCCCGCCCCTCGGGGGTTATAGCCAGGTGGCGGCCAGGCATTGGCCCCCCGGCCCAGGGTGTTGGTTGGGGAATGGCTGCCGGCCACTTGGGGGCGGGCACCCCCCAGGGGCGGGAAAAAAAACATTTCTGTTGTAAATTTCCATAGTATCTCGAGTATTAAGGTGTGAATAGTAACACTTCTTTTTCGTGAGACTGAAATAGTTGCAATGAGTTAAAGGTGTACATTTGTACGTGAAATTCACTAGTGCATGTACTTTGAGCATTACTAATCACTCACCATCCCTTGTTCAACATCTTATTAATGTTCTTGAATTGAAGGTATCAACTCATTGGGCTACACACAATAGGCTTAGGAGAAAACTGCAAGTGGCTGGATATGTTTGAAGATGTCCGGCTGGTCATTTTCTGTATTGCCCTCAGCGACTATGATGAATACTTTGAAGATGTAAGTGGAATCACCCTGAACAAAATGATGGAGAGCAAGAGGCTCTTTGAGGGCATCGCCACTCACGAAACCTTTGATCAAGTAGACTTTCTTCTTATACTCAACAAATATGATGTCCTTGAGCAGAAGATTGACGGGTCCCCGCTGACACAGTGTGATTGGTTTGATGACTACAATCCAGTATCAAGTCGCCATCGTCCGAATAATGGCCGAAACCGTAATGATGGTACCACAAAGGCTCAACAGGCCTTTCACTATATTGCTGTCAAGTATAAGAGGCTTTTTGCTAGTCTCACTGGAAGAAAATTGTATGTCACTTCTTTAAATAGTTTAGATTCAGACTCTGTTGATGCTGCCCTCAGATATGCAAGAGAGATTCTTAAGTGGGAAGATGAGAGGCCATCTCCCAATGAGTTCTCAACCTTTGAGCCAACTACTTATTCCCCTTGATGATTGTAGAAAATCAAAAAGAAAAGAAAAGAAAAAGAAAAAGAAAAAGAAAGAATGTAAATAGATGTGGCTTTGTTCATTCATGTTCCTTTTTGTTTCGTGCATATAATTTGTAATAGTAGATCTGGAATTGGAAAGGTCTTTTCGTGTTGCCTTCCAACATTGAACAGGAAGCAGTGTAATCAACCTGATCTGAACTACTTTGATAATGTTGCCACCTCAGCCATTGCAAATTCCAGGAGCTTCATTTTCCAAATGTGTGTTCTTGTTATCATGTTGGTGTAATTATTATTTGCTTATTTGATATAATTTTGGGGATTTACATAATTGGCTGCCCATATTAATCAGTACTCTCTCTCTCTGTCTCTCTGATTTTGATTAGAGGGGAGAGGGGGAGTAGGGTCTCGCTGAGTTCTTATAACTACAATTTGGTTCCTATAGAGACAGTGAAAGAAAATACCTACTAAACTGATCATAGGAATACCAGCTAAAATACCTATCAGCCAAAGAGGAGTCATTCTAGTAGTATCGGCCATTTCTCTCACTTTCCTCCACCTCTCTCAGAAAATTAGGTTTTGTTTCACGGTTTCTAATAAGATGTGCCTAGGACCTTAGGGGCTGTTAAATGAGCATACCCCGCAACATTTCTTGTATGTGGTTGCAACTATGATTTGCAACCACTTAATGTAAATGTTGTTGCATGATTTAAATATCCCTTGTATTTTGTATTTTTGGGTGATGTAATAAGGGTGCTTGGTTGCATTTTTAAATTGATTGCCCTCTTATGACCCCCAAAATGGCCGCAACACAGTAGTATTAATAGATGAACTTTAATTAAGAGTTGCTCTAGTTAGTCATCATAGATCATAGATTAACCGTCCTTCACTAGAACATGAAGTAGCCAGCAAACCGTTGTTGGAAAGAAATCTTTGGCCTTGTAAACCATTTTACATTTGTGGCAAATGGATTGTTTCCTCTTCTGTTGCATTGTGGCAAATTTCTGGGATCGAAAAGGAGATTATAAGCATCTTTTCCTTTTAAGACGCAAGAACCACGTATCTCCAACGCATCATGACTACCATGAACGGATGGTCTTCAGCTATTGGAATGTCCCATGGAAGTAATACAAATCATAGTAAAACTTCTAAGACCTTATGTATAGCTTCTTGGTTCCGTTCCTTGTCACACGAAGGAAACTATATAGCAGGCATCTCTGTTGTCAATAGAATTTTAACTTTAAGGGTGCCTTTTGTTATACGGAATACAATATAGATGAATTTTTTATATTTTTGTAAATCAAAATTTCTGGAATTAAATTTATAGAAAAAATATATTCTCTCTCTCTCTCTCTCTCTCTCTCACACACACACACACACACACACATATATATATATATATATATATATATATATATATTTCACATAAAAATATAATTTTTTTGATTGATAACTAAATATATTTAATTGTTGTTACTTTTTGCTTATGACTTTTTAAATATAATTTGTTAAGGTGATAGGCTCCTATTCAAGAAAATATGTTTCAAATTATATTGACAATACAATTATTTTATTTATAAATTAATTTTTATAATCTGGTCTAAATTGAATCCATCTCAATCTCACCCTAACCTAAACCAAATCCAACCTGAAAAAGAGGGGAAAAAGAAGAAGAAATAATGAAAAAGCAAAAGACAAAAAAAACTCGAAGCCTAAAATAAAAAAATAAAATAGAAAATAAAAAAATAAACATACAGTAAATCATCAATGGTAAGATATCGTAATTTTTTTTTTTGCAAAATCTTGTGTTCGGTTAGAATTAGATGTAGTAATCTTTAAATGTTACAAATTTGCTCCTAATTATTAAGATTCATTGTCTATATGCTTTCAGAAGCTAACTCTATAAAAGAGGGGTTCAATTCTTATATTCCTTATTACTCAAAATACTTACAAGTGAGTGAAAACCCTAACTGGAATGATGAGGACGACAGGCTTAGCTCTTTGCGTTTTGGTCCTTCTCGGGAGCTTCTGCGCTCTTGCTGAAAGTAAGTGTGTTATATACTGGGAATAGTATTTTCGTGAATCTGTCGATAGTATATCGTTGTCGTCAAGTAATCGACCATTCGTCGAACATTCTAACTACTTGACGAAACCATCTTGATAGCACGTGTCGTTTACGTACCCATGCACTAGTTCTGTCCTATAGCCGCCGCCAAGTCGTCACTATTGCTATTTAGCTGCTATTTGACAATGGATTGGGCCGTAGCAATGCGGTTGTATTTTTGTAGTGGTCTCTTTACAAATTTTGATTATTTTGGTAATTTCCATACAAGGACTCACTATCTATTTTTTTTTTAATTTGCAGCACTACCAGAATAACACATTAGAAATTCCAAAAACGTCGCTAATATATAAACTGACGTCGCTAAAATAATCTGACGACGTAATTAGTGACACTTTTACATTGTTGCGTATTACATGGTCGTTGACAAAAAATGTCGCTAGTCGTCGGTGTAGCGACTTTATTTTTGCTTCGACACGACATTGCACAATATACGACGGTTAGCGATGTGTCGTCGTTAAATTGGCAACGTAAGCTTTGGTCACAACACGTCGCTATATTAGCGACATTATGAGCGACGTTTTGCTACAACAATGCTGACATGACAAGTTTTGCCATGTCAACATGTTAGCGATGTTTAGCGACATACTAGCGACGTTCTTGGTATCAGGTAGCGACGTTCCGATAATTTTTAGCGACGTAAATTACGTCGCGGAACGTCGCAATATGTCGCAACACGTCGTTAAATTGAATTAAAAAAAAAAAAACAGAGTGCAGTTTATAAAATATTTTCAAACAAAACTCTACCTACAGTTATAAAATCTCAGTTTATATAAATAGACCCGGAGCAACCCTTCGTTGAATTTTCTGGGTTCGCCGGCCCCTTTGGTGGAACACTCAACACCGGTAAATTTTGGTGTACAGTTAAAATGAATAATAAACTAAACTCACATAGAAAGAAATCTACAAAGTTACATTACACTAAATATATCCCAAGAAGTAGATAAATAAATTTAAAATAAGTGTTACATGCGTTTCAGAATGTAATAAAAAGTATGAAATAAATACATCAAAGACCCAAGAATGGACCAATACACACAAACACACTAAAACCTATCCAAATAAGGACTACTACTGATGAGGAGGAGCACCGCCGCGCATCTGGGATAGAAGGAACTCATACTGCTCCTGTGAAAGCGTCACCGACGCCGATGGAGGAGGCAGTGATGGAGGCGGTGTCGATGCCGGCGGATCAGGAGGACGTATCTGCTCCAATGCTAGCAGTCGAGCATTGTATGACTCCAAGGCAGATATCACCCTCGAAGTGTTCTCCGCCACCGACCGGCTCAACAAATCCTGCGTTGCATGGATCCTCGCAAGTGAGTCGCTCATGGCCGTATGCGACCCCTCCAGCTCCGTCTGTCTGCGCTCCATAGTCGCGGCCAGAGTTTCCAAGCTGCGTTTTGTCGTTTGGTCCATAGTTCTGAGCTCCATAAGGCTGTGCTCTGTTGTATGGCTCAGAGTCCTGAGCTCCATAAGGCTACACTTGAGCGAATCCTTGGTAGCAACTAGTCACACAGGTCAGCAATTTGACGGTCAAAGCTCTCCTGGGCTTGTGCCGACGCCTGCGAAGGCTGCGAGAAATGCACACTGATAGAGGGGGCCATGGATGACTGCGTTGCAACATAGGTGTTGTAGGATCCCGTACTATAGTATGTACCCATCTGAAGACCACCAATGGCGGTCATCCAGACCTCGTCCGTCGACGGAGCTGTAGAGGGCTGCGAGGAAGTACCAGCCCCTCCCTCTGCAGGTGCACTAGCAGTCGCCCGCTTACATAGTTTAAGATACTCGACCTAAAAAGTGGTTGCTAACGTCTAACTTACTTATTACTAACTATATAGATATCTATTTGCATATTTTCTAAGTTATATTAAAACTAACACATGGTAGTAAAATGTAGATTGGTCTGCGTGGCCTTCTCATCGATGAGCTTTTCCCCCTTCCGATGGGTGGTCAGGAAGACTGTCACCATGTTGGCGTCCTCACCCCTGTGTACCTGTAAAAAATTATATTATTTTTTATTAAAATTAAACATCTTTTCATACTTGCATCGACTAACGTGAATTGAATAAGACCACTATTCGAAACAAGTACCCCATTCCCATGATCGATGACCTATTTGATCAACTACAAGGTGCGACGGTATTTTCAAAAAATGATCTTCGTTCGGGTTATCATCAGCTCAAGATCAAGCCGGACGATGTGCCAAAGTCAGCATATCGCACTCGCTACAGCTACTATTGTTATGCCCCAATCTTTCGCAGGAATCGGCTGTCCCCGCTAGGCGCGAATCACCATGCCAGCTCTCCCACAAGATGATCGTTATCATCTAGACATGATGCTGCACGAGAACAAGATGCGCCCGTGCAAGGCCATGGTCCGAATAGGCGGTAAAATGACTAAGCCACAGAGTCGCATAGATAGTCCGAATGCAGCGGAATAAGAAATGAATAGGCCATTGGTAACAAGTTCACAGAGTCGTTATAGCGGAAGCATTGAATAACACAAGTATAAAAGTAAAACAAGCACTTTATTGATATTGAATCAGTATTACAAGCGGCTTTAGGCCGAGATTACAAGTCGCTCAAGTTCTCTTTCTCGAAACAATAAAAGCGTGCTAAGTGGCTACATTTGTGGAATGATACATAGGCGATGTTCCAACATTATGTCTTGTATATGTGCTTCAGCTCCAGATGTAACATTCCAAGGCTCAAGAGCGAACACCATGCCTTGGCTCGCACGAAGGGGTTTCCGTACCGAATGAGGTTCTCCCGCACCCTGCAAGCAATCTGGTGGGTTATCAGTAAATAAATGCACTGGTAGGAGGATTCTCGCCTACTCAAAAAATCCAAACATGTTATATAGGTTTCGTGCACCATCTATCAAGTTTTCTTTCTAGTCTTGTCTTACGATCAATTTTATGGCATAATGAAAAGCCTAACTCGTGTGGCAGTATATCGTGCGATATAAGAGTAACACGGCCAGACTTACCAACTTACCATTCGCCCTTTTCTGTCCAAGGCAACCATGTTAAACCAAGTACGAGTATATACATAATAAAATCCAAGGAAAATTCATAAGCAAACACTAGTGTCACGAGCTGGGTTATGAATCAGGTGCACGAATTACACGGATACTCAGGTGTGTTGCAGAAGATGTTCAAGTGTTCAAATATGTACAAGTGTGCACAAATGTCTAATACTCATATCCATTCAGGTGTTACAAATTACTCGATGCAATGCAATGACTCGCATGTGGATTACCACTAGGCGAGGATGACTTATCTATATGAATAGGAGGATCGCTGGCGCTACAAGCCATTTGGACGAGTCTCTTGACAGAGATGGGTATAGCGCTAAAAACTCGAGGCACGCACCATCTCGCCGGAACAGGAGAGACCCAGACTCTTTTGACGGTGATGTTGTAGCACTAAAAACTCGAGGCACAAACACCATCCCGCCAAAGCTCGAGGAGTCTCCATATGATTCCTCCCAGGCTGGCACGATTCTGGTGCCCCGACGATCGTCTGAGGAATCTATGATACCTCGTGCACGAGTTGTCCACGACCATGCAAGTCTTGGGTTTTCCAGATTCATGACATGACATGATTAAATCTTGATTCACTTAGCCATTGGATGATGCGTAGTCTCTTGGGCGGAGATAGGTGTAGTAATAAGTACTCGAGACACATACACCATCTCGCCCGCTCGAGAATGACTACGAAGGATTCATATACCTGAATGAGTCTTGCTGCACGAGCTGTGATTCTTGCTTCTTAACATGATGTAATCCCTTAATTCAGGAAATACCTTGGCGACCTAACGTTTCCAAATACTTTCAGGTTCATACTTGCAAGGAACGACTATTTGATAGTCTTCTGGGGGACCAAGATGAATGCAAGACAAGATAGTGTCACGGAAGGTCGTGACATGAATTCATGTGATGAGCATAGCGAATATGTAAAGCAGACAAGCATTAAAACAATGTTGAAACATAAGCATAAGGAAACTTGCATAGTCTACTTTAGAACATAAGCCTAGCCTTTACGTTTGGACAGGTCTAAGGGGTAGTGCGAGGAGTAAAATCGTACAGGAATATATCGAGTGAAATAATCTATGGAACGAACAATGTAAACAAGTTAAGCACTGCACTATGAAGAGTATATAATGATCTACTCGAAGCATTAGCGGAGTCTACTAGCACGAAGCTAAGGTAGCATGCGAGGGTCCATATTATAAGCCAAGTTTCATCTATGTTCTAACACAAGCAATACAAGATAGGATTATGTCACTACCACATTCTGAAAACAGGGATATTTTTGATTTTTATATATTATTAATATTATGATATTTATATTAAATAATTTCTCGATAGGTGTATTTAAATTAAATAATTTCGTGAGATGTGTAATTAAATATATTATTATATTCAGTGTTCATTAATGTCTGAGCTGGTAGACTTGACCTAGAAGCCCACTAGACGAACACCTGTCCGAATTATAGGATTTCGTGTTAATTGTATTAATTAGAATTTTAATTATTGGATGTCGTAATTAATTACCGTAATTTATTTAATTGTTGCGCGCTGCCGTTGCTTCGATATTTGGAGCGCTACCCTAGCTTTTGCCTTCCAACAAATTTCACAACCTTGCCCTAGTCGTGCCCGCCTTCCATTCTGCCATTTTTGTAACTCATAATTATACTCTCTTGTGCTTCATTTTAACCGCATAATAATCGTCGCGGACGTTTATTTAAATTCTAAAAAAATTCCAATTTTGTATCGTTGTGCGTTCCAATCGAAATTGGAGGCAATCTTGGCCTATTTTTCGTATGACCCAAATTAGGGCAATATTCTGTTCTGAGTCTTCTTCATTAATGATATTGATGACCCGACCTAATTTTGGCCCCACGTGCTACTAATTAATTTTAGAACGCCAATCGTATCTAATTTTAATTAATTAAATCCAGTGACCCACTCCTGTGCAATTTTCTAATTGTTGGGGGCTTAATTGTAAAATTTCAACGAGGTGTCACCATCCTATTGGTTTAGCCAAATGAAGAAAGCAACCCCCTCAATTTTCTTCATATCGAATCCTAGCCACCCATTCAAAATGGGGGCTCATCATCACCACACATCTTCCATCACTTCTTCTATAAAGTGTCTCATTCTCCCCATTTCCCAATGCAGCCCTAATTTCAAGGAGCATTGAAAACCTCACTCTCTCTCTCCTCCTCCCTACCTACACACACAGCCAACCAAATTTCCTTCTTTCCTTCTTCTTCTTCTCCTTCCCTTCTTCTTCTCCTTCTCTTTCTTTTTGAATCAAAGAAGGAGGGGGAAATACAAACTCAACCCACACCTAATGTTCATCCACCCGGCCGGCCGACTGATCCCGACTCCGGCCAAGCTCCCCACACTCCTCCCCTCGAGTTCGACTCGACGAGCAGCCGAGTCTCCCTTATCGAGCTGCTGTCCGGCCGAGTCCCGAGCCCCCTCCACGCCGGAGCCGACACCCGGTCCTCCAAGCTCCTCCCGCCGAGTCCACGTTACTCCACCTCATCCCTGCATCAATCTCCGACTCCGGCGCCAACTCCGACCCAAGCTCCTCCCGGCCTTCTCCAGCACCCTCCGGCTCCGACTGACCCGCTCAGCTCTGAAACACCCCACTCCGGCCAGTTCGAGCACCCCGCTCCGGCTGTGCGGCTCCACCATTAGAGCCGACCACCCATTGCTCCGGCCTACTTTCCCCCATCCGTCACCTCCACACCACCACCACTGCCATCTCCGTTCATCCCCGAGTCGAGCCCCGACTCCCTGCTCCGGTCGTCTTCCCGATCAGCTTCCCCTTGCACCACCACCACCATTAGAGCCGACCACCCCATTCCCCGCTATTCTGGTCCAGCCGCAGCAACTGCTCCGACCACCCCGGCGTCGAGCTCCTTCCCCGGCGGCCCGCAGTCCGACTCCGGCCAACCCCCTATGAGAGCTCCTCTCCCTCTTCCCTCCTTTCATATGGTATATACATATATACGTATTAATACATATTTTTGTGTATATGAGTATGTGTGTATGTATTTCTCCATTTATATATATGTATTCGATATATATTGTATATACGTATTTAGTAATATATATTAAAACGTATTTTTGGTATGTATATATATATATATATATATATATATGTTCATATTATGGTATATACATATATACCTATATATATATATATAGTATATGTAAGTATTTATAATTGATATATATATATATATATATATATATATATATATATATATATATATATATATATATATATATATATACGTATGTATTTGGTATGTAAATATATATATAGTATATCTATAATTGTATTGATATATATATGTACTTATAAACATAATTTGGTATATGTACATATTTAGTACGCATTATATATATAATTGGTATATACGTATATATACATTTAGTATATGTATGTATTTAAAATTGGTATATGTATATATGTATTTGTATATATACTTAGTATATTTTTAAAATTGGTATATTTAGTATATGTATGTATATGAATGTATATTGGGTATTTTATATGGTATATAAATTAATTCTATGTATGTATTCATATATGTATATATGTGTATGTATATTGGTATTTTCTTATAATATGTATTTAATAAAGTGTATACTAGTATAAATTAAATTTATGTGTTAGTATTTACGTATTCATCATATATGTTAGTATTGTATTTTTTATTGGTATATATATGTACTTATATACAAGTATATAGTATTATATTTTATTGGTATATCTATATCTATATCTATATATATATATCTATATATATATATATATATATATATATATATATATATATATATATATATATATATATATATATATTTCTCGAACTGATATAGATATGTATATATGTGTACGTGTTGTACGTGCATCCCTAGTACCCTTTATATATATATATATATATATATATATATATATATATATATGTACATAGTATAATTTAATTAGTATATATATGTGTGTGTACATATATATTTAATAGTGTAAATTTATTAAGTATATATATATTGTATGCATTTAATTGGTAATATATTATGAGTATAATGTGTATATTTATTTATATATCTCTACTAGATAACCCGAGTGTAAATACAGACACCCCGTAACTACACCTGACCTATGACCCTGTGAACTGTTAGCAGTCTGCCACACGTACACTGACGTACTGGCAAGCCCCGTACCATTTTGATCGTCTGTCTTGCCCAGCAATCGCAGACGCAACGCCCGTGCAATTTGACGCACACTGACCCTAGATTGACCAGTGCCATACCTGGCAGAGCCCCTGAGTTCATGTATTTGTGTTGTGTTAGTGTAGCACCTGATACAATGTTACATTATTATATGTTTATAGGACTGTTGGATCGTCCAGACGATACTCTGGGACAGGACATTGGTTTTACCAGCTAAGGACCCAAGGCGAGTACATTCTCTGATTAGCTTCTTTTTTATGATATCCCCTATGTTCATTGTATCTAGTGTAAATATCCATATTCTCGACACGCTGGTTACACGGATTGGTATACACGAATCTCGTCATGAGATGTTATTCCTTGTTCATGGTGTAGCTTGTACAAGACTTGTTTCCTTGTTATCTTGTGCATGTACAGACACTAATTCCCGGAGAGATTTGCTACCTCCCTAGGGAATCCCGTGCCATAGCGTACCATGGTTGGATCTACTATACCAGTCGGGGGTGGGGAGCATTTTAGTTTAGATATGTGATCATACCCAACTCTACATGCATCATAGCTCACCCCACATCTCACGTCGGGTGCGGCCTGACCATTTATATGCTTCATAGCTGTTACGTGTGATTAGCCTGACCTCTACATGCATCATAGATAACCAACGGTTAGCCTGACCTTACATGAATCATAGCTAATCATATGTAACCAGCCTGATCAAGTTCCCAAGCCGATCACATGTTAAAGCTAGTACTCACACACTTAGTCATAGTATTCTTGCTCATTGACATATTATTTCCCTTCCTGCATTTACTTACAGTATTTCCAGTATATCCTTTATTGTATGTTTCTCGTACATATACATGCATCTTGTATATTTCTATCTATATACTGCTACATAGTTTATATCATTGATATAGAACTGCTATTTAGAAATGTACTTTGCTCCTTCCTGACTGGAAAACTTTTTCCAGACTATGCCTAGAGGACTGGTATCCGACACTGGTGGACCACAGGGTGAGTAGCTGCAATCTTGGACTTAGTAGTGCAGTCGTAATTCCGGGAGGTTTAGCCGGAATCACTAGTTCTAGTTAGTTCCTTTAGCATTTTATTTTGGTACCGGATTTGTCTCCGGCAATCTTATTTGAGACTTGGTTTATGTTGAGTTAGATTATTTACAGTTTAGACTTGTGTTGTATTCTTATTTATTTTTCTTCAATTTTTTATCGTGTTGTAGTTGTGATTGAGTATATTATTCATTTATTTTGTGTCATCCGTGCCTCCTTATGGAGATTGGATGCTCGTGTGAGATTGTTTAGATAGTGCTTGACCTAGACAGCGTTCTACCGTCGATGCTGCGGTGTAGGCTGGACGTACCCACGCTCTCGTACCCCTATACCGGGTGCGGATCATGACAGATTATTCTCTCAGCTAGGTGCGTTGTATTCTTTATTAGCATGCAAGGGGTGATTCAACTAGATACTCTCATGTATCGTCCATATTTTATGTGTACTGGCTGTAGTGTCCCGCTCCGCGTAGGCACTATGTACAAGTGATATCGCTTTGCTTGCTCGAGTAAAAGTCTTCTCGGAGAGTTTTTGACCGAACCACAAGACGATTGATCAATATGAGTGGACAGAACTGCATTCTCTGATTCTTGCACGCCTTAATAATAAATCTGAGTTTTCGAATGCTTGTTTGCTTAAGAAAATAGTTTCATAAGAAGAATGAAAGAACCTGACTCTGCATGCTTAATAAGAGAACTCGTATAGCTTGTCATCGAAACGAACCTGCTTGCTTAACTAGAGAATTTGTATGCTTGTCTGAAAAGAGAAAAAACTTTGCCATGCTAAGTCTAGAGTATAAGAAATATTGCATGCTTAGTTACACTGACACAACTATCGAACGAACCATTGCCATGCTAAAAAGATAAGTAAAATAAATCGCTTGAATAAGTCCCATTGTATTATGCTACGAAAGAGATAGATATTGCATGCTAGATATGAAATCGAAATCGTGCTTGCCATTATATGTTTTGCTTGTTTGTTTTGCTATATCGAACTGCTATAAGTCTTGATTCGTATAAGCATAGACTAATAGTGCGCCCTGATGATACGGCCCGCAGGGGGGTCTAGTGGGGTGTGCTATTAGATATGTGAGAGATATGCTTTATTTGACAAGATGTGTTTTTCTTGACTATATATGTTTTTCTTGATCATTTGTTTTGCTTGTATTATAGATGCTTCATGTCATTGCATTGGTCTCGGACAACTTGTGCACAAGGTCTTGTCTCTCGACGGTTCCTGGGGTACTGGAAATCGCTCGGTCCGGAAGAGATTTTTGTTTCGTCCTGAGGATAAAGCCCGCAAGGGGGTCTAGTGGGGTGATGTGTCTATTAGTGTTGTGTGGAACCCATGATGTCACAGCTGCTAGTACTCGTGTGTGTTGGTGAAGAGCTGAACCTTGAGTCACAACTGTCGACACAGGTGCATGCTAGTGAAGAGCTGAACCTTGGGCAACCGCTGCTAATTATGGGGCTACCCGTGGACCATCATATAGTTAGGACGCATGCTAGGCTAGCCTTCTTGCATACCTAACTATTTGATGCAGAGACGGACAGAGAAGGAGAACCTTATACATATATATTTATGCAAATTATTGCTAACTTGTATGTCTGCTACAGGGATAGCCGTTCGGCAATGGGTAAAGATCACTGAATAAGTGATCAATTGTATTTTCTTATGTCCCTTATCATTTATGCTAAATGTGATACATCTGTTTTACATTGAGTATGCTGCTGCCCCTATTGCATCGAATTATAGTGTCAACTTGAAATGCTTATCTTGATATGAGATGAACAGTCCGCTAGATAAGCTTTGTTCCTAAGAGTTAGAATATGGTGCACAATATATACTGTGAACTGCACGATAGAACACTGTCCCGTATGTATGCTTATTATTTGAATATGCAAAACTGTTTCCAAGCTATATTTTTGAAAAAGAAGTAAACTGACTCAAATCCTGTGCTGCATGAAATGAACATAGGTAAAAGTAGCAAGATCACTAGTAATGTAATATTTTGCCACATGCTTACTTAGTGTGGGTTTCAGGGGGTATTGCTTCTGTTCAGTTGATTTTATCTCACCAATACTTTCTCCAAAGTGCTGACCCACCAACAGTTTGCTTGTTCTCAGGTACTGGATTGTCCGAGGAAGCGATAGCCGTGCCTCATCCCAAGGAACCAAAAATCTTGAGTCGATGCCTTGAGCCATATTGAGATTGCTTTGAGATGCTTTTGTATAGAGGGACATAATGTATGAAACGATGTCATTATAATCGAGAGAAAGAGAGTGCTTGAGCGAACTGTAACCTCGGCCAAGCCCTACTTGTAACACTTTGAATATCAATAAAAGAGCTTATTTTCATATGCCATTGTGTTTTTTACTTTTCTGTAATATATGTGCTGCTGTTCCGGTCTTGAATGGCTTACTTACCCTTGTTGAAAGCTTTGGCCTTGTGCAAGCGCACTTTAGGCTTGTACGATATCACGCCCATGGGAGGACGATCGGTTCCGTAGGGACCAAGCGAGGACGAACGGCCCCTGCAGGACCAGGACGTGACACTGGTTAAGCAAAGACAAGTTCATTGTAGCCACCCACCTTAGCGATGATTCGCCTCGATTGAGCGATACTCCGAGCGAGCCTTTGAAAGTCTAAGTCTGAAATCCTGAAAGTCCAAGTCTGAAATATTTTTTCCTCAAGCAAGTCTTCTTGCTGACCAAAGCGGGTCGGGTCATTGCACTAGTGCCGTTTGAATTGGTTCTCCGCTTGAGCGGAACGAGTCTTTACAACTATGAGTTTTTGGTAATGCTATTCGGACTGACCAATGCCCCTACCGCCTTTATGGATTTAATAAATCGTGTATTTCGGCCATATCTCGACAAGTTTGTAGTAGTGTACATTGATGTTATCTTGGTGTACTCGAAGAATAGGGAGGAACATGCAGAACACTTGCGGGCCGTGCTAAAGACTCTTCGGGATAACAAGATATATGCAAAATTAGGTAAGTGCGAGTTCTAGATGAACTGTGTATCTTTCCTCAGGCACATTATTTCTGTAGAAGGCATTTCAGTCGATCCAAACAAAGTTGAAGCCATCATCGAGTGGAAGCGGCATGTATACGTCAGTGAGATTCGAAGCTTCCTCGGGCTAGCGGGCTACTACAGGCAGTTCGTGAAAGACTCTTCCAAGTAAGCATCACCTCTGACTCGCCTCACACAGAAGGGAGTCATATTCAAGTGGTCCACCGACTAGTAAGCCTCATTTAAAGAGTTAAAGCAACGCATCACCTCTGCTCCACTACTTGCACTACCAGACGAGACCTCGGGATTCCAAATATCCAGCGATGGTTAGGACAGGGCTTGGGGTGTGTACTCATGCATCGAGATAGGGTGATAGCCTAAGCATCAAGACAACTGAAAAAGTATGAGAAAAATTATCCTACGCATGACCTGAAACTAGCAGTAATTGTGTTCATGCTAAAATTGTGGCAACACTACCTCTATGGAGTGCCTTTTCAAATTTACACTGATCACAAAAGCTTAAAGTACCTATTCACCCAAACGGACCTTAACCTATGACAGCGGCGTTAGCTAAAATTGATCAAAAACTATGACTTGACGATCACTACACACCTGATAAAGAAAATGTGGTAGCGGATGCGTTGATTCAAGTGTTTGCGGAATCCCTATCCGTTGATCGCAGGTTACAAAGAGACTTTGAGAAAATGGACATTGAACTCTGAATTCGATATCGCGGTGCACGAGTTGCTCAGATACGATTTGTACCCAATATGTTAGAGAGAGTCACGTCAACTCAGAGGGACGTCTCATTCCTAAGGAAAATATGCAAGCAGATTATAGCAGGGAAGGCAAAGGACTTTGCAGTAGACGAGAATAGAGTGTTGCGAGTGAAGGGAAGGCTATGCATCCCCAACGACGCATAACTTAGAAAGGAGATCCTTATGGAAGCTTACTATGCAACCTACACAGTCCATCCCGGGAGCACTAGGATGTATAAAGACCTTCGCACTGTCTTCTGGTGGCACGACATGAAGAAAGATGTGGCGCACTTCGTGTCATGATGCATAACTTGTCAGAGGGTGAAAGCATAACATCAGAGACCGGACGGGGAGATGCAGAATCTTGATATTTTGGAATAAAAATGAGAGCACATAAGCATTGAATTTATTGTTGGCTTGCCAAAGACGTAGTGGGGAACGACGCAGGTTAGGTCATCGTCGACCGGTTAACCAAGTCAGCTCACTTCATTGACATCAAAGTTACTTGGAGCATCGATCGCCTCGCCCAGGCCTACCTTGATGAGATAGTTCGGCTGCACGGAGTGCCAGTTTCTATAGTGTCAGATCAGGACGGACGATTTCTATCATATTTTTGGGAGAGCCTTCAGTCAGCGATAGGGACCAAGTTGAAGTTCAGCTCAGCCTACCATCCTCAAACCGATTGCCAAACAGAGTGAGTGAATCAGGTACTCGAAGATATGTTGCGTCTTTGTGCAATCGATTCAAAGTCAAGTTGGGACGTCCACCTATCGTTGGTCGAATTTGCATACAACACAATTATCAGTCCAGCATCCAAATGGCTCCGTACGAGGATTTATATGGGCGAAAGTGTAGGTCACCGATATGCTGGGATGAAGTTGGGGAGCGTCAAATCCTTGGGCACAACTAGTTGAACAAACAATCCAAAATGTTCGATTGATTCGAGAGCGACTAAAAGTAGCACAAAGCCGGCAGAAGAGTTATGTCGACATTTATCGTCGACCCCTTGAGTTCTTCGAAGGTGACCATATATTTTTGAAGGTCTCTCTTATGCGAGGAGTTATGAGATTTGGAGTAAAGGGAAAGTTAAGTCTGAGATTTGTTGGCCCGTTCGAAGTCCTCAACCAAATCGCTCCAATTGCCTATCAAATTGCATTGCCACCAGCCCTGTTAGACGTGCATAATATTTTCTATGTATCACAGCTTAGGAAGTACATGCATGACCCGAACCACGTGGTAGATTTTGGTCAGCTGGATCCGCAGGCAGAGTTGTCGTACGTCGAAGAGCCAGTTCAGATCTTGGATCGGAAAGAGAAGTAACTACGAAATCGTAAAGTCTCGCTTGTGCGCGTTCTTTGGCGGAACCATGCGGCCGAGGAGTCGACCTGAGAACTCGAATTGGACATGAAGGAAAATTTTCCCTCATTATTTTCTTAGGGGTAGGTTATATTTCTAAGTTTCGAGGATGAAATTTTTTATTAGTTGGTTACGATGTAGTGCCCCGTTTCCCCTGTTCGGGGAGCGCGGCTAAGAAATACTTGGTATCGTTCGATCGGGACAGATTGAATCAAGATTCTTTCTTTGTTATGGATTGGTTTCTTCAGAATCAGGTCCCAGATTCAGCGGATCGTTCCTCAAGGAAAGACTCGGCGGCAGAGTCGAGAGGAGCCTTTCCATTGTACTGGTTTCTTTGACCGTTTTCGATACCGCTTGGTTGTTTTCTTGTTGGTTTTGTGACTTTGTTTTTTGAACGATTTTGATGGATTTTTTGACTTCATTCTTTGAATTTCGTATTTCGTATCGAACCCTTGGAGACAAAGGCAGGAGATATTGATCATCTATTGGTGCGTGCAGGTGATCGTGTAGGTGACGCGCAAGCGGAGTCTTGAAGATCTCCCCTTTCTCTTCCCTGATTCACCAACTTGTGAGTGTCCTTACTTCCGATTAGCGTCATTCTTCCAACTCTTCATTCTTAATAATCTGACTCATTTGTGCGTTCTGATCAACGATACCAAAATAATAAAATTGAGTCAAGATAAAATAGAAGAAGAAGTAGACTTGAAACACTTAATGCTTGTCACATAATTTTTTTATACGATCATATTATTGCGTGCTTGTACGCTATGCATGTATCTATTTTGTTTTTCAGTTGTAGCTAGAACTTATGCATCTATGACTGTTCAATGGGTAGTACATAACTTGAAATTTGATCATATCAGATAGTAGACTAAGCTACCGCATTGTGATAAAGTAGTTATGTTCATTTTGATGTGTTAAAATGCTTCGTATGTTAACTTAGTGTTTAGATCGTCAATGGTCATGGACATCTTGTGCACAAGGTAGGTGGTTCCTGCGAGCGGTCGCCGGGGCAACGGGGCTGATTCGTCCCGGACGGAATAACAGTTAGTCGTGTTAGCAACTCAGCACGGGTGAGGCGGGAGTTTGTAGCAGGGCTAGCTACCAGCGTTGCAAGCATCGCCGTCTACCCAGACTATAATCCATGATGGCTAGTCAAGACAATGATCCTTATGTATATTTAAACTGTGCAAACTAACTATGTCTTCGTGGCAGGGAAGGTCATGGTAAGTTGTGTACAGGTGGTTCAAATAGTACAGGTAAAAGTCACCGAGCGGTGGCATATTTTGTTATGTCATTTTATTCTATCGCATGTTATAAAATTGAACTAAGGCAAGATAGAAAGGTCACATAATAATAACGTTGCATATTCACATAAATACAATATCGATTTGGTATGTTGTGTTAGCTCGCCCTCACCGGTACTTTTTGAAGTACTGACCCTCGTTGCATCAGGTTCCCCGAGCCAAGGCGACGCGACGAGGAGCTTAAGCTCCCCCACCCCCAAACCTTTCACTGATCTGACGCGTTCGTGTTCGTGACTTTTTGGAGTGCAAGTACATAATCTCAAGGAGCTTGCTCATACCCTTTTTTAAGCTCCTAGGCGATGGTGCTAACACGCACCCAAGGTAGTTTGCTCTTTTGAAATATTAGTAAGGGATGTAATGTATGGATCAGCTATCTCATTTTGCGTCCATGTTGTATGCCCGTGCGGCATCCTTTTTACTTTTGACTCAAGAGTCTGTAACAAGATGTTCATTATCAGTAAAGAAATTTTTTTCTACATTCCAATGTATGATTTCTTATTTGCGGACTCTGTTGCAAATGTTTCTAAAGTGTATCATTATGCCTAGGCCTTGTGCGGACGCGCCTTGCGCTCGCACGTCATCACGCCCGCGGGGACGATTATCGATTTAGCGGAAATCGGGACGTGACAGAGGAAGGTGAAAATATACTGGAACACTTAAAAGTGTTGAATTGGCTTTTGAACCAACTTCCAACTGTTCGTATAAAAGTAGAGGAAGAAGACAAGATATGTGACCTCTTACCTCGCTTCCCTCTTCGTATGAGCACATTGCGACTATTCTTTTGTATGGGAAGGACAGTGAAACTGAAGAAAGTCATTGTATCACTTTTATCTAATCAATTGTTGAAAAGTCCTTTTAAGGGTGAGAAATTGGCATTGGTGACAGATGGAAGAAAAATATTTCTTGATAAGGGATCCGAAACGGCACAACCTTTATTGGTATCAAGGAAGGACATTGCATGTTATCATTGCAAGCAATTAAGCTACATCAGAGCGCTTTTAACTTTCTTGAACCCTTACAATGTGCATAATAATGCAGAATCTGTAAGAAGCTACATATTAGCCATGTTAGTAAGATGAGTTCCGTAACAAGCTGTAGGCCTCAAAGAACAAAGAAAAAGTTCCTACACAAGATTGACTTGTCGAGTACTTGAAGCATTTATTGAGTTGATAAATTATCGCCAGCAGATTCTTGGATTTTGTCCATGACATTGTTCACAGTACAGACATCCAAACCATACTCCTTGCTCAACTCATGCGCATCCCCTGATGCTCTATATCCAAGCATATATTTCTCGCCTGTTATGACAAACTGGTCAAATAAGCAAGATACAAACATACATTGACAAATAGCAGCATGGACTGGAAGAGAATCATTCATTTGTACCTGCAACCACACCATTAACTCTAAGATCCTTGGATAACTTCTCAACGAACTCTCGTGGGGTCAGATGCCTTACATTTGAAAATTCAACTTGAAACTCGAGAGGAACTACATTACCACAGTGAGGAGCCCAAGAAGAAAGAACTCAGTTTCCGGTCTCCATTAACTCTAAGCTCGAGTTTGCACTTCAAGCTTTAGCTCGACCAGGCTAGTGAGCATCTCAGGCTCGAGATGAGAAAAAGCCTACGAGCTCACAAACCGAGCTTCGTCAACGGAGCACAAGCAGATTTTTTTTGGGCTGGAGGGGCAGTAATTCAAAAAAAAATAAAAAAAAGTTGCAAGACATGTATAAAAATTCCCTATCTAAAATAAAGAGAGAATGTATAAAGAGTAAATAGAAAACAATATATATATATATATATATATATTTTAAATGTACATCTTTTCAAATTTTACAATCGTGCTCTACGATTGAAGACGCTATCGTGTTCCGCTTTGCCGCTTGAGAAAAATTTCTTTCTTCTCAAGCTCGCAGCGCAGGTTGTTAGTGAGACATGTGACCTTGCAGTGATCATATGAAGCCGTCGGTGGAATTTTTTGACTCCAACAATGATGTATGGAATATAAACTATGTATAGATGAAGAAAATTTAGGCCAATGAAACAATTAAAATTCTTTTTATGTACAAGGTTATAATTTTTTTTTTTTTTTTGTATTCCTTTTATCGTATTCATATAATTTTTATTTTATTTTATCCACCATCCTACAAGCATGCACTCTAAGCATTAATGAGGAAAAAAAAAGTCTATTTTGTTCACGAATAGGAAGGGGAGCCAATCAAATAAACTCTTAACCCCTATGTTAGTGATACCATTGTAAAATTTGGGCGGGGCCCATAAGGGTCCGTCCCTGCCGAGCTTCCTATGTTCAAGCTTGACTTATCAAGAAAATCAAGCTAATTTCCACGTTCAACAGTTCAAGCCAAGCTTGTTAATGAAGCCAAGTTGAGATGGGTCGATCTCCCAAGCCTCTCTATTGGTTTGCAGCCCTACTGCTCCATGTTTCACTCACTGCACAAATGAAGTGCATCTTATTTAAATTGTTGGGTTTTGCATGGTTGGCAATTGTCAAGGAGAAAAGCAAAGGGTCTTCAAGTTCCAACAGACCCATTTCAGCCGAAAAGAATGTCTCGTACTCCAAAATGTCATGTATCCTTACAACTTTGGTGCAACAACTAAATGGTGTTCCACTGTAATTGTCCTTTACCATTACTTCTACAGTTGCAAAAATAAAAGTCTTACGCTGGTGTCAATTTAACTTAACCAAGATATATAGTCATAACTGGATGGCCAACCAAGTACTTCTGTGCAACACAGTCCTTAACTTTGGACAAGATACCTGGATGGCCAATCAATATCTTGTCCGAAGTTATAATTTTTTTTTACAATGTCAAATGTCAGTTCTATGTGCATCCTTATTCATTGTAAAAAAAATTATAACTTTGGACAAGATATTGAAATTTTATACTTAATGTTTGACATTGTAAAAACATCGAAACTATGTGTATCAAAATCATTGTTTAACCTACAACAGAACTGACATCGCCTTCATCACAATTTTCTGGGTTCGGCTACTCAAATCCTTTTTACCACTCAGCTCAGGTAACGACTATGTTGCACATACACGACAAAATGATGTCCGAATCGTGTCCGCGCCAGTATCCGCATCCTTATTCATGCAACATAGGTAACTGTCTTTGTACTCATTTGAAAATGTATGCATCCCATATCGTGTCCGTATTCGTGCAACATATGTTAAGGGTCATGTCTTCTGTATCAAAATCGAAAAACTTGTGCATACTGAAAAGTTTGAAGCGAAGTGCAAAATCACCAAAGTGCTCGAATTTATAAACAAGGTATAATTACCAAAATGCTGGTAATTTTGAAAATGAAGTTTGACGTAACCAAATCATAAATATACCTTATTCTTATAAATAGATACACTTACAAAAGTAAAACATGCCTAAGTTACTTCAAAGTATCTACTATGCCACAAATTGTTATGAAGTATAAATACATGTACTGAAAAATGCCAATTGGAAAATCATTTGACCATGTACAAGATTGAATAAATTACTCACCGACGACACATTCTTGATCAGTAACGTAATCAATAAGAAATTTATCTTTTGACGTATCTTCACTAGTGAGTAAGGAACCCTTTTTTACATACTTATTTTTAATTAAATACATGATAAAATAAAATCGTCTTATGTGGTTTGGACATGTGCAATCCAAACCAATAGATGCACCGGTAAGAATGAGCAATGACTAGTAGTTAAAGGAGTTGTTAGGACTAGAGGTAGGCCTAAAAGAACATGAATTGAAACTGTAATGAAGGGTATGTTTTTTGTTAGTTAAAGGAGTAGTTAAAGGAGTTGTTAGCATGCGACTTGGAGGAGTATGCAGCCTGAGGTAGCATGCGCCCGACAGTCCATGCGGCACCCATCTCATATGCCAAGTTGTGCATACGACTTAGCTATTTTATTTGGAATGTTTCTTTGTTCTATGTGGTTGGTCTTGACAATTGCTTGTGATTGATCCTAAGGAAGAATGGACTTAGTAACCCGACCTTGTGCTAGAATTGACTATGTCATAAGTGACTAACCAGCTATGTGCATAACATGAGCTATGTATCCCAATGTGATAAGGCTTATACGACCAACTATAAGTTTGGTAATTCGACCCGATTTTTTGTATCAGTGCTGATACAATTACTACGTGCTATATGTACATGTGTTATAAGGTGCATTGAGGTGCGACCATATCATAATGTGCACTAAGGTGCGACATAACTTACTACGTGCTATGCAATTACATGTTTCGAATTGTGCATCGAGAATGCCTCCTATACTATACGACCTGTAATGAAGGGTATGTTTTTTGTTAGTTAAAGGAGTAGTTAAAGGAGTTGTTAGCATGCGACTTGGAGGAGTATGCAGCCTGAGGTAGCATGCGCCCGACAGTCCATGCGGCACCCATCTCATATGCCAAGTTGTGCATACGACTTAGCTATTTTATTTGGAATGTTTCTTTGTTCTATGTGGTTGGTCTTGACAATTGCTTGTGATTGATCCTAAGGAAGAATGGACTTAGTAACCCGACCTTGTGCTAGAATTGACTATGTCATAAGTGACTAACCAGCTATGTGCATAACATGAGCTATGTATCCCAATGTGATAAGGCTTATACGACCAACTATAAGTTTGGTAATTCGACCCGATTTTTTGTATCAGTGCTGATACAATTACTACGTGCTATATGTACATGTGTTATAAGGTGCATTGAGGTGCGACCATATCATAATGTGCACTAAGGTGCGACATAACTTACTACGTGCTATGCAATTACATGTTTCGAATTGTGCATCGAGAATGCCTCATATACTATACGACCTGTGATATTATTATATTAATTCTCCAGTACGGGCATGGTATGTGGGTCAACTACCAAAGCGTGGCTAGGACTTGATTGATTGTTGCATCACGTTCGGGTGAATTCAGTTTGAGCCATCAAGTAACAAAGTAGATTTGTATCTAGCGTCGACCGTACTATGGTACGACATATAGGAGTTTGATCATGTGACCACACCATGGGATTTCTAACATAACCATAGGGTTAATTTAGGCAACTAAAATTTGTAGAGTATTGAGAGGGATAAAATTCCGAGATCGTGGACATTAGTCACCTAAGACAATTGTCATGACGTACAAGACTGACACCCATGGATATTGGTCACGTCCGCACTAGTGGACGGCAATATCCGAATACTTATATTGTACAATGCGTTCTATGTGATCGTAGCACGGTGGCCTTACGATGGACCGGTGCATAATATACAATGTGCTATGCGAACTATGGCTCGGTTAGCCCCATTAAATAGCTGACGATCTAAGAATTTCTCTTATGAATCTAATTTGAGATAACTCAGACTCTACAGTAGCAAGCTGTATAAATGATTGGCCGTTATATAACTGGACTTGGTTGTGGTTGTATTATCCTGTCAGTAGTCTAGGGACATGGACTATCATAGTGTGATGGTTCAACCATTGTGCTTGTTTGGTTGTAGGGTTGGGCTATTATGCTAGGATGGTCTATGGACCGAAACCACGCAATAGAACCTATATTTATACATATCTATTGCTTTGGGTTTTGTTTCTCCATTTTTGTGCTTTCTTTTTGGTATTGCTATTTGGGGTCTAACCCTACTGGTTTTGTATGGCCAGATTTTGAGCCAGTTCCTGAGGATCCAACTTACTTCCCCCTTCCTGATGGCGCACACTAGGCAGATGGTCGCTGAAGGGCACGAGTGAGTTTCTTCTTTCCTGCCCATTATAATATATTTTACTCTTTTGGACGTTTAGCCACCGGCACTTATTAGCCGTAAATCTGCACATTTAGTTTTTTTTACATGATTATAATTAATCAGACTGCAGTTGATCATGGTCATGTACTTTTGCTACTTTGCCAGGTTTTTATTTTGTACAGTTGGTTTCTAGAATATTGTGGCAGGGCATTTTTGATGCATTAATTCCTTGTCATATGATCTATGTTTACTATTCTTGTTTGAATAATTGAGACAATAGATGCTTTATAACCCTAAGTGACTTGATTGTAGCATACACCCCTTGTCTAGTTACAGTCGTGATCGCCGTACGACGTATAGTACCTTGTACTGGGTAGCTGGCCATGTCCGTATCCGTATTCCGGTACTAGGGCGTGTCACGCCCCAATCTTCCGCAAGCTCGATAGTCCCCGCTGAACGTGAATCACCACGTTGCAGCTCTCCCGCAGGACTATCGTTCTCATCGGGACGTGATACCGTGCAAGCCTAAAGTGCGCTTGCACAAGGCCAAAGCTTTGATACAAGGGCAAGTAAGCTATTCAATACTGAAGCAGCGGCACATAACATTGCAGAAAAGTAAAGAACACAATGGCACATAAAAACAGACTCTTTTATTGATAATCAAAAGTGTTACAAGCGGCTCAAGGCCGAGGTTATATATCGCTCAAGCACTCTTCTCTCGATTACAATAACACCGTTCCATACATTATGTCCCTCTATACAAAAGCAGCTCAAAGCAGGCACAAACTCGATGCGGCTCAAGGCATCGACTCCACAGATTTTTGGCTCCTTGGGATGAGGCACGGCTATCGCTTCCTCAGATGAACAGGCACCTGAGAAACAAGCAAATTGTTGGTGGGTCAACACTTTATACAAGTACTGGTGAGATAAAACAACTGAACAGAAGCTACACCCCCTGAAACCCACACTAAGTAATCATGTGGCAAAATATTGCATTACTAGTGATCTTGCTAGTTTTACTTAGGTTCATTTCATGCAGTTCGCTAGCAGAGTCATATTTTTGTGTATTTGGAAACATTTTTTTGAAAATAGAAATTCAAACAACCAATCAATCGAGGCAACCAATTCAAACACGATGATCCTATCCGGGTGTGCGCAGCGTGTTTGGTGAACTATACTCAAGAATTCTAGGGACAGGCAGCACTAGGAACCATCATTCAAACAAGCACACAAGTTAACTATCAATCAGAGGTCGGTCCCCGAGAAACTCAGGATCGGTAGCGGTAATCCAGCTAACCAATGACTCGCATTCTGATCCTATTAGCAGCTGTGACTCTTGGCTGCACATTACTGCTATTATAGCAGCCGTAACCAAGGTTCAGCTCTGCACTAATAGTCATTGTCCGATCGATGCAATGCATGAAGCACTAACAGGTATTCTCTAAGTTGCAGACAATGAACATGCATGCTTATGCATAAACTCATATTTCTTACCCCTTGGCCGAACGGTTATCCCTGCAGTAGACATACAAGTTAGCAACAATTTGCATAAACATATATGTATACCGTTCTTTAGTTTCCTGTCTGTCTCTGCATAAAATAGTTAGTTATGCAAGAAGGCTAGCCTAGCATGCTCCCTAACTACCTGAATGCAGCTATCTCCATGAACTTCTCTAGTGCAGACTCAACTCTTCTCAACAGAAGCACCGCCTCCCATCTAATAGCCACGCCCCCCAAGATCTCGTAGGACCGGAACATCAGGGTGCACTATTAGTCTTACCCCATCGCATCTCCATCCTCCATTCCAATATCCATGCCCCGAGCTCAGGGCACGTTATTAGTCTCCCATATTTCGTTTGTCCTCCATCCACCGCAAGCACCCACATTTTACTAGCACATCTCTATCACAATAGCAACACAACATGACAAGTCACATTCCTAATAGCCGCACCCCCCTGGATCCCGAAGGACCGGAATATCAGGGCGGGCTACTAGTCTATGCACACACAAGACAAGCATTTACTCTCACATCAAAACAAGCATTCATTCCTTTAAGCTTAAGCATTCAAGACAAGCCATATAAACACGATGACAAGCAAGCATATGAACGATCTTTCAGTTGAGACTAGCATGGCACGGGTCTATTAATCACATCAAGTAAAACATGCAGTTCTATCTTCTTTTAACAAGGCAAGATTCGATAGTGGTGTCAGTGTTTCTAGCATGCAATATTTCTTATCCTTAGCATGGCAATGGCTCTAACTCTTTGTGGCAGAGGCAGGTTCTATCATTCTCTAATGAAAACATTCTTCTTAAGCAAACAAGCATTCAAAAACTCAGATTCATTATTAAGGCATGCGAGAATCAGAGAATGCAGTTCTGCCCACTCACATTGATTAGTCGGTAGGGAACTCTCCGAGAAGACTTTTGTTCGAGCAAGCAAGGCAATATCACTTGTACATAGCGTCGACGCGGAACGGGGTGCTATAGGGCGTGACAGAGTCCTTCCTTGAGGCACGATCCGCAGAATGTGGAACTTGATTCCGAAGAACCCAATCTATAATGAGGAAATAATCTTGATTCAATCTATCCCAATCGAACGATACCAAGTATTTTTTAGCCGCGCTCTCCAAAAAAGGGAGCGAGACACTACATCTTAACCAACAATAAAGAGTTTTGTCCTCAAAACTTAGGAATGGAACCTACCCCTAGGAAAATAATGAGAAAAACTTTTCCTTCATGTCTTATTCGAGTTCCCAGGTCAACTTCTCGACCGCTTGGTTCCGCCAGAGTATATGCACAAGCGGTATTGAACGATTTCGGAGCTGCTTACCCTTTCGATCTATGGTCTGAACGGATTCTTCTACATACAACAAGTCTGCATGCAAATACAGATGACAAAAGTCTACAACGTGACTCGGATCATGCACGTACTTCCGCAGCTGTAACATGTAAAAATATTATGCACGTGTGATAAGCTCAGTGGTTAGGAAATTTGATATGCAACTGGGGCAACTCACCTGAGAATCTCGAACGGACCAACAAATCGCGGACTCAGCTTCTCCTTTGGTCCAAATCTCGTAACTCCTTGCATTGGCGTGACTTTGAGAAACACATGGTCACCTTCAGCAAATTCAAGAGGTCGTCGGTGGGCGTCCGCGTAACTTTTTTGTCTACTTTGCGCTACCTTTAAATGCTCTCAGATCAGTCGAAACTTCTGAATGATCTACCCTACTAGTTCCCGGCCAAGCATTTTTTGCTCCACAACTTTATCCCAACAGATAGGTGATATACATTTTTGTCCATACAAAGCCTCGTACGGGGCCATATGAATGCTGGACAGGTAGCTATTGTTGTATGCAAATTCTGCGAACAGTAAGTGGACGTCCTAACTTGACTTCGAGTCTATTGCACATAGACGTAGCATGTCTTCGAGGATCTGATTTATCCGCTTTGTTTGACCATCGGTCTAAGGATCGTAGGCTGAACTAAACTTCAGTTTGGTCCCCATTGCTGACTGAAGACTTTTCCAGAAACATAATAAAAATTGTCCATCTTGATCTAAAATGATAGACACTGGCACGTCGTATAGTCGAACTATCTCGTCAAGGTATATCTGAGCGAGGCAATTTTTGCTCCGAGTAAATTTGATGGAAATAGAGTGCGCTAACTATGTTAATCGATCGACGATGACCCAAACGACATCGTTCCCCTGTTGTATCTTCGGCAAGCTAACAATAAAGTCTATCGTGATATGGTATCGTTTGTAGGACCGTAAGGCAACTCTAGAGGGGGGAAGGTAAATAATGTGTAGCAAAATAATATGTCTAATTAAAAATTATGCATAGTAAAGGCAGTTAACAACTAATAGTAATAATGTGTATATGCAAGACAAATATGTAAAGCGGTAAGTGTCATGCCCCGATTCCGAAGGGGGCTGATCGTCCTCGCTTAGCGCCTTGGGGAACTGATCGTCCTCGCATGGGCGTAATGCCGTGCAAGCCTAAGTTATGCTTCCGCAAGGCCAAGGCTTTGAACAAGGACAAGTAAGCTATTCAGAGTAAGAAGCAACGACATAACATAGAAGAAAATTTAAGAACATAATGGCATAAGAAAATAAGATTTTTAATGATATTCAAGAAGTTTTACAAGCAACGCTTGGTCGAGATTATAAATCGCTCAAGATCTCTCTCAAATATAATGACATCGTTCCATACATTATATCCCTTTATACAGAAAATAGCTTAAAACATCTCGATACGGCTCAAGGCATCGACTCCAGGTTTTTGGCTCCTAAGGATGAGGATATGCTATCGCTTCTTCGTACGATCCGATACCTGCGAACAAACAAACTGGTGGAGGGTCAGCTCTTTAGGGAAAGTACTGGTGAGTATAAAAGCAACGAACATAAGCAACACTTTCTAAAATTAACACTAAGTAATCATGTGATTAAACATTACATTACTAGTGATCATGCTTCTTTTACCTATGTTTATTTCATGCAGTACAGGATCATAGTCAGTTTACTTCTTTCAAAAATATATCTTTGAAAATAATTGCATATTCAATACATTCAAGCATGCTATATGGACATTGTTCTATCATTCAGTGTGCATCATGTATCGTGAGCCATATTCATTATCTCTTAGGCATATAAGCCATCTCTAGTGGACTATTTATCTCAATTCAAGGCAGCAGTAACATATACACGTAAAACATACAAGTCTTATGAGAAGTTTGATAAGAAACATAAACAATAACTAATGATCACTTATACATTGATTCTTACCCTCGGCCGGACGGTTATCCCTGTAATAGACATACAAGTTAGCAACAATTTGCATATATGAATAAAGTTCTATTATGTGTTCATTCCTGCATCAAACAGTTAGGTATGCAAGAAGGCTAACCTAGCATGCGTCCTAACAATATGATGGCCCATGAAAACCCATGATTAGCAGTTGAGACATTCAAGCCCATCTCACTAATAGGCTGACACCCTTCCTTAATCATGAGGTCTCAAGCCTCAGGGTGTCCTGTCCTATTCTAGGCCAAATAATTCCCAGTGCCCCAGGAACCGAATAAGAGGGTATGTCCTTGTGCACAAGTTTGTCCAGACCGATGCATGAATGCACTTCTATTAGATAACATACTATCCAAGCAGACAATAATTAAGCAAACTCTTATATATAATAACACTTCTTATTAGCAGTCTATATTGATGTACGGGGCACGTAACTATCAATCATCTTCTACTTACTTAGCACAATACTCGATGTATGTGGTACGTAACCATCGATGTACTAGAGTCGTAACCATCGAGTACTGTCCCGTATCATCTCTTCTATTATGCAAAAGTTCTATAAATCAAGCATACAAATATCTCTATTTAACATGCATAGCATAGTCTTTATTTATCTTTACAAGCATGTAGTTCTACTCTAGTTTAGCACACGATACAAAGATAAGTTCAAGCAATATTTTACTCTTCCTTTTTAGCATAGCAGGGGTTCATTCTTATTTTAGCATACAATAATGGACAAGTTTATGACATCTTATTACTCTTCTTATTAACATGGCAATGATTCGTTTGCTAGCTGTGTCCATGTAACTTAGCATGCAACATTCTATTCTTTTACTTAGCATGGCAAGATTTTTTTCAATGACAAGCATTACAAGTTCTCCAGTTAAGCATACAGGTTCTCGTTCTATCATTCTCATACGAACATTCTTTACTTAGCAACAAGCATTATAAAAACTTAGATTCATTATTAAGGCGTGCAAGAATTAGAGAATGAAGTTCTGCCCACTCACCTAGATCAATCGTCTTGTGTTTCGATTGGGAAACTCTTCGAGAATGTTTTCACTCGAGCCAGCAAAGCGATATCTCTTGTACATAGTGCCAACGCGGAGTAGGGCACTACAGTAAAAGTAAGAGAAAGCAAACACAAACAACACAATTTTATCCAGGTTTTTCTCTGAGAGGACTAGTCCATGCTCGAGAACTCTTGCTCGAAGTTGTATCCACTATAATCACCAATAGTTAATCACAAGCTTTGATCCGAAGACTTGACACTTCTTACAACCACAAGCTTTGATACGAAGGCTTACGGACTTTAAAGCTAGAGAGAAAACTTGTTGAGCCAAGCTCTTACAACTCTGATAGACTTCTAAACTGAGATCGCACTTGGCACTAGAAGGCTAGAGAGTTGATCTTGGAGATGAGAATGTTTAGGCTCTGAGGGTTTTCTCACTAGAGGATAGAAAGATTGAGAAGAGATAAGTGAGTAAGAATGTAAAAATCCATACCTATTTATAAGGTATTGTGGGACAGAGTTCGGTCAGAATTCGGTCTAGAATATTTAAATTTTTGAATGTTGCAAAATCAGGGATTTCACAACTGGACATTTTTTTATTTAGGCTCACCGAGTTTGGTCCGAGTTCAGCCCGAGTTTGGTTGGTTTATTTCAGAATTGTTCAAGTGGGCTAGTTTTGGTTTGATTTGGGTTTGTATATGTTGATAGGTTTTAGGCTATTTGAGTGGACATGAGTATGCTAGTTCGACTCGATGTACATAAGTCATAGACTCAAATAAAATGTAACATTATAATAAAAAATACAATAAGACGCAGTACAATCAACAATCGTCACAACATTATTGAGTCTTCAGTTGTAACTGTTGTATCATATTGTGACATATCGAAACTGTTGGCCCATTGGTCATGGTCGAACCAATTTTGATAATCAATCTAACCTGGACTCGGTATAAGCTACTGCGATGCTTTTCATACGTACTGTGAGGATTGCATCATCAACTGTTCAGAGCTGCTTCCCTTCGTCTTGTCTATCTTTATTTTTTGTATGTAATATAATTTTTTATTTTATTGAGTCTAGGAATATACTGTACACCACGTCGTACTGACAATTAGGCTACCCTAAATTATTTTCAAAATAGCCTATCTTGAAATGGCTAAGTTGGACCCAAAACTCAGCCCAATTTCTGTTCTGGCCCTGAACTAAGGGAACAGAACTCGAACTGAGTTCGGCCTTAGTTGACGTTTTGTTCAAAAACTTGGTCTCCCTGAAGTTTCAGATACAACGACTATTTTTTGATATTTTGCAGACGAACTCTGGCCGAGTTCTGTCCGAACTCTCATTTGAGAAATCCTATAAATAGAGAAGAGATTTCACATTTCTAATCATAAATTCACTTTCAATCTTCTCTTCTCTTCTGGTATACGAGTTCTAAAAAGCCTTCATTTTCATATCCCAAGCCAGTTACAAATTTCTAGTCTTAGTTGCAGTACGGTATGGTCTAGAAGTTCAGAGAGTTATAATCAGAAGCTTGTTCAGAAGTTCTCTACTCCATACTTGAAGTCTTCGAGCTCTTCGGATCAAAGCTCGTGTTTGTAAGAAGTCGGCAAGCCTTCGGATCAAAGCTTGTGTTCCATTCGTATAGTGGATTCCAACTGGGAGCTAGAGTCCTCCCGCCTGGATTAGTCCTCACATTGAGGGATATCAGGATACATCGCTGTGTTTGTGTTTGCCTTCTCACTCTTTACTTTACTTGTGCTTATATTGTGATAGCTATGACATACCTACAACACTATTGCTAGATTGTTACTATAGCTGTGATACTTATATCTGTAACTTGCTAGAAATTTTTTTAATTGCTAAATTTTGCTGCATACTCTGTTCACCCCCCTCTTGAGTATATTCTATTATATTTCGATCCTACAATTGGTATCAGATCAGGTTTATTGCATTTATCAATTTGATTATATACCTATCATCATCCTGCTTAGGTATATTTTTACTATTATTTAATTAACTGTTATTTACTTTCTTATTGCCTAAATATACTTTAAGTGTCACTTATATCACATGGCTAACATGAAGGAGGGCCAATCCACAAACAGACCTCCTCTGTTTGATGGAACAAACTACACTTATTGTAAGACACGAATGAACTATTATCTGAAATATCTTAATTTTGATCTTTGGTCTATATTTATAGATAGCTACAAAAAGCCAGCTCGTATAATTGTTGATGGTAACCTGGTTGAGAAACCACATGATAAATATATTGATAATGAGAAAAAATAAGCTAGTCTTGATGCATGTGCTATTAACGCTTTATTTTGTGCAGTAGACATGACTGAGTTTAACAGGGTGTCAACATGCACAACATCTCATGACGTGTGAAAACTTCTCGATGTAACCCATAAAGGAACCAACCAAGTCAAGGAGTCAAAGATAAGCATATTGACTCAAGAATATGAAGCATTCAAGATAAAGCCAAACGAGACGATTACATAAATGTTCACTCATTTTCTTGATGTTGTAAATTCTCTGTCCTCTCTAGGCAAGGAGTACAACAACCATGAGAAAATTCATAAAGTACTGCGGGGTCTCACCAAAAATTGGAACCCCAAGGCTACAACAATGATTGAAGGAAATAACCTCACAACAATGACGCTTGAAATATTGATGGGAAAGCTGATGATACATGAGCTAGACTTGCAAGACTTCAAAGATTCAACACCCAAGGAAAAATCAATCGCATTCAAGGCACATCACAAAAGAAATATTGAAAATGAGTCTGAAGTCGAAGACTCAGACGGTGAAGAGCAAGCTCTAATGATGGGGAACTTTAAGAAGTTTTTAAGATTAAATCCTCGAGGCAAAGACCATCATAAGAACAATAATGATGACGAAGAGCCTATATGCTACAGATGCAAAAAGAAGGGTCACATCAAGAAAGACTGTCCGACAGCATCAACAAAGAAGGTTACAAATACAAAAAGAGCTACACAAAGAATGCAATGCCTCAAAAATATGCTAATACAAGCATATGGCACGAAAGTGAGGTCAGCGGCTCAGAAGACGATAGCTCTCAAGAAGATGCTAATGTGTGCCTAATGGCATTTGATCAGGTAATCACTAATCCTCTCTATGATGATTTCACATTCGATGAGCTAGGTGATGCCTTTTGTGACCTCTTAGAAGATTATAGAAAGTTGCTTGGTAAATACAAGATCTCTAAGAAGGTACTCAAGGAACACAAACTTGATATAGAAAGGCTAACCCTACTTCTAGCAGATATTAGAGAATCTGAACCTTCTAGTGAGACTAATGAGTTAGCTTCTATCAAGTTATAATTACACGAAGCATTACGCACTCTTAAAGAGAAAGACAAAACCATAGCTCAGCTGCAAGAAGATTTTCAAATTAAGAAAAAGAAGAGTATCAATACGCTGATTAGGAATGATGCCCTAACACCTGATTATAATAGATTGTTTGACACTTCCAAAAAGTTGGAAATTAGGTTAGAAAAATAGTCGATGACAACTGTTTCCTCTCCTAACATGTGTCACTTACCCAAAAGGAACATTGTTCAACCATAGACTTTCAAACCTATGCCCAAGAGGACAAATCCTCAAAGACTTGCCTTCTACTACAAGTATCCTACCAAAACCCCTTGACCTACCAAACAAGCACAAAATACTGCACCTAGCACTAAGTATGCTAGATGTCATTATTGTGGCACTATTGGTCATATTACTCCTATATGTAGAGTTAAGAAATTAGTTGCTTTGAATAATTGTACATGGATACCTAAAGCTAACTTTTCAGGACCCAACAAGAAATGGGTACTGAAAGTTTTATCTGTAAATTATTTTGTAGGTGGAGCATCCTACCCACTATAAAAGTAAATGGATCCTCGACATCGGTTGCCCATGGCACATGATCGGTGGTGCATCTTTGTTTGCAACACTGTCAAAGAAGAAAGAAGGACATATCTCCTTCGGTAACAATCTGAAAGGTTATATAATAGTATCGGTAATATTGGTAAGGCTCCCAATCCAGTGATTAAAGATGTTTGTCTAGTAACCGAGTTAAAGCATAACTTACTCAGCATAAGTTATTTAGCTGACCATGGTTATGGTACAAATGTACTATAGTTGATAGCTCAACTGGCAGTACTATTTTTGAAGGAATTGGGAAAGATAATATATATGTTTTCTATCTTTTGGAAGATACTAACACTACAGGTAGATGCCTATACGCCAAAAATGACGAAAATCAACTATGACACATGAGGCTAGGACATGCAAACATGGACACAATATTGAGATTATCCACAAAGAAATTAGTACGGGGCTTACCGGAGATCGCCTTCTAGAAAAATATGGTATATAGAGATTGTGAAAAGAACAAAGCTACAAAATCAACATTTAAGTCGATCAACGCTGTAAGTACCACTCGATCTATACAATTATTATATATGGATCTATTTGGACCCAACAAACTTGCTAGTCTAAATGGTAAGTTGTATGCATTTGTAATTGTAGATGATTACTCTAGATACACGTGGGTATATTTTCTTGCTCACAAGAATGACGCACTCTTAGAACTCATCACATTTTGTAAAAAAGGTACAAAATGAGAAAGGATTCATGATCACTCGCATTAGAAGTGATCATGGCCCAAATTTAAAAATGCTGACTTTGAGAAATTTTGTAACACACACGGTTATTTGCACGAATTCTCGTCCTAGAACTCCATAACAGAATGACGTTATAGAATGTAAGAACAGAACTCTTAGCGAAATGACTAGAGTATTGTTAAACCAATTCAGCCTACCTAAGTATTTTTGGACAGAAGCTGTCAATACAGCGTGCTATATTTTGAATAGAGTTTTGATTCGACCTAAATTGAAGAAAACTTCCTATGAATTATGGTTTGATAGAACTCACTCTGTTTCCTACTTTAAGATCTTTGGATGCAAATGTTTCATTCTTAATACCAAAGATAACTTAAGCAAATTTGACGAAAAGGCCGATGAAGGTATTTTTCTAGGTTATGTGGCCAAGAGCAAAGGATACCGAGTCTTTAACAAGAAGTCAATGACGATCGAAGAATCAATCAATGTCAACTTGAATGAGATAAACAATGAAATAAACAATGATAGTGACGATGAAAATATTGGTACATCAAGCAAAGCACTAACCGAAACGGAACCCAGTACCAACTACTTGAAGAATCTACCAAAGAGGATGGAATTCATGGCAGATCACCCCCAAGGACTTGGTAATAGGTGAGATCACAAAAGGTGTAAGTACTCGTTCCTCTAATAGAGATATTGTATCTAGTGTAGCTTTTGTTTCATAGCTTGAGCCTAAAAACTTTGAAGAAGCATGTAGTGATAACTACTGGATAGAAGCAACACAAGAGGAATTAAACCAATTCGAACGGAATCAAGTTTGGGAAATTGTTCCCAAGCCTAATGATCATCCGGTCATTGGCACCCATTGGGTATTCCGAAATAAATTAAATAAGAATGGTTTAGTTACATGTTAAAAGGCTAGACTCGTAGATCAATGATACAAGCAAGAGAAAGGTATCGACTATGGTGAAACTTATGCCCCATTTGCGTATTTAGAATCCATTCGCATGCTATGTGCATTTGCATGTTTTCATAATTTTAAATTATTTCAAATGGATGTCAAAAGTGCCTTTTTAAATGGTTTCATAAAATAAGTTTTTGTAGCTCAACCACCTGGATTCACGGATTTCAAAAACCCTAATCAAGTTTTTAAGTTGAAGAAAGCTTTATTTGGACTAAAACAAGCCCCTCACGCTTGGTATGACCGCCTAAGCTATTTTCTACTTGAAAAAGATTTTTCAAAGGAAATGTTAATACAGCACTGTTTATAAAATCTTTGAATAATAATCTTCTGCTAGTTCAAAGCTATGTTGATGTATTATTTTTGGCTCTACTGATGAATCTCTTTGTCAAGAATTTTCCAAGTGTATGCAGGGTTAGTTTGAGATGAGCATGATAGGGGAATTGAAGTTCTTCCTTGGAGTACAAATTAAGTAAACCTCAAATGGGATATTCATCAACCAAGCCAAGTACACAAAGGATATGCTAAAGAAGTTTGATATGGAGTCAGCCAAGCCACTTGGAACTCCGATGGCAACCTCAACTAAGCTTGATGTAGATGAACAAGGCAAACCAGTCTACATACATATGTATCGAGGTACGATCGGTAGTTTATTATATTTAACTGCTAGTCTCCCCGATATCATGTTTAGTGTTTTCATTTGTGCAAGATTCCAAGCTAACCCTAAGGAATCATATTTGTGCGCTGTTAAGTGTATCTTTTGATACCTTAAGAGTACTCCTTCTGTTGGATTATGGTATCCCAAAACCACGTCCTTCGACCTAACCAGTTATTCAGATGTTGATTTTGCTGGATGCAAAGTAGACCGAAAAAGTACTAGTGGTACATGTAATTTCCTAGGCAAAGATTTAGTCTCTTGGTTTAACAAGAAACAAAATTCTGTCTCATTATCAACTACTGAGGCTGAGTATATCGTAGCAAGACATTGTTGTGCACAAATTTTGTGGATGAAGCAAACTCTAGAAGACTACAACTTGAAATATTCACGTATTCCCAATGTCTGTGACAATACTAGCACTATTAATTTGACTAAAAATCATGTATGTCACTCACGCACTAAGCACATTGAGATTCGATATCATTTTCTTAGAGATCATCAAAAAAAATGAAGACATTAATTTAGAATATGTAGACACGAAAAAACAACTGGCTGATATCTTTACTAAACCTTTAGTAGAAGATAGATTCAACTACTTACGTCGAGAATTAGGAATTTTAGATATCAATAATATTAATTAATCTTATCTTATTGAATTACTTCTAATATACAAGAATTATTTTGGAGACCAACTTACAAAGGATCTGTCTGTCACCACAGCCTCGGCTAAAACGAAACGGAACTTAAGTGTCCCCCGGTGGACCTCCGCTAGTTGGGACAGTACCTCTACAGCTAATCCGAGACAATCGTGGTATACGAAAAGTAATCCATAAAATAATTTTAATTATATTTATTGAAATTTAAAATTAATAATTTTGAATGAAAAAGTTGAATGAAATGATATTTTTTCTTTATGTCTATGTATCTTGAAAATGTCTTATACATTCCAATGATTAGATTCTATTTATGCATTTTCAGTTATAATACTTTGTGTATAGTGAAACACTTTCAGTTAGCTGTACTCAAAAGTTTATCTATTTGAGTTTTATTCTATTTACATGCATATTAACTTTCCTGTCTCGCTTAGCATTTATATTTAGCTGCTGCATTTTTAATTAAATGCTCTGTTTCTGTGAAATATATGCAATCTATTTTTTTTTACTTGTCTATCTTTTTTGTAAGCATATTTTGCGGGAGAGTTTCCTTCTCCTAGAAATTTTGCTAAAGGACAACAGGGGAGAAAAAGATATAACATCTGGTGAGAAAAGTACAATTGATTTTCAAATCAGTTCGATCTGGTGAGAAAAGTACAATTCGATCAAGATGTTATATCGATCAAGGTTTGTCAATTGTCAAAATGGGGGAGATTGTTGGCCCATTGGTCATGGTCAAACTGATTTTGATAATCGATCTAACCTGGACTCGATATAAGCTACTGCGACACTTTTCAGACGTACTACGACGACTATAACATCAACTATTCAGAACTACTTTCCGTCATCATGTCTGTCTTTATTTCCTGTATGCAATATAATTTTCTATTTTATTAAGTCTATGAATATATTATACACCGCATCATACTGGCAATTAGGCTACCCTAAATTATTTTCAAAATAGCCTATCTTGAAATAGCTAAGTTGGACCCAAAACTCATCCCAGTTTCTGTTCTGGCCCAGAACTAAGGGAACATGACTCGGACCGAGTTCGGCCCGAGTTCGTCCCGAGTTCGGCCTTAGTGGACATTTTATTCAGAAACCTGGTCTCCCTGAAGTTTCGGATACAACGAATATTTTCTGATATTTTACAGATGAACTCTGGCCGAGTTGTGTCCAAACTTTCCTTTGAGAAATCCTATAAATAGAGAAGATATTTCACATTTCTAATCATCAATTCACTTTCAATCTTCTCTTCTCTTCTGGTATACGAGTTCTAAAAAGCCTTCATTTTTACATCCCAAGCCAGTTACAATTCTCTAGTCTTAGTTGCCAGTACGGTATGGTCTAGAAGTTCAGAGAAATATAATCAGAAGCTTGTTCAGAAGTTCTCTACTCCACACTTGAAGTCTTCGAGCTCTTCGGATCAAAGCTCGTATCTGTAAGAAGTTGTCATGCCTTCGGATCAAAGCTTCTGTTCCATTCGTATAGTGGATTCCAACTGGGAGCTAGAGTCCTCCTGCCTAGATTAGTCCTCACATTGAGGGATACCAGGATACATCATTGTATTTGCGTTTGTCTTCTCACTCTTTACTTTACTTGTGCTTATACTGTGATAGCTGTGACATACCGGCAACACTATTGCTAGACTGTTATTATATCTGTGATACTTACTTATATCTGTGACACATATATAACAGTCATGATACTTATATAATTTGCTAGAAATTTTTTTAATTGCTAAATTCTGCTACATACTCTATTCACCCCCTCTAGAGTATATTCTATTATATTTTGATCCTACAAAAATATGGTTTAGTTAACTATCAAAATCAAGTCGATTGAGACCGAATAAGACAATACCATTACTACTCTGGGATAGTAAGGTTCTGCATCTTTTCGCCCGGTCTCTCATGCTCGGCCTTAACTCTCTGACATGACAAACATTATGATACGAAGTGCGCCACATTTTTCTTTATGCCGTGCCACCAGAAGATCGTACGAAGATCTTGATACATCTTCGTGCTTCCAGGATGTGATACATAAGCTTCATAGTGAGATTTTGTAAGGATCTTCTTTCTGAGTTCTGCATCTTTGTGTACGCACAGCCTTCCTCTTACCTGCAATGTTCTGCTTTTATCCACTACAAAGTCGGTCGCCTTTTTTACTGAAATTTGCTCACGTATCTTCGCCAGGAAAGGATCATTCGTTTGAGCAGCCTTGAATTTGCCTATCAGGTTCGGCTCAAGGTGCAATTGAGATAATGCTCCCCCAATCATTCCTCCTCATTATCGGATTCGCAGCTCAATGCCCATACTTTCCAATTCTTTTTGTATCTTATAGTTGATGGATAGGGATCCCATAAATAATTGACCCAACACATCCACCACAATATTCCCTTTGCCTGGGGTATAGTTGATTGTTAGGTCATAGTCTTTTATTAATTCTATCCAACGACGTTGCCACAGGTTCAGATCCGTTTGAGTGAAAACATACTTGAGACTTTTATGATCAGTGAAGATGTGGCAAGGCACACCGTAGAGATAGTGACGCCATAATTTTAGTCCGAACACAATTGCCGCAAGTTCTAGGTCGTGTGTAGGTTAGTTGCGCTCATGCGGTTTTAGTTATCTCGAAGCAAAGGATATTACTTTATTTTGTTGCATGGGCACAGCTCCTAAGCCCTGGCTTGAGGCATCACTGAAAATTTGGAATCCCATATTCTCGTCCATTAGTACAAGTTTTAGAGAAGAGATGAGGCAGTGCTTTAGCTCCTGAAACAAAGATTCGCAGTCGTCGGACCAATCAAATACGATTCCTTTTTGAGTGAGGCGAGTAAAAGGTGAAGCAATTTTTTAAAAGTCTTTAACAAACTGTCTGTAGTAGCCTGCTAACCTGAAAGAGCTTCGAATTTTATTGACTGATGCAGGTTGCTTCCACTCGATGATAAGTTCAATTGTTTTTTGGATTGACTGAAATGCCTCCCGCAGAAATCATATGCCCGAGGAAAGATACACTACTCAGCCAAAACTCGAACTTGCTCATTTTCGCGTATAGCTTGTTGTCTCGAAGAGTCTGAAGCATGGTCTGCAAGTGCTCATCATGTTCCTCCCGGTTCTTTGAATGCACCATGATATCATCAATGAATACTACTACAAACTTGTCAAGGTACGACTAGAACACTCAATTTATTAGATCCATGAAGGCAGCATGAGCATTGGTCATTCCGAATGGCATAACTAAGAATTTATAGTGGCCATAATGAGTGTGGAAGGCTGACTTTGACACGTCATCTGGCTTGATCTTCAGTTGATGGTAGCCTGAATGAAGATCGATTTTTGGGAACATTAACGCACCTTGCAGTTGATCGAAGAGGTCGTCAATTCTGGGGAGGAGATACTTGTTTCGAATGGTAGATTTATTTAGCTCTTGATAGTCTATGTAGAGCCGCATCAAACCATCCTTTTTCTTCACGAACAACTCTGGCGCACCCCACAGAGACACTCTTGGACAAATATACCTACGATCGAGTAGTTCTTGTAGTTGGTTCTTCAGCTCTTTTAGTTTAGCAGGGGCTATTCGATACAGAGCCTTGGAAATCGGTCGGTGTCACTACCACATTTTAGGAAAAAGGATATTTTAGTAATTTCCTATTTAAATAAATATTGTGCATGGTAAATAATTTTTGTTGTATTATTTAATTGTTGTTGGATGTTATTTAATTATTTTGGACTTATTTTAGTAGACCCAACTAGTATAGTTTGGACCCATGGACCAACATGAATTAAATAGTTAGATTTGGCCCATTTAGAAAGCCCATAGTTAAGGAGATGGATTAAATTAATTAAGTGATTAGACTAGAAGCTTCCTTCCTTAATTATTTCTTCATGAGAGGCCCCAAGGGGTACATTGGACATTTTACAATTGCTTGGGAGAGGGGCAAGGCCGGCCTATTAAAAGAGGGGGGAAATTTCTCTCTTCTCTCATTCTCATTTCTAATCTAGATCTAGAATTTCCCACTCCCAAATTCTTTCTATTCCCATTCCAATTCCCTACCAAATTCATTCCAAATTCTTCCTAATTCACCATTAAAAAGTTGAGAAGCAAGGATCTAGAAGGAGGAAGCAAGGATCTACAAAGAGGAGCAAGGATCTACAATTTGGAAGCAAGTTCATCTCAATTGGAGGTTTCATTGGGAATCCATCTCCCAATAGGTATAATTCAGTTTTTCTCATTAAAATAGCTTCTAAATCTGAGATTTAATCATGTAAAATCAACCTATATGTATATACTACCCATAGGACTTTGTTTTGTGTTCATAGGAGACCCATGGAGAAAGTTATGGTGTTTTTTTGTGTTAATTTTGTTGGAATTCCGAATTTATATTTTGTTGTGTGTATCAATTGATCCTATAGATCAATTGGATATGAGCTTATGTGTTTGGGGCTAGTGTCGTGTCCATAATTTGGTACATGTGGTTCGTATCCCAACTATTTGGTGATACGTGTCATTTTGGGGGTTTTCCTTCCGACACGGGACTTTGAACATGTCGTATTTTGACACGGACACATAGATCTACTTTTGACACTTTGATTTGTTCATAAATATTATTTGTGACATGTTTGTGTCCTTCGGGGTATAATTGGTTGTGTGTTGGACTCGTGTCACATGCGTATCCTAGATCTAGTGGGATACGGTGTGATACTCTCCAATTTGGTGTGTTTATGTGTAGATCTAATTAATTATGCTTTAAATTCTTCATTTATAACTAGTAAATATATATAGATATTATATATTTATTTTAGTGTATTTATTATGGTATTTATTGTAGCATAGATCTATATATTTCTATGTGTTCTAATGTGGTGTATAAATATATGTATGTAGCTTTCTTGCATGCAATTATATATGTACTTATGTTAATAACATAAATTATACATAAATGTTTTATAAAATATATTTATGTGTTTAAATGTGTAATTATATTATTTATAATTATTATGTAATTATTTGGATATTAATGAATGTATTTTTATGTGTGCTTCTAGCCATGTAAAATATGTACATTAATATGTGTATTGTGTTTAGTAATTATTAATATTTTAATGTGCAAGTTTATGTGTATATATATATAAGTATATATATTTATTAAATTGTTTTATATATGTATATATATATTTAATTATATTGATTTATAGTTATTAATATATAGATTATATATATATTTCTTTTGGCGACAGCAGCTTTTAATGACAGTTTCTGTCATTAATATACCGTGGGCAGCAGCAGCCGCTGTAGCTATTAATGACAATTCTGTCATTAATAGCAGCGGGCGGGATTTAGACAGCGGTATTTGTGACAGTTTTCTGTGACAGTTGTTTAACTGTCACCAATTGAGCAGCAGTGGTTTATATATAGAGTTTCTGTGACAGAATTTCTGTGACAGTTGAGACTGTCACTATAAGCTATTTTATTTAAATCTTTGTTTTAGTTCACTGTTTTCAGTGACGATTTGGCAGATTTAATTTATATATTATATATTATATTTGTATATATATATTTGTATATATATATGTGCTTTTGTGAGGTATAATACTAATAATAATATATTATTTTATTTGTATAAATATTGGTTTGTATATACATTATTTAGAGTGTATAATATTGTATTATTAGTATACTTTGTGTGGGTATCAATTGGGATTTAATTTGATTCCTAAATTGTTGTATTTTATTTTCTATATTATTTGTATAGATGTCTTGTGAGGATGACCTTGGTTTGACCATGTTTGACTTTAGTTGACTTTAGAGTTGACCATAGTTGACTTTTAACTTAGAATTAATTTATTGACCTAGAAGTTGACTAGTTTGACTTGTTCTCTTTCCGGGACCTTGTATTAATGTGGTATTCCATATCTAGGTCTTCGAGGCACCGAGTCAGACATCTGTGAGACTTTTCATTGGACTTCAGGCGAGTACATTCTCTGATAGTTTCTCATTTATGATATCCTTTATGTTCGTTGTATCTAGTGTAGATATACATGTTTCTCTTGACACTATGGTTACACGGATTGGTATATCCGGATCTCGTCATGAGAAGTTATTTCTTGGTATATGGTGTATATGGTGCAAGTATTGTTTCATTGGTTATCTTGTACATGTACAGACACCGATTTTCGGGAGGAGTCGCTCTCTTCTTGGGGAATCTAGTGCCATAGCATACCGTGGTTGGATCTATTATACCAGTTGGGGGTGGGGAGTATTAGTATAGATATATGATCAAATCCCTATTGAATAAAGTATTGGTAAGAGAATAGTGTTGATCATGCACCGCACGTATGATTAGCCAGACCGCATTATATCTTGCCCAAGCCGATCACATGTTAAGCTAGTACTCACACACTTAGTCATTAGTATTATTGTTTCATTGGCATATTATTCATTATTGTATTTCTTTCCAGTATTTCCTTATTGTCTATATATCTCTTGTATCTATTTTGTGCATCTTGTTTATCCACAGCTATTTACTGTTACATAGTTTTTATCATGGATTAGAACTGCTGTTAGAGATGTACTCTGCTCCTTTTCTGACTGGATATATTTTTCCAGATGACACTGAGGAGTACCCTACCTATTATGGACCCCAGGATGTTGTGGGTTTAGATTCTGAGACCCTGGTTCAAGAGGGACTTATCCCAACTGAGACAGTTGACCCTGGAGTTGTAGCTTTGTAGTATGATAGTATTCTTTTGTACTGGATTTGTCTCCAGCTTATTTTGTTACTCTTCAGACTCATTGATGTATTATTTTAAACTCATGAGTTGTATGATGACTATTCTATTCTTATCTGATTCGTGCTTATTTCCATCTTAAGTTCTGTGATTGAGTATTCTATCATTATTGGTGGTTCATTACTTTAGATAGACTATCTAGACAGCGTTCTACCGCCGATTCTGCGGCGTAGGCTGGACGTTGTTTCCGACTAGTATCCTTACACCGGGTATGGGTCGTGACACATTTTTGGTGGTGGCCCATGCAGGTCTAGCTTCACAAGTATGTGATATCGTGGTAGTGCGACAATTTAGTTGTACTACTGCGAGCCTGCGATAGGATATAGGATATAGGCTGAGATACTCAATCACATCTAGGAAAATTCTTTTGATTCAACTATTCTCCTTTGACATTGATACTTGAACCCTTAAACTGTCCTTTCCTTGATGTCTTACATCTTGTGCCATATTGATTTTTTCTTTCGCTTTGTCTCAGGATGCCGCCTAAGACTAGATCACAGCAGGGGAGAGCAGCTTCTGAGAGGTCTGCGACATCCCGAGGGCCTGCACCAGTCACTTCTCCGGTGATTGGAGTGTCAGCTGCTTTCGGAGGTCCACCACCTACTCAGAGGACTGTGCCAGCTGTATCTGAGGGGCTTCCACCTCCACCTCCTGTGCCAGCAGAGGCGTCACAGATGTTTACACTATTTCGTGAGATGCTCGAGGCACAGAGGGCTCAGTCAGAGGCACATCAGAGGCAGACCGACGTCCTACGGCAGGGCATCGAGAGTGCTCATCAGCTTGCTCGTGCTGTAGTTGAGAGAGGAGTTCCGATCCAGCAGCAGGTTGTTCCTCAAGTTGCTCAGCTTCGGCCAGGCAATATTCAGGACTTCAAGAAACTGGAGCCTAGGGTTTTCAAAGGGACGGAGGGCATCGTCTATGCTGATGATTGGCTCGAGGACATTGAGCGTCTTATGAGGGTGTCCCGTCTTTCTGAAGATCTGAAGGTTGAGGCGGTAGGACTTCAACTGTTCGACGTCGCTCGCACTTGGTTCAGGAATAAGCCAGTTCTGGTTGACGTAGGACAATCTTGGGAGGTATTCATGGACCTTTTCAAGAAGAAGTTTTTTGTCCGGATAGACAGGCTTGACTTGGGGAGACAATTTGAGAGTCTCATTCAGGGAAGCATGTCTGTGGAGGAATACGCTGCGGAGTTCGGTAGGTTGAGCCGATTTGCAGAGTACTTGGTGAGGGAACCGGAGGTTCGAGCTATTCGTTTCCGTGAGGGTCTAAACTGGGAAGTGAAGATTTTCATTCCGTCTTTTTATGAGATATACTCGGAGATACTTGCGGAGGCACGCAAGGTTGAGCGGGATCTGGGTTTGAAGACCAAGAGAGACCGTAATTCTTTTCTGGGGGCCAACGGCAGTACAGTATCTGCCAAACGTCCTCATTTCCAGTCCAGACCTTTTCAGCAGCCACAACAGAACCAGACTCCAGCTAGAGCGCCTTTTCACCAGGCACCTCAGCAGCAGAGGCAGTTACAGCAGGCCCCATGCAACTTCTGCAAGAAGCCCGGCCACATCTGGGAAGTTTGCAGGAGGAGGCTAGGAGTTTGTTTGTATTGTGGTACTGAAGGGCATCAATCGAGGGAGTGTCCTCGTCGTACAGTTCAAGGAGCAGCTCCAGCTCCGAGGACACAGAGGAGACCACCTGCAGCACAGCCGAGGGGACCGCTTCTGACACAGCAGCAGCGTTTTGTCCAGCATCAACAGCAGGGAGGTACTCGGCAGGGACGAGCGTTTGCTATGATCGTCGAAGAGGAGAAACCCACAGGAGATATCATCGCAGGTTCTATTCTTCTTGATTCCATTCCAGCTTTAGCTTTGTTTGATAGTGGTGCTTCCCATAGTTTTGTATCTGTTTTTTTGCTCTGAAGCATGGTTTGGTAGCTGAGTCTTTGCTTAGGACTTGCAAGATCATGATCGGGGGAGGCATTATCCTGGTTAATGATATTTGCAAGGATCGGAGAGTTACTCTGGGAGGCCGGGAGTTGAGTGCGTGTCTACTTGTAATGCCACTTCTGAGCTACGATATTGTACTTGGGATGGATTGGTTGAGTAGGCACCGTGCTAGCATAGACTGTAGAGGAGGTAGAGTTTTATTTGGTTCGCCAGGAGAGCCAGAGTTCGAGTTTGCTAGAGGAGCTGCGGAGCAGGGGGAAGGCATTATTTGTGGAGCTATGGTGGAAGACAAGGAGTTGTCGCATCCGTTGATAGCAGTATTCTTGGATGTGTTTCCTGAGGAATTGCCAGGATTGCCGCCAGATCGAGATGTTGAATTTTCTATAAATTTGGTGCCAGGTGTAGAACCAATTTCGCAGCATGTCTATAGAGTAAACAACAGCGAGCTGGTCGAGTTGAAGAAGCAGGTGGACGAATTGCAGGATAAGGGGTTTATCAGATCGAGTTCTTCACCATGGGGAGCCCCGGTGTTGTTTGTACCGAAGAAGGATGGACCGGTGCGTATGTGCATTGATTACAGGACTTTGAATAATCTCACTATCAAGAATAAGTATCCTTTGCCACGGATTGATGATCTGTTTGATCAGTTGAGTGGTGCGAAGGTATTTTCTAAGATAGATTTGAGATCAGGCTACCATCAGGTGAAGGTGAAGCCGGAGGACATACCGAAGACTGCTTTTAGAACTCGGTATGGTCAGTACGAGTTTATGGTGATGCCGTTTGGTTTGACTAATGCACCAGCGGTATTTATGAACTTGATGAACAAGGTGTTCCACCAGTACCTTGACAAGTTCGTGGTAGTGTTCATCGACGACATACTCATATACTCGAGGACACCGGAGGAGCATGATGAGCATTTGAGGATTGTGTTGGATGTGCTGAGGAAGGAGAAGTTGTATGGGAAGTTGTCCAAATATGAGTTTTCTTGGACAAGGTAGAATTCTTGGGGCATGTTATGACTGGTGATGGTATTTCAGTGGATCCGAAGAAGATTTTAGTAGTGGAATCTTGGAAGACTCCGAGTTCGGTAACAGAGATCAGGAGTTTCTTGGGATTGGCAGGCTACTACAGAAAGTTTGTGCAAGATTTTTCGAGGATTGCCGAGCCGATGACCAGACTCACAAGGAAGGATGTGGAGTTTATTTGGACGGAGGATTGCCAGGTTGCTTTTGAAGAGTTGAAGAAGAGGTTGACGTCTGCTCCTATTTTGACGTTGCCATCAGGTCCGGAGGTTTCACTATTTATAGTGATGCATCGGGAAAGGGTTTAGGTTGTGTTCTTCAGCAGCATGGGAAAGGGATTGCCTATGCATCCAGGCAATTGCGTCCTCATGAAAAGAACTATCCTACCCATAATTTGGAGTTGGCAGCTGTCATATTTACCCTGAAATTGTGAAAATATTATTTGTACGGAGAGCGTGTGGAGATCTTCACAGACCACAAAAGCTTGAAGTACGTTTTCACGCAGAAGGAGTTGAACATGAGGCAGCGTCGGTGGTTGAAATTGATGAAGGATTTTGATATCTCTTTGCAATATCATCCTGGGAAAGCCAATGTAGTTGCCGATGCTTTGAGCAGGTATCCGGTAGCTATGTTCTTGACACAGGATCGATATCTGTTGGAGGACTTGGAGAGCTTGGGCATTGAGGTGATTGTTCCTGGGTGTGCTATGCAGATGTGGGGATTACAGATACACTCAGATTTGATGGACAGGATCAAGGCAGCACAGTATGATGATGTATCTTTGAGGAGTATCAGAGCTCAGGTGAGAGCAGGATTGGAGGATGATTTCACTATTGCAGAGGATGGATCCTTGAGGCATGGAGTTAGATTGTGTGTGCCTAGTGGGGAGTTGCGCGAGGAGGTATTGCAGGAAGCGCATCGCTCTCAGTATTCCATACATCCAGGTGCTAACAAGATGTATCGGGATATGCGAGAGAGTGTGTGGTGGTATGGCATGAAGAGGAAAGTGGCACAGTTTGTATCCAGATGCTTAGTGTGCCAGCAGGTGAAAGCCGAGAGGCAGAGGCCAGGAGGGTTACTTCAGCCATTACCCATTCCAGAGTGGAAGTGGGAACACATTACTATGGATTTTGTATCCGGACTTCCACGATCTCCAGAAGGGAAAGACGTGATTTGGGTCATTGTTGATAGGTTGACCAAGTCGGCCCACTTTTTGCCTTTCAAGGTGGGTTTGTCTACGGAGAAGCTGGCAGAGATGTATCTGAGGCAGATCGTTAGGATACATGGAGTTCCCGTCAGCATAGTCTCAGATCGGGATAGTCGTTTCACTTCTCATTTCTGGAGGAGTTTGCAGGAGAGTTTGGGCACTCAGCTCAAATTCAGTACTGCATATCATCCCCAGACAGATGGGCAGTCTGAGAGGACTATCCAGACTCTCGAGGATATGTTGCGCACTTGTGTACTAGATTTCGGGGATTCTTGGGAGGACCATCTCCATTTGGTAGAGTTTGCTTACAACAACAGTTACCAGGCCAATATAGAGATGTCACCTTTTGAAGCTCTATATGGTCGGAGGTGTCGTACTCCTTTGTCTTGGGATGATGTTGGAGAGAGAGTTTTGCTTGGACCAGAGATGGTTGTGAATGCAGCGGAGAAGGTTCATTTGATCAGAGACAGACTTCGAGTGGCGCAGGACAAACAACGGCATTGGGCCGATAGCCATCGGAGACCTTTGGAGTTCGAGGTATAGTTTAGATTTTGTTTGTGCTTATTCTTGTTTGTTATAGATTAAGTTCTTAAGATGGTGTTTTTTTTTAGGTGGGTGGTTTGGTGTTTCTGAGGATTTCTCCGACACGAGGCACGATTCGCTTCGGTGGAGGCGGAAAGCTTAGTCCGCGATTCATCGGACCTTTCACTATTCTAGAGAGGGTCGGTGCAGTTGCTTATAGACTAGACTTGCCACCTGCATTGGAGGGAGTGCACAACGTATTTCATGTGTCGCAGTTGAGACGATACGTGGCAGATCCTAGTCATGTATTGGATCATTCGGAGATAGAGGTGGGCCCTACTCTTAGCTATCCAGAGCAGCCAGTTGAGATTCTGGATCGGAGAGAGAAGGTGCTGAGGAACCAGACTATTCCTTTGGTGCGCGTCGCATGGAGGCATCACTCTCCGGAGGAGTCTACCTGGGAGAGAGAGGATGACATGCGAGAGCGTTATCCATATTTGTTTGTACCTTGAGGTATGTTATTTCTAGTTATGTTCTGTTCATTGTTATGTTCTGTTCATTAGTTAGTTGTGATTCTTTAGTTCTGTTCTGTGTTTTTCTGGGGGTAGTTTTCGTCTTTGAATTTCGAGGACAAAATTATTTTAAGGAGGGTAGACTTGTCACTACCACATTTTAGGAAAAAGGGTATTTTAGTAATTTCCTATTTAAATAAATATTGTGCATAGTAAATAATTTTTGTTGTATTATTTAATTATTGTTGGATGTTATTTAATTATTTTAGACTTATTTTAGTAGACCCAACTAGTGTAGTTTGGACCCATGGACCAACATGAATTAAATAGTTAGATTTGGCCCATTTAGAAAGCCCATAGTTAAGGAGATGGATTAAATTAATTAAGTAATTAGACTAGAAGCTTCCTTCCTTAATTATTTCTTCATGAGAGGCCCCAAGGGGTACATTGGACATTTTACAATTGCTTGGGAGAGGGGCAAGGCCGGCCTATTAAAAGAGGAGGGAAATTTCTCTCTTCTCCCATTCTCATTTCCAATCTAGATCTAGAATTTCCCACTCCCAAATTCTTTCTATTCCCATTCCAATTCCCTACCAAATTCATTCCAAATTCTTCCTAATTCACCATTAGAAAGTTGAGAAGCAAGGATCTAGAAGGAGGAAGCAAGGATCTACAAAGAGGAGCAAGGATCTACAATTTGGAAGCAAGTTTATCTCAATTGGAGGTTTCATTGGGAATCCATCTCCCAATAGGTATAATTCAGTTTTTCTCATTAAAATAGCTTCTAAATCTGAGATTTAATCATGTAAAATCAACCTATATGTATGTACTACCCATAGGACTTTGTTTTGTGTTCATAAGAGACCCATGGAGAAAGTTATGGTACTTTTTGTTTTAATTTTGTTGGAATTCCGAATTTACATTTTGTTGTGTGTATCAATTGATCCTATAGATCAATTGGACATGAGCTTATGTGTTTGGGGCTAGTATCGTATCCATAATTTGGTACATGTGGTTCGTATCCCAACTATTTGGTGATACGTGTCATTTTGGGGGTTTTCCCTCCGACACGGGACTTTGAACATGTCGTATTTTGACACAGACACATAGATCTACTTTTGACACTTTGATTTGTTCATAAATATTATTTGTGACATGTTTGTGTCCTTCGGGGTACAATTGGTTGTGTGTTGGACTCGTGTCACATGCTTATCCTAGATCTAGTGGGATACGGTGTGATACTCTCCAATTTGGTGTGTTTATGTGTAGATCTAATTAATTATGCTTTAAATTCTTCATTTATAACTAGTAAATATATATAGATATTATATATTTATTTTAGTGTATTTATTATGGTATTTATTGTAGCATAGATCTATATATTTCTATGTGTTCTAATGTGGTGTATAAATATATGTATGTAGCTTTCTTGCATGCAATTATATATGTACTTATGTTAATAACATAAATTATACATAAATGTTTTATAAAATATATTTATGTGTTTAAATGTGTAATTATATTATTTATAATTATTATTTAATTATTTGGATATTAATGAATGTATTTTTATGTGTGCTTCTAGCCATGTAAAATATGTACATTAATATGTGTATTGTGTTTAGTAATTATTAATATTTTAATGTGCAAATTTATGTGTATATATATTTATTAAATTGTTTTATATATGTATATATATATATATTTAATTATATTGATTTATAGTTATTAATATATAGATTATATATATATTTCTTTTGGCGACAGCAGCTTTTAATGACAGTTTCTGTCATTAATATACCGTGGGCAGCAGCAGCCGCTGTAGCTATTAATGACAATTCTGTCATTAATAGCAGCGGGCGGGATTTAGACAGCGGTATTTGCGACAGTTTTCTGTGACAGTTGTTTAACTGTCACCAATTGAGCAGCAGTGGTTTATATATAGAGTTTCTGTGACAGAATTTCTGTGACAGTTGAGACTGTCACTATAAGCTATTTTATTTAAATCTTTGTTTTAGTTCACTGTTTTCAGTGACGATTTGGCAGATTTAATTTATATATTATATTTGTATATATATATATGTATATATATATGTGCTTTTGTGAGGTATAATACTAATAATAATATATTATTTTATTTGTATAAATATTGGTTTGTATATACATTATTTAGAGTGTATAATATTGTATTATTAGTATACTTTGTGTGGGTATCAATTGGGATTTAATTTGATTCCTAAATTATTGTATTTTATTTTCTATATTATTTGTATAGATGTCTTGTGAGGATGACCTTGGTTTGACCATGTTTGACTTTAGTTGACTTTAGAGTTGACCATAGTTGACTTTTAACTTAGAATTGATTTATTGACCTAGAAGTTGACTAGTTTGACTTGTTCTCTTTCCGGGACCTTGTATTAATGTGGTATTCCATATCTAGGTCTTCGAGGCACCGAGTCAGACATCTGTGAGACTTTTTATTGGACTTCAGGCGAGTACATTCTCTGATAGTTTCTCATTTATGATATTCTCTATGTTCGTTGTATCTAGTATAGATATACATGTTTCTCTTGACACTATGGTTACACGGATTGGTATATCCGGATCTCGTCATGAGAAGTTATTCCTTGGTATATGGTGTATATGGTGCAAGTATTGTTTCATTGGTTATCTTGTACATGTACAGATACCGATTTTCGGGAGGAGTCGTTCTCTTCTTGGGGAATCTAGTGCCATAGCATACCGTGGTTGGATCTATTATACTAGTTGGGGGTGGGGAGTATTAGTATAGATATGTGATCAAATCCCTATTGAATAAAGTATTGGTAAGCGAATAGTGTTGATCATGCACCGCACGTATGATTAGCCAGGCCGCATTGTATCTTGCCCAAGCCGATCACATGTTAAGCTAGTACTCACACACTTAGTCATTAGTATTATTGTTTCATTGGCATATTGTTCATTATTGTATTTCTTTCCAGTATTTCCTTATTGTCTATATATCTCTTGTATCTATTTTGTGCATCTTGTTTATCCACAGCTATTTACTGTTACATAGTTTTTATCATGGATTAGAACTGCTGTTAGAGATGTACTCTGCTCCTTTCCTGACTGGATATATTTTTTCAGATGACACTGAGGAGTACCCTACCTATTATGGACCCCAGGATGTTGTGGGTTTAGATTCTGAGACCCTGGTTCAAGAGGGACTTATCCCAACTGAGACAGTTGACCCTGGAGTTGTAGCTTTGTAGTATGATAGTATTCTTTTGTACTGGATTTGTCTCCAGCTTATTTTGTTACTCTTCAGACTCATTGATGTATTATTTTAAACTCATGAGTTGTATGATGACTATTCTATTCTTATCTGATTCGTGCTTATTTCCATCTTAAGTTCTGTGATTGAGTATTCTATCATTATTGGTGGTTCATTATTTTAGATAGACTATCTAGACAGCGTTCTACCGCCGATTCTGCGGCGTAGGCTGGGCGTTGTTTCCGACTAGTATCCTTACACCGGGTATGGCTCGTGACAGTCGGGTATCCGGGAAAGTGTTAATGGTGAACTCGATCTCTCGGTCGGGTGGCATGCCAGGTAGTTCGTCCGGGAACAGGGAATTCTGCCATAACGGAAGTAGACTCTACGTCTGTATAATTCTGTCGTGTGTCACATATAGACACTAAGTATCCTACGCAACCAGAGTGTAGCATTTGCCGAGCTGATATCGCAGAAATTACTATGCAGACCTTCGATGCTTCTGACGCTGAACCACTCGAGTAGCAAAATTTAGCCTCTCTAGGTAGGCAAAACATGACCCTTTTCTCTGCACAGTCGATGGTAGCCGAGCAAGCACTGAGCCAATCCATCCCTAGAAAGATGTCATAGTCCCTGATGTCCAGGACTATCACATCGAGGGATAATTTTTTTCCTCCGATGTAAATGCATCCATCTCTGTAGACTAAGCGAGCAGGCAAGTCCGTGCCCGACGGGGTACTGACGCTAAGGTTTATACCTAACGGTTCGACAATAAAATTTGCCGCGATAAAACTATGTGTGGTACCAGAATCAAATAATACTCGAGCAGGTACATTATTGAAAAGCAACATACCTGACACCACCGTGTTAGAAGCGAACGCCTCTCTCTGAGTCAGACTATAGACCTGACCTTGAGCGTTCAATGGTGCTGTCTGGTTTGCTTGAGGTGCTTGGCCTTGATTTTGTGGCGGACGGTGTGGTTGTGGTCGAAGACAATGCGGAGGGAATCGGTTGGTGCGCTTAGGACATCCACGAGCAATATGACAAAACTGATTATACTGACCACACTCAAAGCATCACTCATTTTATATGCGATAGTCATTGTCATGGCGTCTTTGTCGGTTGCAGATGGCACAATGTGCCACTTAACCCTACCCTGGATTGTGTCCCTGAAAATCGTCGTTATTATGGCGCTTGGGTACGTTGTTAGTCCCTGCGTTGCTAGGGCGCTTGTGGTAGAAATTTTGTACATCGCCAGTAGGAATTGGAGGGTACTGCGGCTCTAGGGAGAGGGCATGGTTAAGAGACTCTCGCATGGTTAGGTATTGAGGAATGACGACGTGTGCTCGAATAGAAGGTCACAGTCCTATATCGAATTTTCGGATTTGACTCTCGGCATCGCAGAGACGAGACTTGGCAAATTTAGCGAGCATGTTAAATTCTGTGGCATACTGCCGCAATGTTATATTTTTTGTTGAAGATGTATAAATTCGTCTTCTTTCTTGCGGCAGACGATAGGAGGGAGATACTCCTCTTTGAACGCTTTACGGAATATGACCTACGAGATAATCATCTTGTCATCTTCACTAAGATTAGCCTGCTTGTACACATCCCACCAATCATGCCCATTCAAATGGAGCTGGAGCTGAGCGCAAGCGACTTTCTTTGTTTTGTCCATGCGTAGCACTTCGAAGTTATCTTCCAACTCGACCAGCCAATCTAACGCCACAGAGGGGTCTTCAGTCCCTCGAAAAGTCGAATGACACATTTTTTTGAACTCAAATATCTAAATAATAGAACCCTTATCTTTTGATGGTTGAGGTTCCTGAGTTTTCTGAAGTCCCATGGTCTCAGCTACAACTGGCATTATCGCAAAATCCATTATCTCAGAATAGTTGTTGGCGACGAGCGTTGTCACAATCATTTGCAGGGTATTCATATCCTTCTGTTGTGCCTCGACTTGGGTCTGTTGTGCCTCAAATTGAGCCTCAATTCGGGACTCAAATTGACTTTGATGCAACTCCATCTTCCTCTACTTAATCTGCTTTATTTCTATCAAACATATCATTATTTCAAACATATCAATAGAGGGGGAGGTTATTTGATTTACAAAGTTGTCTGAAGTACCGAAACTGCTCTCTTGTACTTGCGCCACTAGCTGCGCTTATGTGTTCAGCTATGGGGTCATTCCTTCACAAAAAAACTAGTGCCAGTCTTATAGAATATTATGGAGACACTGTATGGAACGCATCTCATTTTGGCTAACGATTTCAAGAGTTCATCTGGTAGGGACAAGGTCTTTCTAAGAAAACTTTGTTTATACAAGGCCAAAGGAACTGAACCCGTGCTCTGATACCAATATGTCATGCCCCGATTCCACAAAATCTATAATTGTCCCCCGGGCGAGATATTGTACGAGCATAAGGCGCGCTCGCACAAGGCCTAGGCATAATTGATATACTTTAAAAACACGGGCAACAAAGTACGCAAATTGAATAACAATACATTAAAACGAAAAAAGTTATCTTTATTGATAATGGACATCTTTATTACAAACTCTTGACTCAAAGTAAAGGAGTGCCGCACAAGCTTAAAATATGGACACAAAATGAGATAGCTGATCCATACATTATATTCCTTACTAAAATTTAAAAGATAAAATACCTTGGGTACGAGTTTGCACCATCGTGTTGGAGCTTCAAAATGGGTGTGTGCGAGCTCTAGAGAATATGTACTTATGCTCAAAATGTCACGAACACGAGCACGTCAGATCGGTAAAAGGGTTGGGAAAGCTTCGGCTCCTCGTCACGTCGCCTTGGCTTGAGTAACCTGCTACGATAAGGGTCAGTACTTTAAAAAGTACCGGTGAGGGTGAGCTAATCCAACTCACCAAATCGATACAGTATTCATGTGAACATGCAATATTATCATTATGTGATCTTTCTATTTTGTCCTATTTTAAGTTACAAGCCATTCATATAAGTAAATAACATAAAGACATATGCCACCGTTCGGTGACTTTTACCTATCCGTCTGAACTACCTGCACAAAACTTACCATGTCCTTCCCTGCAACGAACACATAGTTAGCTTGCACAGTTTAAATATACAAACATAGGGTCACTAGCACCACGAGCTATGTAAATTATAGTCTGGGTGGACGACGATCCTTTCAGCGTGGGTTGTGAGTCCTGCTACAAGTTTCTGCCTCGCCCGTGCTAATTTCTGCTAGCACGACTATCCGAGATCCACCTAGGTCGAATCGGGCCGGTGCCCCGGCGGTCGTTCGCAGGAATCATACCAAAACCTTGTGCACAAATTGTCCATTGCCTTATAACATCTCAACACTAAGTTATCATACGAAGCATTTCAAGACTATCATGATAAATATAAATACTTTAGCATAGTGTGATAGCACAAATTACCTGTTTAAGTGATTACATAAGAAGTTATGTTCTATTCGTTGCATAGTTATAAACGAATAAGTTCTAGCTACAACTAAAACATAAAATAGACACATGCATAGTGGACAAGCACATAATAATATGATCGTTTGGTAATTTTGTATGATAAGCATCAAGTGCTCCAAGTTTACTTCTTATTATCTTGACTCAGTTATTATTATTATGGTATCGTTGATTGAAATGCACAAACGAGTCAGATTATTAAGAGTGAAGACTTAGAAGAAGGGCGCTATTCAAAAGTAAGGCCACTCACAAGTTGGAGAATCAGGAAAGAGAAATGGGAGAACTTCAGCACTCCGCTCGCGCGTCGCCTACTCGATCACCTGTACGCATCAATATATGATCAATATCTCCTTGCCTCAGTCTCGCAGAGTTCAATATAAAATGTGAAGATCAAAGAAGAAAGATAATAAAATCCATCGAAACCGTTTAAGAGAACGCAAGTCACAAAACCAACAAGAAAGCAATAAAGCGGCATTGAAAAGGAGCAACAAAATCAATGCAACGGAAAGGCCCCTCGCGACTCTACCGCCGAGTCCCTCCTTGAGACATGATCCGCTGAATGTGGGACTTGATTCCGAAGAACCCAATCCATAACGAGAAAATGATCTTGATTCAGTTTGTCTCGATCGAACGATACCAAGTATTTCTTAGCCATGCTCCCTGAAAAGGGGGAACGGGGCACTATAAGACGTCATAGAAATTATTGTCTGGATTAACATCTTTGTAGTTCGAATATTTGATACACAAACAACTATTTTTTGTAGAATCGAGATCCATGAAGCTGTCCCTTATTGGGGCTTTTGTTGAGTTGAACCTAAACCCATTCACACAGTAGCTTGGCTAGATTTTGACGTCATAATTTTGTCCCTTGGCTTAAGTTCTAATACACTCACTCTCGAGTGTTGTGTTGGGACGATCGACCTAAATATCAAGGAAACGATATTAAGTTCAACATTATGTTAATTTTTGTGCGAGTGCATGCACAAAAAAAAAATCCTTATATTTGTACTTAACTAAGAAAGGAAATGATGTCTTACTTCCTGTTATACTTTTTTATCTGTTATGTTTGGTCTTCTCGACCTCACCTCATTATTAAATATGCTGAAAAATAATAAAATATCTACCAATTAGTGTAATAATATTATAGTATACTATTATATTGAGATGATGTAAACGTTGACGTATTAATTACTTATCCCTCTAGCTTCTCCACTTCATCCTCGTCGTAGTTTAGTAATATATACAACTGAGCAGCCTTTTCATTCTCCATTTCCAATATACATATTTGGGATATATTAGTTTTTAATGGCTAGATATAAGTACATCTATATTTAAAGTTTAGGGTTTTTATGAGTTTCATGTGTTTTTTGTGGTTTTGATCTATAAAAACATAGTATTTTAGAACATCAATTTTTGTGGTTTGTAGAGCACTTTATTTCAAGTATTTTGGCTTTTGTTTCACTTGATTTAGAGTTAAAATAAAGTTTTTACGAAGAAAGCAATTTTTAGATTTTTGAAGCTTTTTCGCCATGGCTGAACTTGCTGTTTGGAGAAGATGAAGTTCTCATGCGGCCAGCACCATATGCGGCCAAGACTTCCATGCGGTATGCTCCTTATGCGACCTGGACTCTTTGTCTCATAACCAACCAGCATGCGTCCATCTTATTGTATGCATGACAGACCATTACACGAAGTGTTCTTGAGCTAAGTGACAGAACTCCTTGTATTTTGTTCGCTGGACGAATGAGAAATTTGCTAAGTCTAAAGAGCAATATGCGACCGAGTGACTTATGCGGCAAGCAGAGTATGCGGACACCTTACATTGGACACATGACTCTGAACCGTTGGCACATCTTTCGTTAATTTTGTCTTTTCTTTATTACACCTTATGACTTATCACATCCATCACTTTAGTCACTTCTCTGACACATCGCTTTGGCACTTGTCTCAAAGAATAGACTTTTGACCGGAGCATAAGGCTTGGAGGAGTATGCGGCTTGGGATCGTTTGTGGCCTGAGGTAGCATGCGACCGATAGTCCATGCGGTACCCGTCTCATGCGCCAAGTTGTGCATACGGCTTAGCTATTTTATTTGGAATATATTTTTATTCTATGTGGTTGGTCTTGACAATTAATTATGATTGATCCTAAGAAAGAATTGACTTAGTAACTTGACCTTGTGCTAGATATGACCATGTGCTAGAATTGGCTATGTCCTAAGTGACTAACCAGCTATGTACATAACATGAGCTACGTGTCCCAATGTGATAAGGCTCATATAACCAACTGTAAGTTTGGTAATTCGACCCAATTTCTTGTATCCATGTTAATATAATTACTACGTGCTACGTGTACATGTGTTATAAGGTGAACTGAGGTACGACCATCTTATAATGTGTACTGAGGTGGGACATAACTTGCTACGTGTTATGAGGTTACATGTTTTGGGTTGTTCATCGAGAATGCCTCATATACTACGTAACATGTGATATTATTATATTAATTCTCCAGCACGACATGGTATACGGGTCAACTACCAAAGTATGTCTAGGACTTGATTGATTGTTGCATCACGCTCGGGTGAATCCAGTTTGAGCTATCAAGTAACAAAGTGCATTCGTATCTAGCGTGGACCGTACTATGGTACAATATATAGGGTGATTGATCATGTGACCACGCCATGGGATTCCAAACATAACCATAGGGTTAATTTAGGAAACTAAAGTTTGTAGAGCATTTAAAGGGATAAAATACCGAGATCGTGCACATTAGACACCTCAAACAACTGTTATGACGTACAAGACTGACCCCCATGGATATTGGCCACGTCCGCACTAGTGGACACAAATATCTGAATACTTATATTGTACAATGCGTTCTATGTGATCTTAGCATAGTGGCCTTACGAGGGACCGGTGCATAATATATAATATGCTATGTGATACTATAGCTCGGTTAGCCCCGCTAAACAGCTCACGGTCTGAGGATTTCTCTTATGCATCCAATCTGAAATAACTCAGACTCCACAGTAGCAAGCCATAAAAATGATTGGCCGTAGTATAACTGGACTTCATTGTTGTTGTATTATCCTGTTAGTAGTCTAGGGACATCAACTATCATAGTGTGATGGTTCAACCCTTGTCCTTGTTTGGTTGTAGGGTTGGACTATTATGCTAGGATGGGTTATGGACCGAAACCATGACACAAAACTTATATTATACCTATCTATTACTTTGGGTTTTGTTTCTCCATTTCGTACTTCCTTTGTGGTACTTGCTATTTGGGGTCTAACCCTACTGGTTTTGCATGGCCAGGTTTTGAGCCAGTTCCAGAGGATCCAGCTTACTCCTCCATTCCTGATGGCGCGCACCAGGAGTATGGTCGCTGAAGGGCACGAGTGGGTTTCTTCTTCCATGTTCGTTATTATATATTTTACTCTTTTGGGCGTTTAGCCACCGACACTTGTTAGCCGTAAATCTGGACATTTAGTTTCTTTTACATGATTGTAATTAATCAGACTGCTGTTGATCATGGTCTTGTACATTTTTTACTCTCGCAGCTTATTATTTTGCACAACTGGTTTCCAGAATGTTGTGGCAGAACGTTTGGGACGCCTTACTTTCTTGTCAAATATGTTCTATGTTTACTATTCTTGTTTGATTGATTGAGACAATATATGATCTTTATGATCCTAAGTGACTTTATTGTAGCATGCACCCCCTTGTCTAGCTACAATCTTGATCGTCGTATGATTTATAGTACCTTGTACGAGGTAGCTGGCCATGTCCTTCCCCATATTCTGGTACTGGAGCGTGACAAGGTTTATTGGTGGCCATGCAAGTCTTTGTGTTTTCAGACTTGTGGGGTGTTATGGTCATTGGAGTCTCAATCAAATATGTGCCTTTGAAATCCTGAATTCATTCTTCTCGAAGCCTTGCTTGACTATTGAATCAATTGTTTCCTTGATCCTTCATGTCCTGTTCTTGATATTTTTGTCCTTTATTTAGGGCTTCTTCAGTTGTTGGAGTAGCATGTATGGCCGGACAGGGTTCCCCTGGGCAATAATGGGAGGTAACGCCTACCCAGAGTAAGATCCGGATAGAGCCAGTAATTGAGCAAGCTGACACCGTAGAACCGGAAGTTGGGCATATTGATCCATAAGCCCCTGAGATCCCCATACCCCCAGAAGTACCAGCAGTACCAATGATACTAGACACTCCGGCATTACTAGAGATTCTCTGGGGAATGATGGCTACGCTGCAACATCAGGTAGCAGTGCAACAACACTTGCAGTTTTAACAACAAGAGCAGAATATCTTGTTAAGTCAGAGTTTGCAAACGGCTCTGGAGAGAGGCGAAAGTACTGATTTGGGGGCGTCGGTCAGATTTTGCCGACTTAATCCGAGATACTTTGATGGCACGGAGGATGCCATCACGGCAGATGCATGTCTCCAAGACATCAAAGTTATTTTGGCAACGACAAAGGTTCCGAATGATGAGCAAGTTGACCAGGTTCGACTGCAGCTTCAGGACCTTGCCCGTGACTGGTGGGATCAGTGGAAGTCGGACCTCAGGCCGCATACAATTCCAGGCTGCATGCTCGGGACAAAAGTCCACTCTTGGAACAAGTGCCAAAGTGATGTGTCAGAGAAGTGACTAAAGTCATGGATGTGACAAGCCATAAAGTGTGTCAGGAAGAAAAGAAAAAACCATAGAAAGATGTGCCAATGGTTCAAAGTCATGCGTCCAAGGGAAGGAGGCCGCATACTCTGCTAGCTTGCCGCATAAGTCACTCTGCCGCAGATGGTGCTGGCCGCATAAGAACTTTGTCCTCTCCAGACAGCAAGTTCAGCCATGGCGAAAAAGCTCCAAAAATTCAAAAATTATTTTTTCATAAAAACTTTATTTTAACTCTAAATCAAATGAAACAAAAGCCAAAATGCTCGAAATGAAGTGCTCCATCAACCACAAAAACTGATTTTCTAAAATATTATCTTTTAGTAGATCAAAACCACTAAAAATACATGGAATCCATAAAAATTTGAAACTTCAAATGTATATCTACTTATATCTAGCCATCAAAATCGAAAACTCCAAGTATTAAAAGTGTTTAGAATCATAATGCCCACATATTATACTAATAAAATGCAAGGGAAGAGCAAGAATCAAAAATTAAGAGGTTTCTCCATCTAATGCAAGGTGTACTTACCTAAATGAAGGAACGAGAAAAATGAGAGAATGGGGTAAGAGAGAGAAAGAAGTTAGCTTATATATGCTAGGGTTGAGATTTAGACCATGGGTTCACTCATGACCAAACCAATCCAACAATTAAACCATGAGTCTAATTGAACCAAAGAATGGCTCTAGTCTCCATGACATGCAATCTAATCACCATGCAAGCAAGAATTAATATAAGCAGAAAAACTAATATGTCCCAAATACATATATCGGGAACGAGAAATGACAGACTCGGCGGTAGAGTCGCGAGGGGCCTTTCTGTTGCGTTGGTTTCGTTGCTCATTTTTTATGCCGCTTGATTGCTTTCTTGATGGTTTTGTGATGTGTGTTTTCTTGAACGGTTTCGATGGATTTTATTGTCTTTGTTCTTTGATCTTCAAATTTTATATCAAACTTTGGGATACCGAGGCAAGGAGATATTGATCATCTGTTGATGCGTACAAGTGATCGATTAGGCGACGCGCAAGCGGAGTCCTGAAGATCTCTCATTTCTCTTTCATGATTACCCAACTTGTGAGTGGCCTTAGTTTCGATTAGTGCCCTTCTTCCAAGTCTTCACTCTTAATAATTTGACTCGTTTATTCGTTCAGATCAATGATACCATAATATTAATAACTGACTCAAGATAATGAGAAGTAAACTTGGAGCACTTAATGCTTATCACACAAAATCACCAAACAATCAAATTGTTACGTTCATGTCAGCTATACATGTGTCTATTTTATGTTTTAGTTGTAGCTAGAACTTATTCATTTATAACTCTGTAACGAATAAAACAGACCTTATTATGCAATTAATTGAACAGGTAATCTAGGCTATCACACTGTGTTAAAGTATTTATGTTCATCATGATTGTCTTGAAATGCTTCGTATGATAACTTAGTGTTGAGACGTTGTAAGGCCGTGTACAACTTGTGCACAAGGTTTTGGTATGGTTCCTGTGAACGGCCGTTGGGGCACCGGATCCAATTTGACCTAGGCGAAACTCAGATAGTCGTGCTAGTAGAAATCAGCACTAGCGAGGCAAAAACTTGTAGCGGGACTTGTTATCCACGCTACAAGGATCGTCGTCCGCCCAGACTATCGTCCACATGGCTCATTGTGCTAGTGACCCTATGTTTGTATATTTAAACTGTGCAAGCTAACTATGTCTTTGTGGCCGGGAAGGACATGGTAAATTTTGTACAGGTGGTTCAGATGGGCAGGTCAAAGTCACCGAACGGTGTCACATTTTATTATGTCATTTACTTCTATGAATTGCTTGTAACTTAAACTAGGGCAAGATAGAAATATCACATAATGATAATGTTGCATGTTCACATGAACACTGTATTGATTTGGTGAGTTGGGTTAGCTCACCCTCACCGGCACTTTTTGAAGTACTGACCCTCGTTGCAGCAGGTTCTCCGAGCCAAGGCGACGCGACGAGGAGCTGAAGCTTTCCCAACCCTTTCACCGATCTGACTCGCTCATGTTCGTGACTTTTGGAGCGCAAGTACTTATTCTCTAGAACTCTCACATACCCCTTTTGAAGCTCCAAGGCGATGGTGCAAACTCGCAGCCAAGGTGTTTTATCTTTTGAATTTTAGTAAGGGATGTAATGTATGCATCGGCTATCTCATTTTGCGTCAATCTTCTAAGCCTGCGCGGCACCCCTTTACTTTGAGTCAAGAGTTTGTAACAAAGATGTTCATTATCAATAAAGAGAACTTTCCTTCTTTTCAATGTATTGGTATTCAATTTGCGTACTATGTTGCATGTGTTTTTAAAGTATATCAATTATGCCTAGGCCTTGTGCGGGCACGCCTTACGCTCGCTCGGTATCACGTCCGGGTGACGATTATCGATTATACAGATTCGGGACATGACACATCTTACGAGAGATTATGGAGTTGACATATAATTATGGCATAGAGCCTGCTAAGATCGTGTTATTCAAGTGCGATTGGTTCGATCCGATCCAAGATTAAGATTAAAAATTTGACAAGCATGGTCTTATGGATATTTATACCAACGTCGATATCAAGGGTATGAACCATTTGTCCTAGAAAGTCAGGCTCAGCTCATTTACTTCATAACTTATCATAGACGAGAAACAACACGGTCGGACTGGTGGACAGTATGTAAGACTAAAGCCAGAAATACCTTCGACGTTGACGAAATAGCTTATCAGGAGGACAAGCTACCTCTTGTAACAAATACAATTGATGCGGACTCAATCGAAGTTACTCATTACACGTCTAATCATGTTGAAGAGGTAGAAGTATTCGAAGAGGAAGGCGAAGTAGATGAAAATGAAGATGAGCATGAAGAGGAGGAAGAGGAAAAAGAACAAGATAAATTTTCAGAAGAGAATTGAAAATAAAATGAAATCCATTTAGACTTGTGACTTGTATTACATTTTGACTTGTGAACATGTACTAGTTATTTACTGTGCAATTTTATCAATACTGTGAAATGTATTATATTTTTCTTCTTTATTCATATATATATATATATATATATATATATATATATATATATTAATGTGTGTGTATTTATTTTGTCATCATATGTTATTATCAGGTATGGCAGGACGACGCGGAGGAGGTAGATCCTCTAGACGGAGTGTTACGCCGGTACCAGCTATTGGTTCCGGATCCTCGTCATAGAGTACTCTAGTGTACCGACCAGTCACATCTCCAACTCCGTTGACGGTACATGGCAGTACTCCTGGGATGAACAGTTGCAAGCCTGAGACTACTCTCCCATCCAGCATTCCTCCTGCTGACGGCCCCATGAAGACAAAGAAGCAGATGGAGGAGGTCGAGCCGACTCCGTCTTCGTATCAGAGCGATCCTCCGTGCACGCATCCGGACGAGAAAAGGATGGAGATTTGGACCGACGGACCTACAAAATATGCTAATTAGTTAATATATTTCAAATGATTATATCTATATATTCATGAATTTAACTATCGATATATAAATATCGTCCCACGGCGGTAAAGAGAGCACTGGGTCAATTTCTGAGGCAAAACTATAGTGAGCCTTGGATCAACTACTCAGATACTCCTGAAGATAGAAAGTCATTCTAGCTTGGGCAACCCCCATCTGCTAGGGCAACCTCCAGGTTCAGCGTGATCCCACCAAAGGTCGGGGTCACTGATGACCTCTCGGAACCGGCTCACAATAAGGATAAAGGAACAATCAAAATTAGTATCGGGTAGGGCAACCCAGCCATGTGGTGGTGGGCTCTCCGGGCGAGGGAGAGGGAGCAGGACTCGACGCAGGCCTGGAGGAGGGCGATGAGGGCGTCGGGGTACGGCGGGGTGCCTTGCTGCTCCATCTGGGTGGTGAGCAGGAGGGCTGCTTGTGGGTTGCGTTCGTCTTAGAGGACCTTAAGGGCTAATTGTGGATTGGATGGGGAGGAGGAGGAGGAATTGGTGATGGTGAGTCTGAATTTGTTGTTGGTTGGTGCTTTCTTCAAGGAACAAACATTGTTGTTGTTGTTGAAGTTGCCAAGTTTGTTGGTGGTGTGCGGGAGGAAGTTGAGTGTGGCTACTGAGGCTCCTCCTTGAATCATTCTACTCTAACAGGAGAGAGAGAGAGAGAGAGAGAGAGAGAGAGAGAGAGCAAAGATTAGCAAAAGTGCAGCAGCATATAGATAAAACTGGACGATGAACTTGTGGCCACGGGATTTTTCAAGAGATTCATAGATTGTACCTTTGTTCACCTATCAAAACTAAACCGGAAGTTCACCTTTCCACCCAAGAATTATCACGCGATATTTTTATCCAACATAAAACTATTTTGGGAGTAAATTTTTGAACCTTTGTACTAATTTTGACCATTAGTTTGACACAACAAATTTTGAGTGAAAAAAGTGAACATTCATCCTACTTTTAGCAGGTGAACAAAAATGTACTCATTTTCATATATTGGCTTGATTGACAGTTGGTCAAAGGTTGCTAACATAAGTTAGGTTGCTAACATAAGTTGCTTTTCGATGTTGTTATAAGCTATAGACTAAACTGATTTTATTTCTGTTCACCTATCAAAACTAGTTTGGATGTTCATCCTTCCACTCAAGGGTTGTCACATGTCATTTTTACCAATCTAAAATCACTTTGGAAATGATTTGGTAAACATTCACCCTAATTTTGACCACGAATTTGACACGTAACAACATTTTGGTGAAATAATAAACATCCTCACTAGTTTTGGTGAATGAACAAAAATAGACCGACTAAACTTGTTCATTGACTCCATGCATGTTGAGAAGTGGTTACTGAAACCAGTAAGGTGTTGTTTGATACAAAAAAAAATAATAAGAAAAATAAAACCAGTTTGTAATACTAAATCATTGAACATGACTAAACTGACATGTATTACCAACAAATGTAAACATGTATTACAAACAAATGTAAGGGTATAAATAAGATGAAATTTCAAAAGAACTATAGTTAAAGTAATTTGAATAAAAACACATAAGCCGAAGCAAATTTTGATAGCACTCTCCCTGATTTCAAAAGCAAAAGAAAACAGTTTTTACCCAACTCATTTATGCTTTGCCTTCCAAACAAAAATAAACTGAAGCAGCTTTCATAAGCAAAAGCTTCTTCCGAAAAATCTGTTTTTGCAGTAGTGCCATTAGTTACAAGACCATGGCATCCATTCACATTTAAACTATATCTCAGATCTTATCCTCAATTAATCATAGCAACGAATATTTGCCCTCACATTTTCTGTAAAAATTGAAGTACTACGAAATATCACTAGGTTACTACAGCCATATTGCAGAGAGACTTCCGACATCACGATCTTGAATGTTTATCAAACTAATTGAATGATTTGATTGCCTTCTTGTGTTTTAGGTCATAGTACAAAACTTTCACTTCTCTCTCGGCATCTTCCCTTTATGATTCTTCCTCCGAAATATCCAATTCAGAAATTGATCTGTGCTCAAGCGAGATCTGGAAATGTTGAGAGAATTTCTTGAGCAAGGACTCACAAGTCGTTTTCATCAAGACTTTATTTGCATCTGCACTGCCGCTGGATGGTCCTCCCAAGAGTCCACTGAGACTTCCGACATCACGATCTTGAATGCCACAGGGAACAATGTGATGAAAGGGCGTCAGATCTGTGCTTACATTTAATGCTAACCCATGGTACGCTATCCATCGAGAGACCCTAATGCCAATTGCAGCAATCTTTTGGTTTCCTACAGAAGAATTTCCAAAACAAAATCCACTAGTAGTAAGCTCTACAGCTTGTGAAAGAAACAAAATTATGGTTACATGTACTAAATTATCGTAATTTTTTCCCTTATTAATAATTATGAACATATATTGTATCCAAAAAGCACCTATAAGAGAAACAAACCCACCTACCCATACTCCAGTGAGACCCTCCAGCCTTGATGCTTTTATTGAGAATGTCGACTGGAGAACTTGAATGACGACTTCTTCCAATGATCTTAAGTACCAGTGAAGATCCATTTTGTGGTAGCGCAGATTAATGATAGGGTACATAATAAGCTAAAAGAAACAGAAAACAGTTTAGAAGCAGAACAAAAATGAAACAAGAACAATAACAGCTTAATGAGCAAAGACTCTATTTCCTTCCCTGTTTTATTTCCTATACATATCAATAATATAAACTCTTTCCTTTCTTGCCCTCTTAATGTTTTTGTCAGGAATTTAATGCACTTAAAGAAGTAAAATAAGAGACAAAGCAAAGCAAATTAAGCCACTCAAAGTCATGAAACTTGGAATATCTAGTTACATGTGACTGCAGCAAATTAAAGCAGTGGCAGTTAAACAAGCTATTGCTTTAATCATGGGCATGAAAAATCTATACAAAGTAAACTCCCTCTCATACCATACAGACGAGTCAAAAGTCACCCCGGAGATCTTGCCTTTGTTGAACATCAATATACAGTAAAAATATAGATAAATGCAGTAAAGGTTACAATTAAGCTTTGCTACGTAAGTAGGCATTACCTATCCAGGCATCAAATTCCAGGGAATCTAAAGTTTTTGCGCTTGGTATAAATTTGGACATTCCAGGAAATCTAGCTTTCTTGTATTTAGTATAATTTGCACAGTTATGGAAATGTGACACATCCAAGCAAAATTTTCTGAATCGAACTTGCAAATAGATGCTCCGACGAGGTTAAAGCTTAATGGATAGCAGAAACCAATAGCATGGTGATATTGGATATCAAATGCCAATAAGCACTTGAGGAATGGGTACTTTGACCAACTGCAGAAAAGTATGACAGAAAACAAGACCAATGCAAAAGTGGTTTTTAAAAAATCCCATATACACATTATGAGAAAGAAGGTGTGTACAGGGTACAGCAGACTCGCACAAATGAACAAAAAATCGTGGGCTTAACTTTTGCACTATATAAGACAAACAAGTCTCACATCTCACAAGACTCGCACCGTATTGAACAGAGATGAATATGACATTATACAGGTGGGGGAGGGGGGGGGGGGGGGGGGGGGGGGTAGGTATGGGACTGATTTTGCATGCCCTAGTACTCTGAGGTGTCCTCATGTTCGAGCGTAGCCAAGATAGACATGATGCTATACATCACCAATTTGGAGTATAAGTGCTTCATAGCTCACTTGAGAACTGAAATACCAATGCTAAATTTGATAATTTACATAACCAACAAAGGATCAGACCACCAAATATTGACTTAAAATTGTTAAAGATTCCAAAAGAAAAGAGAAAGATGATCCATATTTTGGATTTGACCTCATCCGAAGCTCAAATGACCACATTGTGTTGATTTACTCGAGATTTGAGGTTTTAATTCGAAGATAACCCAAGTAGATATGTAAAAACCAAGTAGATATGTAAAACCCTGAACATGAACTTGCAATTTTAAAATTAAAAACTTTACAAGTTATCTTTGTAGAAAATTGGATTGAGAACCATAAAATGGTAAGTATACAGAATATATCGGATGACAATAAAAATATAAGTACCTGTCCCGGGCCATGATATGTAACCTCCCCACCACGCTCAGTCCGATATATATCATATGGAGCATTTTGTATATCGAATTTTAAGTGCTTCTCTAAACTACCAGTACCTAATGTATAAACAGGAGGGTGTTGAAGAACAATAAGATTGTCAGAGTGATCTTCATCTCTATCTACCAAAGCATGCCTCGTTTCTACTATTGATTTCTGCCAAGACCATGCTTGTTTGTAGGGAACAAGTTCTTTGTGAAGATCAAAGCATTCACACCTGTTAAGTAGTAGAGTTCAGTGATATTTAATTGTACACTAGACTGCCAGATAGCAAGTTGGAAAAATATGAAAGATTGCTTGCAATGAATTGAGACGTACTTAATATCAATTTTATTTTTTGACAAAGGAAGGTGATGTGCCCTCAGTTAATGTTAAGGTGAGGAAATTTTTTTAAGATGGTTTATATGTGTACGATGGAGAGAAAGAGATGCACCATTTGGAGAAGTGATAAAATCTTGTTTAAAGGAGTTGAAGAGCTACACCAAAATGGACGTTGATTGAGGCTGCGAAGAAGGGGCATGACATATGTTCATTTTCATTCATAGATAGCCATGTATAAAGCAGAAAGGATCAAAAAAAGTTCATACTTGTGACAAGATTTTGTATAAAGATTTTGCTGTTACTTTTGAGACTTTGACAGTATTAGCATAACATAACCATGATCATCAAACATTTCCCTGCAATTTGGGGCTACATGAACCTTTTACACCAAATCATTCCTCTAAGTCAAACACTTATTGTCGCTGGAGGACGCCTATCAAGACAATCTCAAATACAACTCACTGAATTTACAGACTGACCAATCATCAATTTTAGTCCATGAATTGTCGCTAGTGTATTGCATGCATGAATTGACTTGACGAAACTTTTAATAAGACATCAAAAGGATTGCAAAGATAATAAGATGTCAAATGGGTAACAAAGCTAATGGGTGAAAATGACAGGAAATATAAAGGGTCTAAGCAAATGATATCATTGTACTGATAATCCATGAGACATCAATTTTAGTCCATGAGTGATGAGATTTCCATTTTAGGTCAAACTCGGGTGGAGAGTAGGATGTATTTCTACTTAAGTATGACCAAATATATCAACCTAACGCTTGTATTCCTTTTCTTGAAACAATGGAAAATTTAGACTGTGTCTATTAAGAGTGGACACTCCACCACCTAAGAGGGTGGTCCAGTGGTAACACTAGTAAGGGAGGAGAGTAGTGTCCACTAGTAAGGGTGTGGTCTAGTTGTAACACTAGTAAGGGAGGTTCTTATGGAGGTGTTGCATGCATGAATTGACTTTACGAAATATTTAATAAGACATCAAAAGGGTTGCAAAGCTAATGGGTGAAAATGACGAGCAATATAAAGGGTCTAAGAAAATGATATCATTGTATTGATAATCCATGAGACATCAATTTTAGTCCATGAGTTATAAGATGTCCACTTTAGGTCAAACTCGGGTGGAGAGTAGGATGTATGTCTACTTAAGTATGACCAAATATATCAAACTGACCTCCTTTTTGCGAAAATGCCCCCTTTAAATTGGACTCTGTGAGTCTTCTTCGAGGAATGGAAACAAGAAACTGGGTGATTTGCAAACTTGTCATGAGAAGAAGAGAATAGCAAGAAATTAGGTCCAGTATTTGTTGCCAGCATCATCCTGCTCATGCGAAAACAAGTGGAAAAGTTTAAAAGAAAAATTAAACAAAACTATTTCTAGAAGAAAAAAGAAAAAAGAAAAAAGAAAAAAGAAAAAAGAAAAAATTGAAATGATTAAGAGTAGAAGGGAGATACCAGATCCGCAGAGTTTGAGAGAAAAAAAGAGAGTTGCTTGAACTGGTTTAGAACTGGGCCGGAAGTGTTAAGTTATGGGTTTGGCGGAGGAACCAACCTAAATGGCCGGAATATTTCTCTACAAATAATTTTCTAGATTTTTTTCTTTTTAGACAATTTTTTTAAATATATTATTTTGTATAAAATTTTTTGTATTCTACTCTTTATAAAGACCAGTAATAGAGCATAATTAGTAAGCTTCATCCCAATTTCTAGATTCAGAATGTATGAGATAATTTGGTAGAATAGTAAGCCACATCCTAAGTTCCAATTTCTAGATTCTCAGGTCCAACCCTCCCACAAGAGCTATAGATTGGGCCTGAGAATTTCTAGATTCAGAATGTAGAAACTCATTTTGTAGAATAGTAAGTTCCAATTTTGGTCCCTAATTTCTATATTCTAGATTTTACTTTTTCTTCCACATTAATTTTTGACCATACAATCTTTTGAACCAAAGACCACTTTATCATTTTCTACTATTCTCATACAAACTCAACCCATTCTATATTTACCCTTTTTCTAATTTTGGGCCTCGAGATGTAATTTTGAGCACCATCTACTAAGGATGCTCTAACGTGCGCGTGCATTGCACGTGTAAAAAAATTGTTAAAACAATTTAATATAAAATTATTATAAATATTGTCGTTCCTATGAATCGAACTCAAGCAACCAAGAAAATTACCACCCACCTTAACTACTTAAGTTATTATTATTTAGATGTAAATAAATAATATTAGGTAGTTAAATAATTAGTTATTTTAAAAAAAATAGTTAGTAGAGTATTTACAAACGGCTTAGACCGGTCAACTTGGAGTCGCCAACCATCATTATAAGAGTAGAGATATTTGAAAGCGGTTCAAAATGAGTCGTCTAAACCGTATGTATATTCTCACGTAAATAAAAAATAAAAAAT